>VZRW01009362.1:1482496-1495756 GCA_013398125.1 Aegotheles bennettii | reverse complement strand
GGGCCCCGCCCCGCCCGGCTGGGTCTGAGCCCGCTGCTGCCGCTGGTAACGCCGCGCTCGGCCGCCGGCACTTCCGCGCAGGTAGGGCAGGGAGCGGGGCCGGCGGTGCGGGTCGGGTCGGGCTCTGCGGGCCGGGCTGGGCGGAGCTTTGAGCAGCCCGGTCCGGGAAGGTGCCCCTGCCCCTGGCACAGGGGTGGAACGCGGTGTCTGTAAGGTCCCTTCCAGCCCAAACTCTCTGTGCTTCTGACCCATTAACGCGTGAGAGGGCCCGGGCTGGGGGTGCCTCCAGCCTTCGGGGGTGTCCTCAGGGTCAGGGGCTCCGCGGGCCTGGGGCAGGCCCGGGTCTGTGTGTGCTGGGGTTTGCCCCGGGGGATGCAGGGTTCCAGCACTTGATGTGAGTCAGGAAGAATAAAAAGGTTTTCCCGTAGCTCCTGCGGGCGCAGAGGGGCCCGGGTGTCCGGTGGCGGTGGCTGGAGGGGTTTTATAGAAGTGCCCCCGGGAATGGCAGCGGGTGACAGGACAGGGTCACAGCAGCACAGAGTGCTGAGTCGCAGGGACCTTAAAGGCCATCGAGTCCAGCCCCCTGCCATGGGCAGGGACATCCCCCACAGACCGGGTGGTTCAGGGCCCGTCCAGCCTGGCCTTGAACGTCTCCAGGGATGGGGCATCCACTCCTTCCTTGTGTCCAACCTAAACCTCCCCTCCTTCAGGTTAAAGCCCCTCGTCCTGTCCCAACAGGCTCTGCTGCAGGGAGAGGTCCTGTGCCTGGCTCTGTGCCCTTTCCTTGGCTGAAGATGAAATCTGAATGGTTCATTACCTGTTTCACCCTGCTTTCAATGTTCGGTTCATCTTCTGGAGATGGGAAGGACAAACTTCTGTGAATTTCTATCATTGATCATTTTGGTTTTAAATTGGAATTGGCTCAGGGAGAAGAGCAGAGGAAGGCCTTACACGTGTTTGTTACACTGCAGTAATTATTAAATCACGTGGATTTCTGCAGGAGGAGGGACCTGCTTCACACCTTCGTGTGCCAAGTCTGTGAATGTGAGCTTTCCACACAATTTCTGCAGCTCAGTTTTCAGGTTGATTTCTGTAGCCTCATTACAAAGCATAACATGGTGTTTCAGGTTTGTTTTCATGCCTTAGTTGGCTCAGAAGCTGAGTCTTTGTCTAACCAATGGGAATAAAATTGGCTTTCTAGCAGAAACATTGTAGCAGAATTATATGGAAAATGGGTACCTTTCTTTGCCAAGTCGTTTGTTATTCAGGACGTGACTGTACTGGGTAGTCCAAATAATAACTGTTGCAGTGGTCCTTTTTAAACATCTTGCTTCAATACCGTTCATAAATTGCCTGGTATGTGAGTCTGAGAGCATAAGTGAATTGAAATGCTGTTGGATGATGAGAACAAGCTATTTTTCAATTCGTGTGATCCATCTTGCAAGCTTGGCTGTAAGACCCAGCGTGCCTCTGAGGCTCCTGTGTCCCTGTAGATTGTCAGCTCCTGTTTTCATGGCAGCTATCTGAAGAAAGTCGTCATATTTGGCTCCTTAAATAGATAATGATCATCTTTGGATGAAAAATTCACTATGAGCTATTAAATCTTAAAATACTGTTTCAAACCACTCTTGGTTTTTGAGAAAATTGCGCTGTTGAATAAATGAATACTCTTGACTAAGTATGTGAAGTTGATTGAATTGTTAGGACAGCTTTTGGCAGAAGGTGTTATGAGATGATTTTGTTCAGTTTATTCAGCTAGTTCCTTTCAATAACTCAGTATTTAATTTTTACAGACTGGGTGTTAAAAGAGCATTCTTTCCTCCCACTTTCTATAATAAAACTGAAGAGTAAGAGAATGAGTTCTGAAACATGGTGACATAGTAGCCATGTAGTACAGCCGTGTATGGAATCTAATTACTTCCAGTGTCTACACCATGGTGACAGTATTGCTGGCTGCTGTCAACAGGAGCAGCTCCTGGGTTCTTCCTTTTTTCAACCGAGCTACAGAGGGTGATTTATAGGAACTTAAATGTTTGACCTCTTCTATCAGTAAGTTGTTAGTAAGCCAGCATCAGTGTGGTATCATGTAGCCTTCCAGTGCCATCAGCTGCTTAGCACTTGAACAAAAGAACTATGTTACAGGAATTCACTGTGTAAAGCATAGCAGTGGGTGTAATAAAGATCTCTTTGGCACCTCTGTCTCATCTCTCAAGCATCTGTGTGGGTGTGCCTTGGCATGCATTTGGGATCAACTGGAAAACTGCAATTGTAATAACTCTTTATAACTATTAAACTCACATTGTCTAAGAACTTGCACCAATCTCAGTGCATCCCTTTGATATGAATAGTGGAGTAAAGGGAGCTTGCATGGGCTCTGCCACAGGCATCTGCTGTCCTAATGTGAAAGAGCAAAAGTGTGTTACTGTCTTTCCCAAAGCATTTGGAACAGTGCTGTGTGTGAGCCACTTCTTTCATTATTTCAGACTGGTTCAACTGACTGGAAAATAATATTGTGCTTAATGCTAATAAATACTTTTATTTTCATTTTAGAATGCAGGTGTATCCCCCGAAAAGGCAGCCATGGATCCCAGTGGTGAAAACAAGAAACTCAACAAATCCCAGCAGCTGAAACAAGTTTTTAAAGAATATGGTGCTGTAGGGGTTTCGTTCCATGTTGGAATTTCCTTAGTATCTCTAGGAATCTTTTACCTGGCTGTGTCAAGGTGAGGTTGTACAGTTGTCTGTAGCCTCTAAGGTAATGGTTTAGCCAAGAATAAAATCTTAGCATTGTGCTTATTTCCAGAAGGAGACATGTACTCTATGCCTGTTTGATCTACACACAGTAATTTTCTGAATTTTTACTGTAGATGGATATAAATGGATGTAATCTCCCATCAGGCATGAGAAAAGATAGATGTACATGGTCTTTTTGCATAGGTTCATGGCCACGTTGGGCAGGTAAAAACAGCAGAGCAGAAATTGCACCAGAGTAACTAACCAGATGAGAGAATTTATTTTTGTTCTGCAGAGATATCTTTTGTTCTCAGACAGTAGTATGGTCTGTACAGATAGAGCCATACAAGAGTGCTGGAGCTTAGAGATAAATTTATTTTTCTGGCTGTTGAACTCAGTTTCTGCAGTTGAAACTGCAGAAGGCAATGGCCACTAGAATAGGATTAGATTAAAGAAGAAAATACTAGATAACAGCATAGGAGTCAGGTGGGAAATTGTGTATGTGGCTTCTGTGGGAATGCGTCAGTTACAGACATGTCTGTTGAGGGTGAGGTGCTTCATCTGAGGAGATAGGGAAACAACACACATTGTCAAAACGTTCCCTACTGCTTACTTTTGTCTTCAGTGGGAGTATGTGAATGTCTGATTTCTCTCATTTACTACAATGTGGCACAGGGTGACAATGACATTTTTTTTCATTCGGGTATGATTTAACTCCCAGTTACAAGATACTGTACTGTAAGTGAAGGGGGAAAATTTGTAATGGTTTCTCTTGGAAAATTACTCTAAACGTAGGAGCTGCTATATCTATAGAGAATTAAAATATTTATTTGGTGGATAATGCTTGTTTGAGTTCCATAATACTTCCTTCACTTGATAGATTTTAGCTGAGATACTTGTCATTTTAACAGCTTTGTCCTCCTTTGTTAGAACACTCTAAGCCTAACAACTATTTGGTTATTTGGTTTGGGTTGATCTATATTTATGTGATGAATTTCATCAAGACACAGGATAGGCTTTATTGTAAACTTTGGGAAGATGGATTACCAACTCAAATTCACAAATTTCTAACTTTTGTTTTAAAATTCAAAAGTAGAGAAATAATTATTTTATCTCCAAAGGTTGTGCACAGGGCTGAGTATTCTCCATGCACATGCAGTTGTAAAACTAAGAACATGCTTGACTTCACAGGGAACTTGTCAATTTACCCAGAAAAAATGTGCATCTGAAAATACTGTATGTGTTGTTGCTACAGAATTATTTAACAACATCTAGATTTAAACATAAATTCCAGTTTTGGAAGTATGCCATGTTAAATTCCCTGGAAAAAATAGCACTTTATATTTTTTTAGCATGCAACCTTAAAATAAACTAAAGAAATCTTGTTTTCTTTTTCCCCAGTGGTGTGGATATGACTGCAGTTCTCACCAAACTTGGTTTCAGTGAATCATCGTTGCAATCTAAAATGGCTGCTGGTACAAGCACATTTGTGCTGGCATATGCTGTTCACAAATTGTTTGCTCCAGTACGAATCAGCATTACTGTAGTTTCTGTGCCATTTATTGTACGGTACTGCCGGAAGATTGGTTTCTTCAAACCTCCTGCCCCGAATCCATGAGGATTTCTTACTGGTTTTGACTCTGTTTTTAAATGCTCTATAGCCGTGTAGCTTTTCAGATTGCTAAATTTCTTTAAAAGACTTATTTGGATTCATGTTAATGCTGACCTCCTCTTGCATTTCTTACTTGTTCTTTCAGGTAAATGTTACATTGTGAAAAGTGCTGTCCTTATCTTCTTTCCCTTTTGCCACCTATTCTTTAGGAAAACCTGTTATCTTGTTTCCACTACAAGTAGTAATATAAATGCTTGACAATGAGCAGTCTCCTTAGAACACACAGTTCTGGGTCTTTATAATTTAGCTTTTTGGGCCTTATGTTTTTTTCTTGTCAAAATAGAGGGGAAGCATTAGTTTATTACTGTGTGGTTGGGAAACAGTAAGATTCTCTTCCTAATAGTGTGTGCAATACACAATATCCTACTATATCAGTAGTTCTTTTGGTAAATGTCTCTATTGGAATCTGAGGTGGTAGGTGGGTGTTTCTTTTGTTATAAAAGGCATGTAGTATGACCCCAGTCTTGCAATACAACACATGTGCTGAACTAACTTAAGTAGGAGTACCTGTATGCTTAATTATTACACAGTGATAATTGTTTTAGCCAGAATAGGTGATGCACTGTTCTAAAACTACAGCTCCTTTGTGGTGCTTCCATGTTTTTGAGACTTTATTGTTTGAAAATGTGCTTTATTTATAGGCTAGGAACTGGCCTTACTGAAGTCCTTTTTTATTATTTTTTTATACTTAGACTCAGAAGGAATCCTGAGTCTACTGAAATCAGTGTAACCAGAATTACCTCCTATGTGAACTTATTCCAAAGATCAAGTCAGAGGCAAGGTATCTGTAGGTTTTCAATGTCTTGAGATCTGGGTTTGTACTGGAGATACATTTTTATCTGAAAACTAACCCTAGCAGTTTTCTGCTCCTGTGGATGAAACCCAAATCTTCACCTGAAGCCTGGGTGTTACAATTCATAGCTGCTTAAGAGCAATTCCTGTGCTCTTGGCTGACAGACTGTCAAATGTACCAATTAGAGGTGCTTTTGATTTCCTTATTTGGACACTGTTCCATAATTCACATGCTGCATTTCAGTTAGCCTAAGACTTGATCCCAAAACTGGATAGTCAGTGTAACATTGTGGTAAACCTTGGTTTCAGGTTTAGGACAGTGCTTCTGTGAGGCAGGTCAAGAGGAAATGGAAAGAGTTGTAGTAGTGAGCAGGTACACATACTAGAGGCTGGATGTATAACACAAACGTAGCCATACATGGCATACAAGTAAAGATGCATTACATAGTTAAACATTGCTCAAAATATCAACCTTAGGAGCAGGACATCCTGAGAATCAGCCTTCCATGGGAGCTGAAAGCTGTCACTCAGAGCTTGTCATGCACAGCTGCTTGGCTTGCTTGTTAAACATGGAGCCAAGGCTCTGCTGCTCTATGTACCCATGTGTGCAGGAGGAATGGCTGTCAAGTTCACTTTGACTAGTTGCTTAAAAAAACCCAAACTTTTTCTTGTTTCATACCTGCCTTGCAGTATGGCTGCTCAAGCTGGCAGCTTGTCCAGGGTACTAGCTTCAGCTTGCTGCTGTCTGAGCCAGCTCTTATTAGAGCATAAATTTCAAATTAGCTTGTCCCTCAAGGAAGCCATCTTTACCCTTGACTAATCTGTGTGATTGTTATACCTGTTGCACAAATGGAAGCTTACTACCGAGTGTTCAACAGGTTAAAAACTACTATTTACACAACAGCTGAGGGTTGCCAGAGTGTGACAACATGCAACCAACACTAATGTAGTCTTCTGTGACTTGCTGTACTCCAGAACAGCTCAAATCTTTTACCTTTAAGTTTTACTTGGGCTTTCTTCCCCGTCTGTTCACAGAAACCTTTTGGTGTTTGGGTTTTTTTTCCTATAAACTGATAAATGTAGGCATAGAGCATTGTTGTCATCAAGGAGAACAAAAGAATTTCAGAACAATCACAAGGCATGCTTTTCTTCTTCATTTGGTTATTTCTGATAAATGTTTTGTCCTATAGTTGATAGAAAACAAATATTCAAGCAGGAATCATTTAAAGCAAATGCACCTAGAAGTTATCAAAAGCCACCAGCACTAGAGATTTTCTTGCAGTAAACAGAGCTTCATTTAAATTATGACCAGAATTCAGATTACCATAACAGGTAAATATGGCTGTATAAACTACTGGCAAGTTGTTTAGATGAAGTTTTTTGCAAAGTATATTTTAAATTGAGAATATATTTTGAATTCTAGAATCCTTGCTTATAAAAGGATTGTTTTTTTAAAATGGTTTGTAAAACTGAAGATGACCTTAAAGTCTTATAATGAAAATACAATAAATTGCTTTATTGTAATTTGCCTGAAGTGTTTTACTGGAAAAAAGTTGGTTTGTATGTTTTGGTGGAAAGTGGCCTGACCCTTGCTACAGTTTAGGCAATAATGTCTTAAAACAGATGTTAACATTAGATCTGGAAAGTATCATACACGTTCTCTCAGAGGTACTTTTAGACCATGCTGTCTTTGGATAACTGCATAAAAAAGCAGGCCTAAGTTTCAATAGTTGTAGAAAACACAAAGTAAGTGGCAGCATATTTGGTACTTACCTTGTACTCCTGTGTTGTGACTGCAGAATAGAAAGTGACCACACCTCCTTTGTGGTACCAGCACTTTGAGCAAGAACTTTTCATTTTCAGCACCTTTCTTTTTGACAGAGGTGGGAAGTAAACATTTTGTGATCACAGATGCAGCATCAAGCATGCTGGTGGTAAAGATCAGTGGTTAGAGGCAGCCAGTGGAAGTAGTAATGTCATAAGGAACCTTACCATGCTGGTAGCAATATGTAACAAGTCTTTATTTAGTTGAGTACTCACATTTAAGACACAAGAGAAAAATAACACAGACATCATTTTTAGGACACTTAGAAATGCATTCACCTCACTTAGTTTCAGATTACACCACAGTTAGATACCCTTAGCAGCCCATAAGTTAGGAGGCAGCTATCTCTGGGATATTGCACTGCTCAATAGGCCAGAACCACAACTTCCTATTGTCAAAACAATGAACCATTACCAGGACAGCCCACATCATGTAAGTATTAGGCTGTTCAAGGCTTTTACCAACAAACCTGGCCCACATGTAACTGGATTTCAAGTACATTAAGTATTCCACAACCTCCAGCTAAAAAACAAATAACTTTACATTGCAGTTAGAGTTTAAGATAGCCAACCCAAAGATTCACATTCCAACTGCCATTAGATGCCATGACCTGCTTTGTCTATTGTAAGCATTACAGTAGTCACAGTACAAGACTCCTCTTGTTGATCCCATGAGGTTTCCCCTGCTAAGACTGTGTTCTGGATGGGGCAGCAACATCACTTTTTCTGCTGTCAGGCATCTTTGTAGAGTTTGCTGTAATCCAGGGATGAAGTAGTACATCCTTCAGGGGCAGTCGGTGGAATGGGTTATGCTTCAGAAGCTTTGAAATCAAATCCCTTGCACCTTCTGTTACAAACGGAGGAAACTTGAATTGCACCTAAAGAAAAGGAAGGACACTGAAGATGATGCAAGAGTTCCTTGGCAGTAACCAAACTGGAGAGACAGAGGGCTCTACCCTCCAAGGTACAACTAGAAAGAAAAGCTGTGTCAGCCATGTGGGCTATGCACCTATTAAGTATTTCCATCATAATTCTGAAAAAACACAAGGTTCTCACTGCTTGTAGAAGTTAAGGTAGTGTATTTTTCAACATACTTCAAACAAGTAGTTTGCTGGAACCTTTCCAGGCTATGCAACAGGAAAAGTTAAGCTTACATATTTTTAACACCTTGTATGTTAAATATTCATTTTATAAATTGAAAAGGGAAAGACGTGGAGAAGAGTAGTTGTTTTATGAAAGAGGCAGAAGTGCAAATGCAGGCAGAAAAAAAGGTAGAGTCAAGGAAGTAAGGCAAGGTATCTTAATATCTTTAATAGTCATTCTACTAAATGACTGAAGAGTTTTAGGGATCTAGTTTTATGCATATCATGTCCTGCCACAACTCTAGTTATAATACCTGCCCCTTTTCAAAATGAGGATCTGTTAAGCTTAAATAAGACAGAAGTGTAAGGCAGCATGATTCAGCTAGTCCAAATAAGCATTGGCACATACCCTGGAAATAGCTTTGTAGGTTTCAAGGTGTGTTTCTGCTTCAAAAGGTGGTTTTCCTACAAGGAATTCATAGCACAGAACTCCCAGGCTCCAAATATCCACCTTTTCGTCATGTGTTTTCCCCTCAATCATCTCAGGAGGCAGGTAGTCAAGTGTCCCACACAGTGTTGTTCTCCTGAAGAAAAGTTAATCATTTACTAATTATGGCAATTATAAGATCTATTTCACAAGCCAGACAAGCTAATGCAGGCAATCATCTGTGCCTCAGTGCAGTCTACCCTGGATAGGCTCAGCACCACCAGAATACTTGGTACCAAAGTTCCAGCAGTAAATTTTCTGCTTTTGTTTTAAAGCATCTCAGTCACTGCATTCAGCCTTATCCTTCCCTTTTCTCATCTCACTTGCTAGATCAAATATAATCTTCCTTAGTCAGATGCAGTTCAGAGTAATTGAGGAAATGCCTTAAGTATACTGCTGGTGTGATGTTTGAACACACGTGCTGGTCTGTCATCTCAGGGACCACTATCACCCTACAACAGCACACCAGCCTCCTTCACTTGTTTCAGGTTCAGCAAGTTTTGAACTACACAAGATGAAAAAACGATAACAACACACCCTCTCTGTTCTACCAGTTGACTATTGAGACCTTTGCTGCAGTGGCCCATTTTTTAAAGGATTTTTTCCCAGTATTTTAGCAAGTTCATATTTACCTCCATTCCACAGCTGTAAGTGACAAGAAAGCTACCATTTTCACTACAGAAGTATTTCACTTCATAAGATACATATTTCATTCTCACCTAGAAGATGGAGCATGCACAGACCATCCAAAGTCAGCAATTTTTAACTCTCCATTTGAGCCAAGCAGCAAGTTTTCTGGCTTGATGTCTCTGTGAATCACACTCTTTGAATGACAGTATGACAGGGCATCTGCTAGTTCTGTGATGTACTGTATTTAGAAAGAGAACAAGTCTTTTAAGTATACAGACATTATCACTCTTATCTGGCTACAGTATGGCCTTTTCTAGGCATTAGTAGTAGTTTAAGTTAAAGCAATTATCCTTAAACCCTTGAAGTCTGGCAATACAAGTTCTGCCCCAAGTCACCAAGCACTTGCAATATTAAGCAGTGCTAAACATATCAGTGCAGTACAGTTAATTGCTCTTCCCAACTTATTCCTTGTTACAAGTACACGAGCAAACTAGCATCTATGGAATCTTGGTTTCACACAACAGAATACAGAACTTTATCTGAAGAGCTAGCTTTATGCTGCAGATATTCCACATAGGAAGAGTAAGTAACATATAAGAAGTAGAACAACCTACAGTAGCAGTTCTTTGCTCATCAAACTTGGTAAGCTTCTGAAGTTCTTTGTAGACTTCTCCACGAGGTGCATACTCTAGAATAAGGTAGACTCTTGTAACATCATGGAAGTAGCCATATAATCTGAGAATGTTGGGGTGCCTGCAAAGAGATTTAAATATTCTTCTGAACAAGGTATTTGTCCATAGACCTCAGTTTCCCTTTCCTGCCTCTCCCCTTTCAAGGCAAGCACGGGAACTTCAACATCTTTAAGTGTTCCTTCAGCTCACAACATACACATCAAGAGCTTCATAGCAGACAGATGGTATTTATTAAAACAGCAGCTTAGACTCCCTACTAGCAAGCAGCTAGACAAGAGTTTGGCTAATTCATATCTTCTTGAACATAGCTTTCTAAAGCAGCTGGGAGAGTAGATTACCATAGAAGGTGCCAGTTCCTATGGGGTTTGGAATTTAAGCTTAAACACTTCAAACACTTTTGTGAAAACTAGTTTCTTCAGCAAGTTAGGCTTATTTTCCAGCAGAATACAAGAAACAAGCTCAGATTCTTGAGAAGTTGCAATTACCCACATAAATCCAAGCAGCAGGCAAGGTTTGGGTTTTTTTTTGTAATAGGAAGATTTGTTACCAGAGGTTACTTCATTGCAAGGTAGACAAAGGTAAATCTTGGTGCAGAAAGCACCAATTCCAAGGTGTCATGCCTTTAAAAAACCCCACCCCTTTTCTTCAACAGGGCATGTTATCATAAACAAGGTTACTTTGTTCATTTGAACACAAAGAAAACAGAGTGTAAGTGGTCACTAAACTTTACCTAAGATGAGACTGTATTTCAACTTCTCGTCGCAGTTGATGTTCTACACAAGCTTCCTCAAGTTGTGTTTTAAAGAGCACTTTCAGTGCAAGAATAAATCTACTTTGCTTTTCACGTGCCAGGTACACATTTCCAAATTTTCCTTTCCCCAGAGGACGACCAACTTCAAAATCATCAAGACACCATTGCCTTCTGCAAGAAGAAAAAGTTATAAAAGCTAAATACTTGTGTGGTCTTTGACTCATAGGTTTACAATCTGTTATGTTCTGTCCAATAGATATTTAGTGATCTGAACTAGATTTTAGTCTTTAAGTAGCCTTCAGCTTAGTCACAGCACAAAGGCTTAGAAGCTAAAAACAAGCCTAATCCAGCAGGACTCAGCTAGAACAATTTAGGCATAAAACTTACTTTTTAGCAGTCTCTTCATTTTTCTTCTTAGCCGTTTCTTCATTTTTTTTCTTAGCAGTTTCTTCATTTGTCTTTTTAGAGGTGTTTTCTGCTTCAGAATTCTTTGCTATGTATAGAAAAGTAGATCAACTTTACGAACCAGACAAAAAATTCACATGAGAAACAAATCTGACCTCTGTGCAGTATCTGCAACAGTTCTTACAACATGTTCAATGATATTTTAAACAAGCTAGCATAGCTTACTATTGGCAAAGCACCATAGCAGTTACCAGTGCCATCAAAATGCAATTTTAAAAGCTTTTTGAAATTAAAACGTTAAGAAGCTTCCTCCCTGAAAAAACGCAGTATTCTTGTATATCAGAGATTAATACTAGAAAAACTGTGACACATGGGTGCCAGTTGTATTAATCAACAGCTGACTAGCAAGCATCTGGAAATTTTTCAAGGAGAGAAATACCCATATTGGTTTTAAATGGATAGTGCAGTAGCATCTAAGCTGCAGTACGTGCTGCTGTTCTGTTTTGGGGCACAACCAAGTACTTCTCTACATCTGTCCCACACCATCATCAGCTTTACTTTTTCTGCACTGCACTCTGCTTCATAGAACAGAAGTATCCCAAGTGTCTCAACTGTACATCATCTTCAGAATTACCAGGTACTGGAGCCTGTTGAGGTTTTACATTGCTTTTGCTTGGAACTTGAGGCTTAGCAGTCGTTTGGACCGCAGGTTTTGGTCGGGGCTGCTGCGTTGTCTGGGTATTTGACAGTTTTTGGTTTGACAGTACAGGTTTTTGTGATTGCACAGGAACTCGCTGGCTAAAGTTTGAAGGACACAGAACACGTTGTGCTTGAATTCCACTGCTCAGTAACCGGCTCTGGGTTGAAGTCTGAGACACAGGGACACGTTTCGGGCCATCCCCAATGGGATTAGCAAGCTTCAAAAAGAAAAGATTACATGTTAATTGTAGAATAGCATACTATAACCTTCACAGCCCCATTCAGTAGAGCAGGAAAAGAGCCACAAAGCACATTAACAAGAGATATTAGGGCAGTCTGATCTTCTGTTTTATGAATAAATGCATTCTTAAATTTCTACATTGACAAGTCAGCCATTTTCTACATCAGCATCCTTATTTACAGCCAGCAGAACTTCTCCACATTTGAAGAACATCAGCCAAAGATATTAAGACAGCAGATTCTTACTATAAAAACAAACTGCCTTGAGTCATGCTTCCTTTAATGCTGTTCATCTGAATGTGCCTCGCACTGCCCTAGGAGTCTGGCAGAACAAAGCAAGTTTATTTAGTGAGGCTCAGCTATCTGATTTTAATCTTCTGCTTCCAGTAAGGGAAGGTAGTTGAAGCTTATATTTCAGAAATTCTTTAAGTGTTCTAGGATACTTTGCCTACAGTTAAGTTCAAATGCTAATGATTAGCCTCTCACATTTTTGACCCTCTAATGATACCTATGCAACAATTTGTACTTTTTTTCTTCCCCTAGACACTACTCAGTCTTCTGGTTCAGTTGACTAAAAATAATGTATTGACAGCCTGATTAGAAAGAACTTTTGCTATTGCTATTCTAAAACCTTACCAGGACCTATTTAGTTTTACATTAAAACAGTGACAAAGTGTCTGTTTTTCTACCTAGAGAAAGTTAGTACTGCTGCACAAGCATGTCAATAGTGACATTAACACAATGCTCTTGGCAGCCATCTTTGGAATAAGCTGACTACACACAATTGCTCTCTTTAACGGATCTTGTACTTCAAATACATGGGGGGGGTTCCAAATTCAAGTATATATGCTAATATAAAAGTGAGCCCTGGGCACTGCTCTCTCCAGGAGAAAGCTACTGAAAGATAACATTGGCAACTGTTTTCCACACACAGAAAACATTGCTTCAGGACAACTTTTCCCCTTTTTGCCATCTAGTACAGCTAATAACCCCCACGGAGTCTGAGGCCTGTGGCTCTGGTGTGCCCCTCAGCAGATTCCCTCACCTTGGTAGCACGACTGGGGCACGCAGAATGGTTCTCTTTCGCGTTCTTGTCCATAGTGCCCGGGAAGAGCAGCCACACACAGCTCGGCCTAGGATGAGATGCAGCGCACAGGGGTCAGTTCCCGAGGGAACAGCGCCCTGGAGCTCCCCTTCACCCCCCACCCCCCTGCGAACGGCGGGAGGCCCCAAGGCAGGGCCCAGCACAGCAC
>VZRW01009362.1:1450059-1480119 GCA_013398125.1 Aegotheles bennettii | reverse complement strand
CGGGGAGGCTGCGGCTGGGCGGGAGGGAGCGGGTCGGGGCTGTGCGGGGGTGCCCGGCCGGGCCCTGGGCTGCCCCGCACCGCGGTGTCCATCGCTCCCGGGGCCCGGGGCGGGCGAGGCTGAAGGGGAGGTGGCGGCAGGGCCGTGTCGCTGCCCGATGCCGCATTGCTCCGTCCTCTGCTGCTCTCGGCACAGTTCCTGTGCTATTTCTGGGCCCTATTTTAATTTCTCCACCAAACAAGTGCAACAGGTTCTGCCTTTTTTTTTATTTTTTATTTTTTTCTTCCGTTTCTGTGTCTGCTTCCTACCTAAACCCCAGCAGCATTTGATCTCCACACTGAAATACAGCAGGATGTGCTTTAAAGGTTTGTGGTTGTTGCACGCAACTCTCTTGTATGTGATTTTTCTTCTTTATCTATTTCAGGCCCCTCCAAGGCACTCCTTGCTCACAATGTATAGAACAAAAGTCAGTTTGAAAGACCGTCAGCAACTTTATAAACTGATAATTAGTCAGCTGCTATATGATGGATACATAAATATTGCCAATGGCTTGATAAATGAGATAAAACCACAATCAGTCTGTGCACCATCTGAACAACTGCTGCACCTAATTAAGTTAGGTAAGCTGGCATAAAAACCTAACATAAAAGTCCAGTTTCTAAGTCCTTAGCTGAAGTCCTTGTGAATTAAGAGGTTAGTGTTACTGCAAAGACATATTTTATGCAAAGGTTGTGTCTAGTAACAGCATAAAACTTTGTATATTTAGATACAGCCTTTGCCTCCGTGGGGTTTTTTGAAGGGCATTCTAGCTCTGTGTGTCATCCTTTAGAGTGATGAAGGCAAAACAGATCACTGAGTGTTGAATCTGTTTCAAACTTCTGAAACACATAAGGTTACCTGCTCAGGGTCCTGGGTGAATGGAAACCTGCTAAAAATACACTTCAGTAAACGAGATCACTGAGTCCACAGACCTAATAGAATCCACAGAGTTCTCTGCTAACTTCAGAAGTATTTTGTATATGCTTCTTCTAGACAGTGTTAGAAAGGGACAAGCCCTTCCATTGGCAGTCTTCACCAGCCTTTGTACATGAGTCTCACAAAAATCAGCTTCACAGTCTAGGGTGTCAACAAAGTTATCACCTGTTTTCTCTCTGTTTATCTTTCTGAAAGTACATCTGTGCTGCAGTGTACAGTGAAAATATCTCAGCTGCTGTTGAAACAAGCTGGCGAAGTTACTGGAAGAGGTCTAGGGATAAAATCATGTCCTCTCTGAATTGTAACTGAACTGGTTCTGCTGCCTGAACTAGTTGAGTTCCAAGGGTATAAATCTATGAAGCCTTGTGTCTGTTTGAAATAAGAATGCTCCACTTGCAGTCTGTGGGTGAAAGCAACACTCTCTATTGGATTTGATCGGTTGATGGTCACAGTTGGGCACATAGCTGAAAATTCTTGGGTCTGCCCTGTTACCACTTCCAGTGCTGAACATTCTTTGTTCTCTAGATGCATCCTGGAAATAAACCAAAAAGAGATGTGTAGATTTTCACACTTCTGGGTGTGAAGAGGAGTAAAAATTTTCATTTGCAATGCTGGGGTAGCTGTTTGCGGAGTTGGCTTTTTTCTTTCAATGCAATAAAACAGAAAGGAAAAGAATCAGTAAACGCCTCCGTTTTTTGCTTTAAATCTCGTGTAAGGGTGTCAAGGCTTGTTTCTCCCTTTGTGAAAAGCTGACTAGAGGCCTGTTGATGGCTTCAGTAACTGATTGTCAGTGCAATTATCAGTACTTGCCATCCTGCAGTATTTGCTGGTTGTATTTCCATGGTTAATTTTGAGCTGTGTTCTGCTCCAGTGTAGCCAAAGTACCTCATTTCTCACGAGAAGTGCTGCTGTGTAACTAAATCTGCTCTGCTAGCTTAGCTGTGTTCCACAGCGGCTGCCTCTTTTAAAACCTGATTCATAGCTGTTGCAGAAGTCTGTAGCATAGGTCTGGCCACAGCCTGTCTGTCTGAGGAGAAGGTTAACCTGGTTTAAGTGCATCAACTTCTCTATTTTCAGGAATGGAGAACGATGACAGTGCTGTTCAATATGCAATTGGACGGTCAGATACGGTAGCTCCAGGCACAGGAATTGACTTGGAATTTGATGCAGATGTACAGACCATGTCTCCTGAGGCTTCTGAATATGAGACTTGTTATGTCACATCTCATAAAGGACCGTGTCGTGTAGCTACGTATAGCAGAGACGGACAGTTAATAGCTACAGGATCTGCTGATGCCTCAATAAAAATTCTTGATACAGAGAGAATGTTGGCCAAAAGTGCTATGCCTATTGAGGTAAAATATGACTTGAATCGTAACCACTTTGGGAATTCTTGAGGTGCTGTCTGTTCCATGACATGTCTGTGCCATGTGGCTGGCTCAGTGGGTTGGACTAAATACCTGTCTCGCCGTATTTCCTACTCCAACAGTGGCACATAAAGTACCCTTGAAGAAAAGGAAGAAGAAATAGGGCAAAGTATACCTGTGTAACTTGTGGCAGCAGTCTAGACAGTCGAGCCAGAAATTGCTTCTAATAATTGCTGGTAATTGCTATACTGTATGAACACAGATAATTTTTGACCCCACTTACACTCTACAGCCTCCAGTGCTGTGTGTTTCAGAACTGTTTCACACAATACTTACTGGGCTTCATTCTTTCTCCAGTGCAGTTACCAGGTACCAATTTAAAAGTGGGGGGGTGTTGTTTCACAGAGCACACACCGAATTCTCAGCAGTATCCTGCATGAGTAAAAGTTGCTGTGTTCCTGGTTGGTACAGCTTCCCCTAATTCTTACAGCCATGCAGTATTCTGATTTATAGACTGTTTATGGAGAAGGTGGTGTGTTTTCTTGCACCAGTTCTCTGCCACTGAAACTAGTTTGTCCTTGAGCCATTCAGTTGACCTTTGTAAAGACAGAGGAGTCTTATCTGTTAGATATCTTAACATATATAATGGGCCTTCAGATAATTAAGATGATAGTAATGATGTGCCTGGTCATGTGTCAGAAAGGTGGCTGTTGTTTGGCCACTCTGGCAAGCATAAAACCTACTTTTCCTGTCAAAATCATGTTCTGCTTTCTAACACTGACTTGTTGAATGTTCTTTGTAGGTCATGATGAATGAGACAGCACAGCAAAACATGGAAAATCACCCCGTTATTCGGACTCTGTATGATCATGTGGATGAAGTTACGTGTTTAGCTTTTCATCCAACAGAACAGATCCTAGCATCTGGTTCAAGGGACTACACACTAAAATTGTTTGATTATTCAAAACCTTCTGCCAAAAGAGCCTTCAAATATATACAGGTTAGATACGATACCAGTTCAGAGCAACCAAAACATCCAAAGCTTGAATGTGTCAGTACTGAGGTATCAGTGAGCTGAATTGTGGCTGAACTTGTAAGTGGTTAGGTTTGTAGGAATGTGCAGCTACAGAATTTGCAGACATTGTGGTAATTACACGTTAAGAGTTTGTGCATAATGGATGCCTGTAGTCTTTAGTGCCTGTCTGCTTTTTGTTAATCTCAACCGAATCTAATAGGGGTAACTCTGAAGTCAGTTACATCAGCTTTGGTTTGGAGGAGAGTTTGGGATTATGTGGTGGTGGGCTTTGGGGTGTGTGACTGACTGACAAAGCCTCCTGTCACTTTTGTGCAATATCCCAGAAATGAGCGGACACTGCAGGCTGCTCTGGGACAAAAACTACAATACATTTAAAGGCAGCTTGTCATTTTAATCCTATAGGAAGCATTTTCTATTTTGCAAAATCAGAACACATTGGGCTAACTGATAATTTAAGTCGTTTTTGAGCACTTTAATGCCACCAGAATTGACACTTCCATTTCAGATTATTTTTTTTTCTTACACCAATTGTGTATTTTTGGTCAAACAGGAAGCAGAGATGTTGCGCTCAATTTCTTTTCACCCTTCTGGAGATTTCATACTTGTTGGCACCCAGCACCCTACTTTACGACTGTATGATATAAATACTTTCCAGTGTTTTGTGTCTTGCAATCCTCAAGATCAGCACACTGACGCTATATGTTCAGTAAATTACAACGCCAGTGCAAACATGTATGTGACAGGAAGCAAGGATGGATGCATCAAACTGTGGGATGGAGTTTCAAATCGCTGTATCACTACTTTTGAGAAGGCACATGATGGAGCTGAAGTCTGTTCTGCTATCTTCTCAAAAAATTCAAAGTATATCTTGTCAAGTGGAAAAGACTCTGTAGCTAAACTATGGGAGATATCCACTGGTCGAACACTGGTCAAATACACAGGTATGTGGCAGGTGACTTTCCAGGTACCTTCTTTTTCAGGCGCTGGCCCACGGTAGGGATGGCAGTATCATCAGAAGAACAGTAATTCTTAAAGGCAATGGGACACTGCTGCTTGGAGGATAAATTGCCCCAAAATTTTGAAAACACTTAATGGAGACCAATTCCAGAAGAGAAGCTGTGATTCTTGTGTGTCAGTCTGTCTAAATGTATTTAGTCTGAGTATATTTTGGAGACATCTGGCATCATTACTCCATTGCTTTGGAGGGAAGTTATTACTAAATTAGGAAAAAATGAAAAGGAACACTGCCCTAAGGACTAGGACGTTTGTGCAGAGGGTTTTGTTCTTTAGTTTTTTGTTAGTGGGTGTTAGAAACAGTGATTACTAAAACAAAACAGCATTGTCAATTTCCTTGCTGGTGATCATTTTGATTTTGGAACTTTCCTATTTATTGCTGGACTGGGGGCACAGTTTGAACTGGGAGGGTCAAAACTCAACACCTAATGCATTTCTGGCTCCTGCAGAGTACCCACCTGCTTTGGGGCAGTTGTTTTAGACTCTCGTGCAAAAGATAGCTCTAGTAAGCCATGGCATTATTCTGAAAAATAGCTACAGCAGGTTTGTTTTGGTTTATTTCTTTCAAGGATACAATTGTGTGCAAGGTAGTCAGGCTCAGAGCATGCTCCAACACCATGCTTTGATCTCAGCAGGACTCAGAACTGGTGGAGGATGCAGAAGCTTTGCAGCTGTGTGACGGGGGAAGCTTTTGGGTTCAGCAGTAATGTGCTTAAGCATTAGGAGTCATAGCATAAAAGAGGGGAGGATGTTGAAAATTTTATGTATCAGCTTTTGTGATAACGCAAGGTTCTTTTTTGTACACTAGCTCTATTTTGCTCTCAACCAGCAGGGTGCAGCACCTCCTTAAAAAATTTTTCAAAAATAACAGGTAGGATGCAGGTGTGTGGATTGCAAAGTAAATGCCTATATATGAAACATGCATTTTATATGAAGGGTATGGAGGGAAGATGTGGCCAAGGTAGGTCACACAATGTGCCATATGATACCTACATTAAAAACAAAAGTTGTCATTGATAGTGAGAATCTGTGTATTCCACTACCTGTGGTCTTTCCCCTTAGTTACGGGTGGGAGCTTCATACAAAAAATAAAAGACCAAAGTGCTTTAAAGTTAAGTGATTGTACTCACACCGAGTGATTGGCCTTGAGTGACACAGTTGGAGTAGTTAATCATTTCTTCCTCTATGAAATTTTAGAATATACCATGTATGTAACTACAAAAGAATATTTATTATTAATTCACCTGTTGCTTGTGGAAGTAGTAGACTAACTGAGAAAATAAGGCTCCTTTGTACACTGCAGAAATTGATACTTGTGGGAAGCTTATTCTTAGGTCTTTGGAAACTTCCTAAAAACTGATCCTAGTTGGGTTAATATTTTCCTACCTGTATTTAGGAGCTGGTTTGAGTGGACGACAAGTACACAGGACACAAGCTGTCTTCAACCACACGGAAGATTATGTGCTGCTTCCAGATGAAAGGACCATAAGTCTCTGCTGCTGGGATTCAAGAACTGCTGAACGGAGGAATCTTCTTTCTCTTGGGCACAACAGCATTGTCCGTTGCATTGTCCATTCTCCAACCAACCCTGGCTTCATGACCTGCAGTGACGACTACAGGGCAAGATTTTGGTACAGAAGGTCAACGACAGACTAAAGACAGCTTTATAAAACAGTGATTATCCAGCTTCATTGTATCATCTTGTATTGATTGTACTGCCAACAGATGCCTGAATGAAAGCCGTGCTGTGTCTGTTCTTCAATTCTGTCAGACATGGCAGAAAAACACAAAAAATACTGAGATTAGGTTTTGCCCCACGCTAATTTTTTTATTAGTGTGTGTGGCATTCATTTTTGTAAGTCATCTCTAATTGTACTCAAGGAGTGTGGGGAGGAGAATGGAATGATCCTTAGGGGAAGGACTGAACTTGTTCTCCTGTCTGTAAATCCCGCAGAAGATAATGTGACTGTATCTTGCTCAAACTGGGCAGTGTGAGCCGGTTTTGCTCTGCATTGTATCTGTGCAATCCCACTGAAGTCTGTTTAAAGAATGGATTACACAAGTAATAGCAGAACGTGGCAAATATTTTAATGAAGCCTTAATCTGCCTTCAGTTCTGATCATTCTTTGTAAAGCTCTGTTTTGTATCTTTTAGTCCGGGTTTTTTTTTGGTGGATTTTTTATTTTTTTTTTAATTGGCCAAGTGGACCTTCAGTGCTGAGCCAGTCTTGTGCCATATGAATTGGAAACAGGATTTTAAATTTGTTTAGATGAATTCAAGAAATGGTGTTCTGGTATTAAAGCTCAGACTTAAAATCTTGTCTTCTTTTGAATCTATATTAACAAGTGGGACCTCAGAGTCAGTCCATGGTATTTTCAAGGAATATCCACATTGCAACTGTAAAGTGTGACAGTGCTGCAGCATGTGAAAATGGGAATAATTTTGCCATAGAGACATTCAGTATCCTCTCAAGGAAACCGTTGTGCATATTAATTTTTGTATATGTACTTCAGAAGTGTCAGTTTCATTTATTGAGAAATTTTAACTCTGTGTCTGTTACACAGCACTTGAATTACATTCTTTTTTAATTATTCAAAACCCCAGACTGACTGTTTCTTCACTCTGTTACCTCTAACAGTCCATGTTTTCCAGACCTCATGCTATTCAACAGAAGTACAGATCATTAAGAAACAGTGTGCTTAAACCTCCTGTACGTTTGAAAACTCACTGGGTTTTTTTTACAGAGTTGCCCATGCAAAGTTCATTTGGGCCTCCTTGCGCAGTGCTCTTGGGCTCCACATTCGGGAGGCTCCTTTCAGTCAAGTGCTCAGCGCTTGCTCTCTTGAGGATTTTTATATGTAAGATTGTTTTTATTGCTGGATTAACTTTCCATTACCACTAATGAAGTGTCTTGTCAAGGGCTGATAAGGGTACAGGTTTTTTCTGTATTTAAATAAAGATTACCTTTTAAGAAGTTATTTAATATATAAAGAAGAAAATGTATTTGTTTTCTATATAATGAAAGAGAAATTGAATTTTGGAAGGTTGTGTCTTTGGGGACGTGTTAAAGCTTGATAAATTTGTTGTGTTACATCTGAATTCAATACAACTGTAAATTTACAGAATGTGGGATGGTTTTTTAAAAGAGATAGAGAATGAAATACAATTTTCTCTGAAAAGCTACTGCTATGTGAAACATTTCTTAGACTTAGCAATCCTCTTTGCTCCTCTGCCTCCCTTCAAGTTTCTGAAACTTTAGAAATATGGGAGGCATGAGATAGAAGTTCTGGTGGCTTTTTGGGTGGAGAAACAAGGAGGACCAGAGCTCTGTGGGAGGGAAAAGGGAAGTCCTGACATGTTACTAACACATGCTGTACTCGCTTAGCGACAGCAGCCCTCTGCTATTACAGCCAGCCCCTTACATTGATAGCAGTGGCAATTTTATTTGTTGGAGTGTGCAGTAAAGAGGTAAAGTAAATACTTCTGCATCTTGAAGAGCAAGATTGTGCACTCACATAGTCATAGAACCATAGAATGGTTTGGGTTGGAAGGAACCTTAAAGATCCTCTAGTTCCAGTCCCTCTGCTGTGGTCAGGGGTGCCTCTCACCAGACCAGGTTGCTCCAAGCCCCATCCAACCTGGCCTTGAACACTGCCAGGGAGGGGCAGCCACAGCTTCTCTGGGCAACCTATTCTGGTGTCTCTCCATCCTGTTAGATCTGCATTTGGTGGAAGAGGGATACATCTCTCTGCACAAGTCTGGAAATAGCTAAGTGATCATGCTGACTGCTACAGTCAGAGAAGCTCCACATCTAGGAGCTGTATTTGATCAATTAAAAGTGCAGTGCAGCCAGTTTTGCAGCCTGTACCTCTTGAGAGCTATGTCCCCAGTGAGCTGCTCCACTCAGAGAAGCACTGTCAGACTCTGGATTTATCACCTCCTCAAGGAAGTTTCCATCTCCTGTCTAAAGGTCCATTGTGTCCATCTGGCATGGAACCTACTCTGGCCTGTCAGAAGAAGCTGTCATGGAACTGTGGCCAGGTGATGCCCCAGCTAACGGCGTTGGGCCAACAAGCCATGCTGACGTGAAAGCAAAGCACCTTTGGAGACAAATCATAATTATGGTTTTGTATCTTTAAGCCTTCAGCGTTCCTTGGCAGTCAGTAACTGGCACACAGCTCTAGGGAAAGTCTTTCCTAAAAAGCCATTTCTGGAATCAGCCTTGTTTGCCACTAATGGAAACCTATCTCAAACTTTCTGCTTGAGGGGGGTACTGCTCAGGGATCAGTATTTCTCATTTCCTGGACACGCACGCTGTCTTTCCACTCGAGCTGCCCTGTGAGACAGAATCCCAGCAATACTGAAGTGCAATAAAGGAAAAGTAATTATGCTAATTGTAGTTCAGGTTAGGAAGTTCTCCCTGTGGCTGTCAGGGACCCTTCAAACATTGCACAGCACAACTCTTCTCACTGGGCAGGACAGGAGCTGAAGCCCCTGTGTTTGCTTGTGTATGTGTTCAAGACTTGGTGCAGCCAGGAGTCGTCTTTCACACAACATTCCCCCCCAGGTATGGATGGTAATACACAAGGTGTTCACAGACCCCCTCTATAACAAAAAATTGTATTGATGCCTTAAAAGTTGAGACAACTCAGAGGCCTGAAAATGTTGGCTTCAAAATCCTGAACTGGTAAGATTGTGGCTGTCTTACTTCTCTGAGGCACTGGGCAGCCCCTGGTGGGACGTAGTATTGTTGTAGTCATTACATTTCTAAAAGAGGAAATACAGGAACATGCAGCAAAACAGAAGGGTGAGACTTCTGGCTGCGGTTAATTGCGACAAGTTGGTGACAGAGAGATCAAGGAAAATTCCACTTGCAGACAGACCCCTTTTCTCACTGTCAGACGCCAACAGGGTTCTCCTGCTTTGCATTCTGTTCTTTTTATCTGTGGTCACAGAAATTACTTTTCATGAGAATCTTTTCTACAAATTCCTAAATGCTCTTAGGGGTAGAGCTGTCAGATGTGCTTTCTTGAGACATAGTTCCTGACACACGGTGGCTGTGCAAAGCTGAAGTCTCTTGGTCCTGCTGTAATTAATTCTCTGTTCTGCTCGAGGTGACGCTGCTGGTGAACGACAGCAATGGATAAAAACACAGGAATCAGCAGAGCTGCAAAGGTACGTCTGGTTTTTGAGTACAGCATATAAACAATTAAGAAAGAAGGGTGCTAGAGTAGGGTTTGGTGTTTGAATGCAGCATGATGCTTGGTGATGTTGGAAACGTTTGGTATTCTCATCTCAAGGTGAACAGAGGGCTCCTGACAATGCCCATGTGCCTACCGTCTGCTTTTTGTGGTGACCAAACTATTCACTGGAAGCAATGTCTTCTTGGGGAGGACTGTGAATAAAGTAGGATTCTTGAATAGCAGATGCCTGTGAATAAATACATTTGTGAAATAATAAATGCATCACTTCAGGGTTCCACCTGCACTGCTGCTATCCTGTAGTGACATCTGAGATGTGGTTATACCACCAGAGACTCCCAGTGACAGTCCAGCTGACCTGCTGCACTTCCCTGCGTTACAAACAAAACAAGAAATTTTGAAATACTGTATTTGTTTCTTTTGAAAGACTGGAACTAGTTTATAGGGTGCTTTTACATTTATTTGTATATTCATGTTGCATTGAGCATAAGTTTATATGTATACATAGATAACTCGCTGCAGCTCTAAGCGTTAGAGAATGCTGAAGTCTTGATTCAAAGTCAGTGCCTGGATTGTCCTACTGGCTGCAAGTCTAATAAGCAGCACAATGGAATTATTCTTTTCATTGTGGATCATGATCTCAGTGTTTACTCTAAATAAACTGCCTCCTGGAAATTTGATACAAACTATAGTGGGGGGGAAAAGTCTAGTAGTAGCTTGATGAGTCCTTTCTTTGCACTCAAAGTTTTCCATGGAGGCACATAAAGATAAGAGGTCTCGTCAGAAATGGATGCAGGACATTTTGTATTTCTATACAGAGAACAGAGCTTCTATTTCTGGGTTTTATTCTCAGTTTTCTTAAATGGATTGCCAATGGCTAAATAAATGTAATGGTAGCAAACAGATTTGCAGTTCTGCTGTGAGATCTTTAGACACAGCCATAGCACACCCCGTCAAATTCAGCTGGGTAACAACTGAAAAAGTAAAATTTATTTCTGCTATACAATTTATGAACTCTTTGTAAGATTTCTACTACCCTAGCAGTACTGTTTATTATTTGACTGTTATACTTCATACAACAATACTAAGGATGTGTTTTTTCTACTATGTGGGCACCTTGAAGCACCAAGTGCCAGCCAGCAGTAGCTTTCCTGTGACAGGTAATGCTTTGCAATTATCACTGTGCCCCAACCATTCCACTTTCACAAGCAAAACTGTTTCTGAAAATGAATTCAGTGTACGAGCACAGCCAGAGAAATGATGGTACTTCTTTCCAGTTGCATATACATCTGTGACACAGTCTGCACAGGAAACATTGCAGCCCCTGATGCAACTCAGAGCACGGTGAGCAGGGTGGGCTGTGCTTGGGAAATAGTTCTCGTACTGTTTGACAACATTGTCTGTGCTGTTGCCAAAGGAAAAACAGGAGTGGTTTTAAAACACAAATTAAGTTGATCTGAAGTTCGTCTCCCCTTTGAAAATGCCCAGCTCACATATTCCCATCTTGTCCACATACAATGTGTGGACATGAGGCACATTTCTGTGAGCCCCTCTGCACCTGGGGCTTGTGCACCCACAGCCCCATGGCTCTAGGGTGCCTGCTGTCACCCCCCAGTCCCCACCTCAGACACCTGGGACCAAATGCATGTTTCCAAACAGGATTTGCCAGAGCTGATATATTGAGCAAGGAGCTGCTTAAGTAGCCAAAAAGAAATACTAGAGAGAATGGTGAAGTCTCCGTTTTCCTGAGCCTCAGACAGTAAAATTGGGGCTGTTCTCAGGGATGTGGTTGGGTTCGAGTGGACACGGTGTCCAGCTTTCCTGGGGAAGTCTTAGAGGTAAAACTTTGGTTCTGCCACGGGCAAAATGGTCTCGACCTAGGGAATTGTCACCTCATTTCATTTATTGCCAGTCAGCACAAACTTCTAATCACTGATTGGAGTGATTGAGAAAGAATAAACCATGAACAGTTAAGCAAGCACCTAAGTAAGCACCTTTCCTCCCCCTTCCTAGTCTCAACTTGCCTTATTTTTGTGTGAGGTACACCCAGCCTGCCCCAGTTCCTTCAAAGAGGTGCCAATGGCACAGGAGGTTGGGGCTGGGGGAAAAGCTCTCTGGCTGCTGCTGCTGCTCTGGGATTATTGCCCATTTTCTTCCACTCCTCCACACCTCTGTCCTGGCCCTGGTGTGGGACGCCCATGACCACAGTCCCCTGGGGGTCCCTGCCCCAGCGTGGGTCACCCGTGGTCTGCAGAAGGTGTCCCTGCCCCGGCATGGCAGGGGTCCTGTCTGGGATGAATCCAAGAGAACATTTAATTGTATTTTAAAGTAGTTTTGTGGCCACAAGTTGTGGCATTGTTATTTGTATTTTGGTTCATTTCAAACGCTGGTAATACCTGAAAAATTCCAGGGTAGTAAATGAATGGCTGGTCTCTATCTTCTGTGTGGAGTGTCCAAACTATTAAAGATGCTGCTTTTAATATTAAAAAAGAAGAAGAAGAAGAGAAGAAGAAGAATGAAAAGAAAGAACAAAAAGGAAAGGGAAAAAAAAGAGAAAGGGGGGAAAAAAGGAAAGGGAAAGGGATAGGGAAAGGGAAAGGGAAAGGGAAAGGGAAAAAAGATTGAGAGAGATGGAGAGGAGACAGAGAGGGAAGAGAAAAAAACCCGAAGGCATTCAAATGAGCTGCTTTGTGCCAGGAATTTTTTCTCATTTGGACAACTGCATTAGCTGCTTGTCTGCTCCTAGTCCCAGCCCAGAGGGATAGATTTTGTTGAGAAAGCATTTTCAATTCAGCCTTTTCTATTCAAGATGCATTGCTTTTCTACTTACATGGCTGTGGGTTTGAGAGTGTCTAATTTCATCTTTAAGCTACCGTGGAAAGAGGAAGGAAAAGGCCAAAGAAAAGGCAGCGTGTGCAAAGGCAAAACCAGTAAAAGTTTGCAACCCCCAAGATATTCTCCAGTACAAAGCTGTGAAACCTGTGCATTTGTGTAAGCATAACCTGGGCAGAACTGTTGCTGAGCAAATAGCAATTATGAATAATTTTAAATAACACTATTATTTAATAATATTAAAAGCTTTTTTAAAATAATCAAAGAAATAAAACCCTTCATCTGCAGTTAATGTTTAGCTTCGCTTCTCAGGTTTTCTGCCTCTGGAGAGTGGGATTTCTTTGCAGGGATTTCTGTTTTGCAGGGATTTCTATAACTGCAAAGGATATCTGTTCATTTTTCTAGAGACCTGAACATGAAAAATTTGAAAGAATATGAAACCACTTTCACAAAAAAAAAAAATATCAGGAGTAAAAAATGATAGTGCAAAAGTTGCAAAAATGCTTCAAAATCCAACCCGCTTTTTCTGGTTCATCCCCACTGCCCTGCGTTGTCCTGTTAAGATGCAGTTGCAAAGCAGAAAAGGCATTTCCCCAGGGTCTGCAGGAGGGACATCTGTGTGTCCTGCACCAGGCCCTCATTACCATCAGCAGCTGCAGCCCAATTGCACCCTGGAGGTAATTTTGCTATGTAATTAGCTCCCTTCATCCCCAATAGCTGCTGTCCTCTGGGGCTCCCAGCGAGCGCAGCAGGAGGTGGAAGGAGGCTGGGCATTTGCTCTCCAGGCTTCCAGCCAGACCCTGGAGTGCTCCTGCCTAAACCACCCAGTGGAAGAGAAAGGGCTGGGGGAGATCACGTCCTCCTGCTTAGGTGATGGAGTAACAGGGAACTGGGAGACAACACAATGAAGGTCAACGTAAGTACCAGATTATTTTATTTGTGTTGCAATGAATTTATTTGCTTTGCTATTTTGTTTGTAGCAGAAGTGTGCCTAGTGTAAAATCTGCATCTGTCAGGGTTGCTTTTCAAAACACCCTGTCGAGCTTGTTTGCACGCTACTAACAGAGGACGTGGTCTTAATTTTTAAAATACAATCCCAGCTAGACTGAAAAAAACTCTCTATCAAGAAGAACAGCATGGTTAAGAAGAGTAAAGTTTGTACCATACGTATTAGATAATGATACTTCTTACTTACAAGGTTACCATGAATGACCCTGGCTGGCCTTTGCCTTCCATATTTTCTTGGAAAAAATGAGCTTAAATGGTTAACACATTATACGTTATCTCAGATTATGCTTTTTTTAACACTGATTACTAGAAAATTAGTCATGCAAAAGTTGCAACAACTTGAGTCACTCCCTGATGAAGAAAATGCCAAGCAATTGCAATGTGAGTTACGTGAGCCTGGGGAAGTCTGCGCACTCTAGGATAGCGACGGATCACGTCCTGCAGTGCTCTTTGCAGAGAGAACTGAACCTCAGAAGAGGAAAGGAGTGGTGACAGTGTTCGGTTTTAGGAAATAAATGCTCTGCTCTGGGAGGAGGGGGGAGTAAGTGGATGGATTAAATCCATTTCATAGTCGTAGGTTCATGTTTCTGTACGGACTTCCAGCACGGTGCAGATGCCCAACCATTCGCTTGCTTTGTGCTAAGCAGAATTTTTCTGGCTGTGAAAGTAACTGAATCTTTCAGCCTGACGTTACAGCTGATCTCTGGCAGCTGAGGCTCGGGGAAGGGTCTGTGTGGTCCCCATGTGCCCGGTGTTAATGACAGGGAAGGGGCAGTGTACAGCTGCCCCAGGGAGCAGCCATGCACGCTTCGGGCAGGGGAAAACCATCCCCTTCTTTTCCTAGAGAAAAGTTAAAATTCTAACTCAATGAAACTTTGACCAAATAGGGTGGTCTTAAAAATGAATTAATGTTTTTGGGCAGATAACTGCAATGAGAGAGCTGGAGGAAGCAGCAGCCTCTGGGAGCTGATTCATTATGAATCAGAGCACCCCCACCCCTGAGCCTCTGCCCCTTGGGTCGCTGTCACTGCTGCCACATCCAGGGATCAGCAGAAACCTCACCACAGGCCAGATGGGATGGATGCAGGGACAGCATCTTGTCATGCTTGTGCACCCAGGAGGAAGAGTATCCTGCAGTCACTGCACATGACAAATTTGCAATTTGCACCTGACAACATGTCCTAGAAATTTCTTGCCTGTTCCCCGGGCAGGCAGAGGAAGGAGAGCAAGGACCCTGCTCTAGCGAGCCTCTGTGGAGCATCTATTGCTTAAAGGCAGGAGGAGAAAACTTGTACAGATCAGAACTTTCTGTATCTTTAAATCCATGTTTGGAAATAAATGTAGCAAAATCTAACTAAGACACTAAAAGGTTCAGAAAAGTGAAGTAATGTGGTGCTTATGGGCAAAAGCCTTTGGATAGTAGGAGGACCCAGAAAAACATACATAGTCAGTTTTTTAAATATCAGGAAATGTCAGTTTATTTTTCCTTGAACTTGGCCGTAAGACCACACATGCAAAAATGCTATGAATGGGAATGAAATCCTGATCACACTGAAAACAGTGAGGGTTTTTGTTGGCTTTAACACAGCTAGAATTTGATTGACTATGTTTGGAGAAAATTAACAGAACTGGCTTGTAATTCCCACCCCTGCAACACTGACTGATGTGAAGCTGCACAGCTTCTATCTGAGTGGTTCTGCCTGAAGTTTAAAAACTTTTTATTTAGTTTATTAAAAACTCACTTGACCATTCAGAATTTAAAACCTAATGATTAGCACCTGGTTCCACCCTCCAAAAATCAATTAACCCTTTGAACAGGCAATAAAAGCAAGTCCTGACATCCACTTCTTGTTGAAGCTTGTACAAAAAGATCTGAAATTTCTGTATGACCTGAGTACTTATTTTCCAAAATACGCAAACAAAAAATACAGTAGAAAGACCTGCAAGTCCCAGGATATGCTGCAGATCAAGTGGGATGGCTAGAAGGAAGGCACATGCGTGCAAATGAAAAATCTGAGCATTTAAGGTCAATTCTTCTTTTTTCTGTGTATGTTGACCATGTGAAATCTCTACAATTAACTCAATTGGGCAAAACTTAAATTGACTCAACTTGGTCTACCGTTTAAAAGGGAATTCTCTGGGAAGCTGTTCCCAGCTAGCAGAGCAATGGGGAATGTTTATTTCTTCAGCTTTGTTCGGAGGTGAAGAGATTAACTGGAAACAGTTCTGTAAACATGTCAGAGGGTGTCACTGATGCATGAACATAACTGTTTAGCAAACACAACCCACTGCCTTTAGTTACATCTCTTCCTTCTCCTTACATACTGAGTCCTGTTTTCCTGCTGTAAAACTGCTTACAGATATTTTTATCTGCAAAATGCAGCTGAGAAGTACTGATCTTCATCCACAAAAACTCTCATGATTAAAATGATCTCCTTTTTTTAGATTATTTCAATATTTTTTTATGAAGCAATTTTAAGAAAAACAGACTTTTTACATGCTTAAGGTTATAGGATTTTATATTAGAGAATTGTACAATTATCAGCTTTACTGACTTGTAATATTCCCTCTCCCCATTAATAACCATGAGAACAGCTTTCATGCTGAAGACTTCCAAGGGCTGTTAGGTTTTGTAGGGGGAGCATTGTTGGATACACAAGCTACAAACTGGTAAAAAGTCTGATTTGTAGGGAGATGTTGCTATTTTACCATCTGATCCACAATCCAATAAAAGGAGACACGAGTCCAGCTACACAAGAACTTTCCTTCACACCTAAGTTAACCGAACCTGTGTTACCAGAGGTCTTGCACTGTGAATCCATTCAGTATGGTTGGCTCAAGATGTGTGAATGATTCGCATTGCTCTAACGAGGTCATGGACTCTGATGGGGATATGTGATATGTGAATATGTGAATGTTCATAACGAGGTCATGGACTCAGATGGGGAAGAACAGCGTCTCAGGAAGCGGTCGCAGAGGATGCAACCTCTGTTTTTTTAGGTCTGTGCTCTGTCATAGTCTTGTTAAAATCTGCTCGGGGAGAGAACAGTAACAGTGCTGTCTGCGAGGTGCTTTCTCACGGGGCGATGAACTGGCTTTTAAGATGTTCTTTGTCTTGGGAGATATTTTTCAGGGCTGCTGACGGGCTGACAGGGAAGAAGCAACAAATGTCAAAGAAGGAAAAACACTTTGATCTCATCTGTGTTGCTTTAGTACTTGTTACATGTTGGTTATTGTAAGGACACATTAACAAGATTGCATAAAATAATGGAGAACTCTCCACAGCTGGCCCTAGATGGCATTTTGTGGATGATAGTGTTAGACAGGCAGTTTCCGCTCCTCTGCTAACAAAGAAAAGATGCAGATCCCACTGGCCACAAAGCACAGCTTCCTCCTAGCTAAGCACCCCATAAGGTCCCTGCGATCCTGGGAATGCAGTACTTGTTTATAGTTAATGGCAGGTCAGAGATGCTTCTGCTTACATGATAGAAAGGGGCTGCCACAGTGATTCCTTACATATGTCCTAGACAGCTGAAAGCACAGATAGGGCCCAATTTCTGACAAATAGCCCCACGTTAGATGAGCCAGAGCCTGTACTACAAATAACCTCCACATAACTGGAGGTGGTTACGGTCTACCAAGTCTATCCCTGCTGTTGGATCAAACACTCACCTGCCACAAACCTGTTTGAATGAAGTTGCTGTGCAATAATGCAATACTGGAACTGAGCGTGGATGGAAAAGATTTGTTTTTCAACTCCATAGTACTGACCATGTGTCCTGAAACTTGAAATTTAATTTGGCACTACCTTAGACAGAAGAACCTTTTCTTTTCTTTCTTTTATTTTTTTTCCTCTTCTCTTTTCCCCTCTGCTTTTTGAAAGCATCACTGACCTGCAGAGGTATGACAATCTTCAGTTCATTCATGTTCAGTAGCCTGGAGCTTGGGGCCTGTCTCCATCACTTCCTGATTTAAGGTCTTAAATTTCTTGGTTCCAGCCCTAGAGATGGGATATGAGATGATCTATAAACAGATTTGTTGTTCTAGCTAGGTTAGCTTTTCCATGGTGTCCTATAATTTCTTTTTAATCCCTTGTTTGTCTTGCAATTAAAATTATTTCAAAGGTTCCTGGGTATTCGTGTTGCCTACAGATGTGAGCCCACATGACCTAATTTGAGCTTCATAAATTGGAGAACACCTTTCAGAATTTGAACCTCTGTGTTCTGCTTTGACTCGGTATCTCGCTGTGGGCACTCACTTGTGGATGTTTGCAGAGCTTTATTGGCAAAGCCAAAGGGACACGTGCTGTGCTTCAAGACAAGGGACCCCCCTATTGAAAAGGGGTTTGACTTTCACAGTGTAGTTTTAAAATTTAAATTCTAAATCAGTGTGGGTGCCCCTGAACATACTCATATGACTTTGCCAAATGAGATGTTGGTCAGTTGAGGTTTGACAGCCTTTCTGTGGGATACATTTGCTGCTGAATGGGGTTTAGACCTCCCTGTTGCTTTCACTGGCCTGGCTGTTCTCTTGCTTCTCTTGCTTTGCAGCAAAGCAGACCTAGCAATGTCTAGGAAAAGAGATGAGAGGATAGTTGGGTTTATTTCTCCTGCTAATACCTGCTGCAGTCACGTTTTATTGTTGCTGAAGTATCACTGGTGGGAAAGCACCTCCTCACTCCACTGAGGTTGTAGTCTGCAGTAATTATTTGTAGAAATTCTCACTGATGTGTACAGGCTGAATTCTGCCCTTGTGAAAACCAGCATATTTACTCTAAAACAAATGAGATTTGAAATTAGACTTGCATAGTCTCATACATTGATTAATTAAACAATTGGGCCCAACAATGTGTTTAGTATGCTGTTTCCACAAGAAAGAATTAGCTAGGGAAATGTCAGCATTTGGATGTCTTTTGAAACCACACTGTGAACTAATTTTTCCTGTTGTTTGTGTTGGTGCAACTGGGAAGGGCGGTCTCGTTGTCTACTGCACTAGGCAGGGGCTCAGTTCCTGAGTTCAGGCTTCCTGGCTCTGCCAGCCATTTCCTGTGGGCGCCTGGATAAGGCTCTTCACATTTCAGTGCCCTGTCTGTGAGAGGGGGAGAGCATCCATCCCTCTGCCCATCCTCTTCAGGCCTGAAGGAGAGGGTTTGTCTCTCGGCGTGTCTGTACAGCATTCAACAACAAGGGGTCAAATGTTAAGTCAGATCTAGAGGTGTCGCTGATGATAATAGGAAAAGTTGGCTGTTTTCCTCTTTTTACAACTGTGACAGTGTGTGAAGCCCAAGCCCAGCCTAGACTGTGCTCTGTGGTGGGATTCCTGGGGGCCTGACTTAAACACAGGTGGTTCAGAGCATTTGGCATTGTTCAAATAGAAAGTGGGCTCCCATGTTCAAGGCAAGAAGCCTTGTTTTAACCAGGCTAGGACATAAGGTAAATGGGGCTGTTGTCTGCCCCTGGCAGCTGCTGATGGACAAGCCCATGGATCATAAAAAGGCCATTGTTCATGGCTGCTCTGATGAAGAGCTGCGTGCTCTGACAACAGGCTGCCCTCATCAGCTGAGCTGACAAATTGGTTTTCTTCTGCTGCAACTTCAAGCCAGCTGTTGCTTTACAGCAAATGCTCTGGACAAAAATACAAGGCATCACATTTCCTATTTGGGTGCTATCTCTTTGGACATTACTTGCACTTTCTGATAAGAAACTAATGCTGAAACACAGCCAGCATCCCACTGAAAGCAAATGGTACGTTGGACTGGAAAGCACTATGTCCACAGCTCTGCCCTTGGCACAAATGCCTCGACTGAAAAAAGCTACCTGCTGCTACTAATTTTCATTCTTTTAACTGTCATCTTGTGATGAGTAAGCAAAATAAATATGCTAAAAATAAAGTGTGGTGATCCACACACTCATGATTGCCAGAAATTTATGGGCTTCAGCTTGAGACAGGTAGGGCTGCCCTGTGGTGAAGAAGCTGGGAAATATGAATATTTGCTATCTCACCCACTTTCTGTGATCTTGGGAAAGTCACTTACTCTTCTTCATTGGTTTCCTGTCTAAAAAAAAAATAATATATATATAAAAAGAGCACTCTATGAAGATGCTGAAAGATAAAGTGCAGACAGAAGTATTCAGATACAGGTGATATCTGTGTGATGGAGAGAAACACAGACGCTGTTTCGGGTGTGCTTATCTGAAGATAAGCTCACGAACGTGCTGACCTGCCATGAAGACTTATCAGCCAGCAGAGATATTTGTTTGGAGTCACTGTGTGCATCATTAGATTCCCTGAGCTAATGTACCACATAAATCATTAGCCTGGGATGCTCTGAATCAGTAGGATCCAACTCTCTAGTATGGGGTGAACATGGACACAGCTAGCTGGAGTCTGGGTCTTCAGAAGTAGTGCAGCCCATCGCTGCTCTTCAGCAGCATTTCTGGCACTGGTGTTAGCACTGGACATTCATTAACCCCCTTGGCACTGATGTTACGGAGAGGTCTGTCTTCAGAAGGCTCTCTGAGAGGAAAAAAAAAAAATAAAGGAAAATAAGGAACTTTTGGGAGTTATTTTGTGTTTTGTTTTGTTTTTATCAGGTAAGAAATAATTAGCCTTTCTCATGTGCAGTTGAAGCCCTCAGATAAATGGTGTAGCAGGCAGGGAGGTGCGAGTTTTATTTTTGGATGGTTGATGCACTTTCTCTGCAGCTTCTGACAAAGAATTCACAGAATGCCAATGGGGAAAATCACCTGTTTGTCATATTGGGATGTTCATAAAGGCCAAGTAATGAACATTAACAATGCTCTGCAAGAGCCTCGGCAGGGAAAGGTGGTGAAGGAACATATCACAGAACTATTGGTATCTGTTTCTTTAGTGCACTGAACGTAGCAGATGCAGGCTGCAGGTGTTTAACTCTGAAACCAATCCTCTGAGAAAGGTTGTTCAATGTGAAAACCAGTGGACTTGAATGAAATTGAAATTAAGATGAAGATAAACACCAAACCAGAAACTTCTGTTGGTGTAACAGTGCAATGCTGGTGTTCTCTCTCTCCAGAACACCTTGGCGAAGGCGCTGTATGACAACAAGGCAGAGTGCTTGGATGAGTTGGCCTTCCGCAAAGGAGACATCCTCACGGTTCTGGACCAAAACGTCATCGGCAGCGAGGGCTGGTGGAAATGTTCCCTGCATGGCAGGCAGGGCCTGGCCCCTGCCAACCGCCTCCAGCTCCTCGCCACCTCCCAGGCTGTCCCGCTGCCTCCTTCCACTCGGGGTGACTCTGCAGAGTCACCAGCGGGCCAACAAAACATCTACCAGGTTCCCTCCATCCCTAAGCCTACCGTGTTGTCGTCTACTTATGAGAAGATGGAGGGGTGGGTTAAATCTCCAGCTAGGGTCTCTACCCTGCCTGCCCACGGGATATATCAGGTACCAGCCTTGGCTGCACAGCTGCTCAGTGAAAGGACCCAAAGCTCGACAAACCAGGTAAGAATATCAGCAGCTCTAAAGGCAACAGATGTTACTAAAACATTCATTTGGAGCAGGAAAACAATAAAGGCATCAGCCTGAGCATTTCAGTGAAATTTGCAGCAAAGCCATTCAAATAAACGGTGTTTAGGAAACTCCCAACAATTCTGCTACAGTTCATAGCATTACGTGAGAAATGCTGCTCTGGGCAGCAGATGAGTCACTGTATTCTGTAGTTCCTCACTTTTTCTGACAGTTTAAAGCAGCTGTAAAATAGGACAGGAAGTAAAGAATATACCATTTGTTTGGAAGACTCTAGAAATTATTTACAAACCTACCCCAAAGTTAAAATAGCAAGACACAGAACCTTCTTCTCTGACAGTCTACAGTATGTATCCATCCAGAGTTCTCTGAACACGTGTGATTGCTGCCTTGGGTCTGGTATCTACTATTTCCAGTGCCTCAGCAAGCTCAGAGTGCTGCTGCTCTCTTCTGCTGCTCAGGGTTGTCACTGCACTCCCACAAAGCAGCAGCACCTACTTTAGATGTGCTGGAGGGCACAGACTTTGCTTGTGTGGCCTGAATCAGTTTCTCTCCCAGCCTGTTTTTGCTGCTGCTGAGACAGTGACCAGGGTGCACGGGATGAGAGCAGCTGCCAGTGCCCCCAGTTATGGAGGGGAGTAACTTTGCATGGCTGCCTGGCCTGGCCTCTTTTTTCCTTTCTCCTTGCATTTGGCATCCAAATGAAACATGTACATGCAACATGTAATTTGACTAAATCATTGAATGGTTTGGGTTGGAAGAGACCTTGAAGTTCATCTTGTTCCAATCCCCCTGCCATGGGCAGGGACACCTTTCGCTAGACCAGGTTGCACCAAGTGTCAACATCAAAAACTTGTTGTTTCTTCACCATAAAAAGAACGGGGGATATCTTTTTTATAATGAAGGGTAAACGGTGGGTGGAGAGAGAGTCTCAGTTTTTGTTCAGTCCCATGAGCTCTTCAGCCCGGGGTGGCTCTTTATTCTGTGTATGAAAATCACATTAGAAATATTAACTGGAAAAGGAAAGAAATTCAGCCCTAAACTATTTAGCCTTTTAGGCTGATTTAATAAGAAATTGATTTATGGAGCTCAGTCAGCCACCTTTCCTCCCACTGTGTTAAAAGGCAGGTTATGGAAACTGGGGAGCTTCTGTGTGGCAAATGGATGCTGGAAAACAGACAAACTTGGTGCATCTCTGGTGACTGAAACCTAAATTTCATCACTGCATCTGCACATCTAGACCTTGTGTACTGTTACCATAACCGCAAGCTCAAACTGAGTAATAGCTACAATAAACTCTTGTGCACTTGCTGCGATCTGATTTCTCCACATTGCTAACCCTAAAGAAGGCATTTTCAAAATGAATGAGAGATTGATACAAATTTTCCATGTTGTGCCAGCAAATTGGGCTGAAAATGTCATCTGTTTATCTGAATGAATGGCCCAACAGAAGAACTCCTGGACTATTCCTGTCTGTGTTATTTCATAAGTTTATGTATCTAAGCCTTGTTTACTCTAACAGAGAAAGCGGAAAAAAAGGGGAGGAGAAATGTCCTAGCCTGCTCTTGTTATTGAGAAATTCAGATTTGCCTGAGCTGCCTCCTGCACGTCACAGCTGCTACTGCACCAACTGTACCAAGCCACACACAGATGCACGGGGATGCTGAGGGGTGAACAGCCTGTGCACGTGCAGAACGAACCGCACCACCCCACGCAGATCCTATGGGACAACTGGCAAAGTTCCTGGCATTCTCAGCTGTCCTCTGAGCAGCTGAGTGGAGTCTTTGAGGGATTTAATTGAAAGCAGTAAAACAAAATAAAATCCCTCAAAGCTTGTGTGCTTTCACCCAATAGAAAAGCCTTATCACTTCTTTATTTGTTGCTAATACACAGAGCACCTTCCTGCTTTGTTGTGACTGAAAGTGCTTTAAAATAATTTGGGTTTGAAATGGTACTAAAATATGACATCCAGTGAGTTTCCTTTTTGCTATATCCTGAGTAAGATTTACCCATCTGAAAACAGATGTGGGCTGAGGATGGCTTTCCTGGTGCTGCTTGTCTCTTACCCTTTCTACTCAGGAAAGTCTCTTCTGCCTTTGTGTGCAAGCAAGACAGCTCATGTCTCGGAGTGCTAAAGGGATTTGTGTTCACTCCTCATTCTCTTTCATCAGAAGTGAGCTGAGAGCTTTCACAAAGATGAAGCAAGCTGTTGTAAAGCTAGAGTCTTGTTCCTTTACCACATTTCCCTGAAATCTAGTCACTGCAACACTCATATGATGGAGAACACTAGCTCAAATTTTAAATCATTTATTGTAACACAGCAGTGTTCCTGTGGGTCAGTACTTTACAATACTCCTTTTATAAACCAGCTCGTAAAGCAAGGTAACTAGGTTTACTCCTTCCAAATGAGTCAGTTGTTCATAACTACAGAATAATGCATCTTTTTGCTGCTCTTTCTCCCACTAAATATGGCTTGACCTAATGGTTCTGTGAGACTGGAGAAGTAGAAATCCACCCACTTTCTTTTATTAGTGGTTCTGCTTTTGAGTAGTCTAAAGATTTAATTGATAGCTAAAGCTGGATTTTCTCCAAATCTCCTTCCTCCCTAGGTTAGTAATGCAGATTGTTTTTGACTTGTATGTGTCAATTCTTATCTTATCTGAAATAAAGCAGAAATGCTGTCGAAGGAGAATTATGGGGAAAAAATACCATGCTTGCTTGTAAGGTCAGTTCCTGTCTATCACCAGCAGTGAAAAGCTGAAAGGTTTTTAATCACTTAAGAGTAATTGCTCTAACAGTGGCACATTCAACTAACTGAGTTTTCAAAGATGTACTGAGCTTACTGCTCACTGCAGCTTTCTCATTACTGGTTGTGTTTTGGTTTTTTTCCCATAAAAGCACCTGCTCACTCTCCCGAGAGCATGTCGGGCTTCAGTCCCCAACATCAGGAGTGAAGTGTACGATGTTCCATCCACCCAGCGCCGGGAGTCCTTACTCACACAGGTGAGCCCAGCCATGGCCCTGTCCCCCGCTTTCCTCAGAACAGATTTTAAGATAAACTTTAGTGTTTCCCTGTTTGCTTTTTGTAAAATTTGGCAGAAACCCATACATTTTTAGGGAAGTTCAAAACCTAAAACAGTTTTCGTTTTGAATTTGTTGGACTTCTAAGGAGATGTGTCGTAAATTTGGTACTTTTCTAATAAATGCTTTCAGTTTTACCATTACTGGGTTCCAGGGCACTGGGTTATCCATCAGGAAGTGTGCTTTGTCTCTGTGTCATTTGATCAGGAAGATTTTCAGGGTTTACAGAAGAGTCACTAGTGCATACATGAAAAGGAACTAAATGTCACCCACACCAGCCACCCACCTCCTGGGCAAGAAAATGCAAGAGATTAGATCGTGTAACCGTGATGCACTCGGGGTAAGGGCAACATGTTGATTGCATCTACCGCCAGCACGTCCTGTTACATGATCTTGCTCTTGATATCATGCTTGGGGAGAGTGAATGTGCCACCACGCTTCCTCTATGTCTCACTGCAGCCTGTGCAGGTCACCAGGATGGGACAGACTCCAGGACCCAGACCCAGCCCATCACCTGCCACCCAAAGGTGTGCATGAGATTGCAGCATGTCCACAGAGCCTCCCCAGGCACTTGGCAGCACCTGACAGTGCAGGGTTGAGCCTGTTTTAATTAATTTATTATTAAGTTATCCACAAACTTCTGTTACCCACTTTGTATAAGCAGGGTGATCCCTGCTCAAACCCGAAGCCAGGTGTGTAAGTGGCAGCTGCCTTGCACCACCCAGTGCCACCACCCTCCCAGTAGCTCTCCAGCAGGTTGAATTTGACCCACGCTGTCCAAACGAGGAGCTACACAGTAGGTGACATGAAAGCCCTTGATTCCACCAAAGTCTTCAGTGTGCTCTAAAAAGGATTGAAGTCAACCTGTTTTTTCCCTTTGACCAGAGTGGTGCCACTCCACCCACTGCACGAAAGGGCTCTGTGCTGGTCAGATCCACTGAATGTTTCCAGGAAGAGCAGAAGCAGCTTTACAACATCCCGTCCAGCCCAGAAAAGGCAGGAGGTGTTATCCAGAAAGACTCACCAGTGGGCAACGTAAGTGAAACTCATTGGATATGAGAATAATCCCTTGTTACCGTGATGCTGGGCACGTGCTCCCTCAAGGTGATCGTGGGGGTAAGAGCAGCACATCTTCAGCATCTTCTGTGCTCAAAACATTTTAACCTTCATATGTGTAGCTTATGCATTTTAGAAAGAAAATTAAAACTCTGGGCTAGCCCTTTTGTGGTGCAGTTCTGATGACATTACTGGAGTTACACACGCTTGAATGCTCTTAGAAATCAGTTTTGTTTCTTATTTCTTGTATGAAACACTGTTTATGAATCCTGTGTGCTCTCTTGCAGTTATATGATGTCCCTCCCAAAAGAAAAACTGATGTTTCAGAAAATGAATCTCAGAATAAGTTCTGGAGCCATTACAATACCTTGCCAAATCCTCGGAAGTCAGAATGGATTTATGATATTCCAGTGTCACCTGAAAAAACAGAATTAAAACAAAACCCTTCTGGCCATTCCTTGGAGAACCAGGTGCTGTACGATGTACCACCAGCCAGGTACAAGACATTAACAACGAATACTGAAGCCAAAGTTGTAAATCCACAGTTATATGATATTCCACCAACACAACGGAAATTAACATTTCCAGATATCCATCTTTACGATGTTCCATCCTCACGGGATGTGCTCCTTTTGCCACAAAACGGCAGCTGTGATGTACCCCCAAGTCTCCTGGCTCCAAAGGCTGAGAACCAGATCTCTGAAGAGAATGTTTATGATATTCCAAAAGGTTTGCCCACCACTTCACAGTCCAAGAAAGAGATGGAAAACGCCAGTTCTGGAGACCAAGTATGCAGTGCTCCTCCACAGCTCTCAAGAGATGCCAAATTAGAACAAGACAGATTATCTGTTTCTAGCGTGGACAGCAGAAGCAGCACAGTCTCAACATCCTCAAACTCTTCTGCTGAGTCTGTTTCTGTATCATCATCAGAAGAGCCTGCCAAAGAAATTAAACTGGACCTTGATGTAGCTATAGAGACACTGACCAAGTTGCAGCACAGTGTATCCAGCTCGGTTGCGAGTTTAATGATCTTTGTGAGTAGTAAATGGAGATTACAAGAGCACCTGGAGAAAAGCATTGAAGAAATCCACAGAGCAGTCGATCACATAAAAGTATCACTGGGAGAATTCTTAGACTTTGCTAAAGTTGTGAAGGTAAATGCCTCTTGCCTCACTGATAATAACCTTCAGACCAGAATTAAAAAACAGCTAGAAATTCTTATGAACTCGTTCAAAATCTTAACAGAAACAAGAGAAGCTCTAAACAACTGCAGCTGGTCACTAGAGGCTTTGGTCCTCAGGAAACCTCAGAACAACCCGGATGACCTTGATCGCTTTGTTATGGTGGCCCGCACAATTCCAGATGATATCAAGAGGTTTGTATCCATCATCATTGCCAATGGAAAGCTTCTCTTTAGAAAGAGTGAGAAGGAACAAGAAACTAAGCAATCAAAAGTGAACCCAGAATACGAAATGGTGAAACAAATCGCAGCACCAAGAAGAATAGAAATAGATTTGCTTCAAAGAAATGCTCCTGACAAATCCAACCAAAGTCAGGTCTCTTCTGAGAAACCAAAAGAAAATGCCACTGAGGACTGTGATTATGTTCAGTTACAGGTTGGTATAACAGGATTTTGCTATCTGAGTTCTCAGTCATTTGCAGGTATTAGGCTATTAGCAGTATTCTATTTTGCAGTAATGCCAAATTCAGTTTGCACTACTCCCTATTTTCCAGACTTTTTGTGAATTCAGGATTTTGTTAGAGTGCTAGAAGATGTGTAGAATAATCAGTAATTTTTAAGTAGAAAGAGAACTGGCATTTGAGAACTTACCCAGGCAGACAGCCAGCACTGAGGGAAAAAAAAATAGCTTGCCAGTTTAAATTCATTTGAGACAGCTTTTAGCTGAGGGTTAGCAATTTGTTGCTTCTCTTTTGACTACTAGTTCTCTTCTTGCCAGTACATCATGTTTGTTTGACTCTGACATAACTATACAGGAAACATTAACTTTCTAACTGGAGGTGTTTTGGAAAGCATGCTTTCGTAGAAAAGTTTTATTTAACAAATGAAACTCTTATTGTGAATTATCAAATTTATTTCTTAGAATAATTTGGGAAGTTTGTTAGTCATTCTCCTTAGAATTACTGAAATGTCTACTAAAAATATAACTCTCGGTTTCACAAAGAAATGCTGGCTTTTCCTTAGAATTTAGGAAGTGTTACGTTTTGTTGATGTTGGTTTCACTCTTAGATCTTGCAGGATCAGACAGTAAATTTTTAGTAGGAAAAAACTTATAGCTGCTTCTAATAAATGTACCATTGTTGTCCGGAACATGAAGGCTGCTTAGCAAGGAGTTGTTTCACCCTCAAATAAGAGAAAACCACAGTTACATTTAAATATTTTATGTAAACCATTTCAACTTCACTTTTATTTTGATTTGTAACAGGCACAGAAAATCATTTCAGGTAAAGAAGTAGCAAAGAAGAGTACAGATACAAAACCAAAGGTATTTCTGATTTTATTTATGAGGACTTCTAGTCCCTGATTTCTGTGCTTGCTAAAATTCAAAATAATTTCCATTTGGACACATGTAGAGACCTATTTGTTTTCTCATAGTTCACTTTCCCAGAACCATTTCTTAGAATTACTGCTGAAAACCGGTGCAAAACAATTTATTTTCCTCAAATGTAACGAACCACTCTAGTTTAAAGTCATACTACTGATTTGCTAGCCTTTGGGTATCACTTGGCGTAAGGATGTAAAGGGATTTCAAAATCTCTTGTCATGCACTGGCACGAGGATTGACTCTCGTTATTGTACAGTTTTAATCATTCATTAGCCTGATGAAGCCAGCACCATTAAAGATCAAGTCTGAACATTTTGTACCATCTGAAAGCTTGAAGTCCAGACTGTATAAAGGATTGATGTGTTATCCATTATTAAAATTCTGTTTAGAGAAAAAAGGCAATTGGGGAAAAAACATCACTTTGAAGTCCAGTACTTTATGGAAAGAGAAATGATTGTAAAGGGCTCCTGGGCTGGGGCAATTTGAAGACTATTAACAAACAAAACTCCCTGTAAGTGAAGAACTGTGAAGAATATAGAGTAGAGCAAACAAAGAAACCATTAGTGTGCCACCAAGCTCAGTCTATTTTTATGTTTTTAACCCTTTTCCAGGTTTTGCCGTCTGCAAAAAAAATTGTAGTTGAAAGCAAGAAGGACTCTGCAAGGAAAATTGCTCTCCCAGAACACTGTAAGCTGTGTTTCAGTGCACTTCACAAGGCAATCGGTGTATTTACTAACAGTCTGAGCAACAACCAGCCACCTGAAGTCTTCATATCCCACAGCAAATTGATCATTATGGTGGGACAAAAGTTAGTGGATTCTCTCTGCCAGGAAACTCAAGAGAGAGATGCTCGGAATGACGTTCTCCACAGCAGCAGCCGGTTTTGCAGCCTCTTGAAGAATTTGGCTCTTGCCACTAAAAATGCTGCACTACAATATCCAAACACAGACGCCGTGAGGGAACTTCAGGATCAAACTGAGGAGCTGTCTAAGTACACACAGCAGTTTAGAGCAATGATGGAATGAAAGACACTTTGCTGTTTTTACAAATTCTTCATTGCGGTTGCTCCTGTGGTGTGTGGCAGCCAAGGGGGGCAAATGCAGCTCAGTGACACCAGTTTTCAGTCACCTCTGAGAACTGCTGGGCAGTTCCCTGGGTTTAGCAGATGAAGATCCATACAACAGCAGATGCAGAAGAGCATTTGTAGAAGTAAATCTGTACTTTCTTCTCCATTCTTCAGATCCTGCCTGCAAATGTTGTCATCTTAGTGGTTGGGCAGGAATGTTTGCTGTGTATTAGAGCAAAATTGTTTTATTAACTGGCTGGTTTCTTATTTTTCAATTTTTATATAGTTCAGATAAATATATTTTTCTTTTTTTTTTTTTTTATCCTATTTGGGTATGTAAAGTCTCTCTTTAAATTTTGCTGCACAATGTTCTGTAACTTGTGATACCCCATCATCCATTGTTTCCTGAGGACTTAAAATGTGTAATTACAATTCTTTCTTTTTTTTTTTTTAAGCAGCTGCAAAGCTAACTTTTGTTGTTCATGCACATGGCTCACGTTTGTGTTTCGGGACAGATGTTGATGGGATGTCCTTTGTATCTGAGCATGGAAGAAAAGAGACTTGGAGGAGCCCTGGCTCCTGATAACCTGCAGGGAGCACGCCTGGGTTATCCTGTCACAGCCTGGGGCTGTTCAGAGCCTTGCTCCACCTGAAATTGAATTTATTTCGGTCGCTGAGCTGGCAGAGACTTTGGAGCAGCTCCTTCTGCAAGCGGGAAAGGTGACATCGCCTCTTGCTGGGCACCCAGAGCACCCACAGTGCCCGGGCTGCCGGGGGCTCTGGGACCGGCCCTTCACCGCCTGGGGCTGGGCAGCTCGTTAATTAATTGTGCAGCTCGTTAACTTCACCCCTAGTGCTGGACCTGCAGCACGATGAGGGCCCTGTAACCCCCCGGGGGGTGTTGGTGTGCCGGTGTTATCTGTGTGTCTCCTAATTCATTTATTTCGGTGTTTTTCTGTGAGATTCCACCCCCGGCCTCTCCTGACGCGCTGGGGCCGTGCCCTGAGGGAGTCCCAGCCCCTGGGCACCGCTCGCGGGGGCTGTGGGAACACCCGCTCCTGTTCCACACCGTTATTGAACGCTGCCCTGTGTAACGCACACCCCGCGCAGGGCAGGGACCGCCTCACGGGCTCTGTGCGTTCTGCATTAACCGGCGCCGCCCGGGGCGCTGAGGGTGGGAGGCGGCTCCTCAGCGCGGGGCAGCCCCCGATCCAGCCCCCGCCGCCCCGGGAACGCCTCCCTTGGCCGCAAAGCCCCCGCAGCGGCTGTGCCGTGGGGTTCCTCACACGAATAACGGGGCGGAGGGGCCAGGGGAGGGGCGGGGGCTCTGCGGCCCCTCCTGCGAGCGATGGCACA
>VZRW01009362.1:1404534-1449772 GCA_013398125.1 Aegotheles bennettii | reverse complement strand
GAGGCCCCGCGGGGGCCCGGCCAGGCCCGACCGGCCCGGAGCGCCTGCGAGCGGGGCCTGGTGCTGCTGGGGCGAGCGCCCTTCTGTGTCTGGAGGAGGCGGGGGGGGGTCTGTGGCGCCGGTGCCAGCTCCCTGTGGAGCTCCCGGGGTCTGCTGCCCCCGGGGGTGCGGGGCCTGCCGGTAACGCTTTGGCAGGTTGTTTGATAGTGTAGCCAGCCCATTGGTAGTGATAAACGTGGCTGCTTCTTCATCCCCTCTGCTGGCGTTCTGAACATTGCCTGGGCTCTAAAAGTTCTGCTAAAGTTCTTTTGCAGGATAGCTTTGAGTGCAGAAAGTATGGTCGGTGAGATACTTGGGGGGTTTGATTTGTGCTTCAGGTGCTTGGTCTTATGTTTGAATAATTTGAAAGCATAAAAGGTATTTTAGAATCACGAGTGGGTTTTTTTCTTCAGGTTGACAAAAATGCTGAGCTGGTGGCAAGGTGGCACTACTGTGCTCTGAGTCAGGAGAAGCTACGTCGGCCAATTGTAGCCTGTGAGCTGGGCAGGTAGGAATGTCTCCATAAAGACTGATATATTAAAAGATGCTAATTTATACGTAAAATAATATTATGAGAATCAAATACAACTACTAAAAATTTTATGTTGCAGGTTGTATAATAAAGATGCCATCATTGAGTTTTTGTTGGACAAGTCAGCTGATAAAGCTCCTATGGAAGCTGCATCACACATCAAGAGCATTAAGGTAAACAGGTTGTGTCTAGTATTAAAGTGTGCTGTGACAGTTGAAACGTGCTGCAAAACCTTAATCTGCTTGTGTTCTCACTGTCTACTAAAAGTGCTTAAAATAGTTAAAAGTAGAAAAAAATCTTAGGGAGTGTTATCATGGTTCAGAAATCATTAGTAAACTGCCTAAGGGTTGCATTTTTATTTTACAGAATGTAACAGAACTAAACCTTGCAGATAATCCAGCTTGGAGTGGTGATAAGGAGAGTATAAAAGGTGACAAATATGATGACATGCAGTCTGCACGCTTCATATGCCCTGTGGTGGGATTGGAGATGAATGGAAGACACAGGTCAGTGAGTTTCTGGATTTTGTTTTTAGCAGTGAGTGTTGTGCTAAACTGAATACAGAGTGGGTGAAAACGTTTGAACCGATCATGGTGCAACTCAAGTACTTACCAAGCCTTTCTGGGGAAGATTTGTCCTCCTGTCAGGTGGAGGGAGTTCAGGAGACTGCAAAGGGTCCTTTCATTTCAAAAGGAAAGATTAAAAGTTAACCCTTTCCTAGATGGATTTATGTGTAACAAAGGAGTAGCACCACTGATGTCTGTTTTAGACACAGGGTTTCTGGAAAATGACTGCATGCCTTCTCATCTTTCCTTTGAAGGTTTTGCTTCTTGAGAAACTGTGGCTGTGTGTTCTCTGAACGTGCTCTCAAAGAAGTTAAAGCAGAAGTTTGTCACAAGGTGAGTTTTTCTTCAGCTTTAGTAGCAGTGACACCACGTGTAACCTCCACAGACACTTTGGTACAGGTACACACAGCTGCATTCGCATCCACTGTTGTAAAGTGTTTTTATCTGAACATGCAAATTGCAATGGAATTTGGAGCAGTTCTGTTTTAGGATGGTCTGAAGTGTTTCTAAGTAATTGCAAAAATGGGTACTTTTGCTTCCAGAGGCAGACTGCTTTAGAAATTTCACTTTTTCAACTATTTGGTTATAATTTCAGTTTAAAAAAGGCTGTTTGGTTTTGTTTTGGGTATTTGGTTTGGCTTGCTTGGGTCATTTGGGTTTTTTCTCCTGAGTGTATGTGGTTTGTGTTTTACCAGGGTCTACTCTGTGTTTAAACTGATTACATTTTCAGGTTATGTTTTAATCCCTGTATTTTTTAAGGATGTTTGCAGTTGTTTTCTTTTTTTTGGGGGGGTGGGCAATTCTTCATAGAATTTTCAGCATTTACATGAGTTATTGTAGAAAACTAGCTGCATTTAGTTTTACACTGCTGGTTTGGTCTCATTATATCAGTTTCTTTATATCTAGGGGCAATGACAGAAGTTGCAAACACTCTTTTTTTTCCTATCACTAATTTGATTATCAGTGAGATTTGTGAGATAGTTGCCACGTTTAGAGAGATTTTCATCAGACACCCTGTTATTTGATAAAAGATACAGTAAATTTGTACTAAACAAGACCTGTAAAGTTTTGTTCAGTTGTTGCAGGTGTTGTAGAATATTGTGAGTTAAGTTTAGCCTCATATTGCTGCTTTCAGTGCTAATTTTGTTTTAGGATGCTGGTTTAGGCCTAATGACTCTGCTTTCCTGTTGGCAGATACTCATCTATTTTTAATGAAGTTTTTTATTTATGTAAATTTTTGCTGATAGATAAATGTAGCTGGATTAGTAAATGCAGGAATGAGATGTTTTATCTATGGTTTGGCCAGTCTCATGATCTTTTAAAAACGAAATGATTCCTATGTGTTTTCTGGATTTTTTTAATGATCAGTATTTATCACAGCTCATTTGCATGCAACTGTTTTCACATACATGTGAATTCTTCACAATATTCATAAGAGTGCTTCCAGAAATAATGAAATGGACATAATATCTAGTCTGTTATCTTTTCATCATTGGATTTTGGTGCACCAAGACAATGGTAAGCAGCCGGGAGATGTTTTAGTCCACATTTCCTTTGATTGAAGTTGAAAAGTGATTTGGTAGATTTTTGGATATGTACTGATAATGTTCTGTATTCAGAATCAAGAAGGGAACCAGAACTTTTCTAAACAGGATCATGGGGAAATGGTTGCCAGGCTTTCTGGTAGCTAACAGTTTGTTTATATCCAAAGCACTAATTAGCAGCATTCCCCCAGCACTTTCTATCTTCATGCAGTAATGGGGCATATAGTAAGGTGAACTAGAACTAATGAAGAGAAAAGAAATGAAGTGTTGTGTATTCTACATATGCTAGGATTCTAATTTTTTTATTAATAAATAAAATCCCCTTCTGATACGTGACATGCTCTTTCAAAACAAAAAAATTTTGCAGTCCAGAATGTTTGAATGTTGTGAATTGCCACACGTTTCTACTGGTGCTAACTGCTGCATTTTAAGAATTATAATATGTTTTCTCAACTGAAATCCAATCTAAGGGATCTGTGTGGGCCACAGTATTCTTTTTTAGTGACCTCAGTACCTTCTGTCTGCCTGCATGTGCCCAGATGCTGGTCCCTGTGTACCCCTGCCACGCCTGTGTGTGCGGAGGAATTGTTTTATCACTTTGGAGAGTGACATGAGAGTAGTTTGAAAAGAATAATCCTGCATTTGCCTGTTTATGCTGCGTATTCAGTCTCTCTTTTCAGCTAGCAGAATCTATGTTTTCACTTCATCTCGGGGGCTGAGGTTTATAACATGGATGTAAACTGCAGAAGTGTCAGTCTAGGAGCCAAGTGGCAGTTCTCTTGCCCACTACTGTGAAATTCAAGAAAGCTCTTTCAAACAGGCTGTTCTTGTGTATTAATTTTTCCTGTGAGCCTACAGAGCAGCCTTAGTACTCTGCTAAATTGTAAACAGCAACAGTTTCCCAAAGGATTTTGTCAAACATGATGTAATGATGCAGTGAAAACGTTCGCCAGAGGATACAGATATCCAGCAGCCCAAACAACAGCTCTGCAGACCTCACCTTCATGCCCATATACTTTAAATAAGACAATCTGAATGGGATAATGAATGTGTATTTGCATGCTACAAGATGCCTATCACAAAATGTTGTGCTTCATGAAGCTTTAGGAAATGACTTTCAGAGCAAATTGCTCAGAGCAGAGGATTGCTTCCTTTCCAGGCCTTCTGGCTTGGCTCATGGGAGTGCTTACCACTTTGTGTGAAGTCCAAGGCAAAGAATTTAGCATTCCTTGGTTTATCTTGACAGTACTCGCTGTAGAACCACATTTGAAAGGCTTTATGCAGTCTAGGTACAGGGAGGATGAAACAGTCTTTCTATCTGAGTTCTCTTTGAAAAAAACCCAACGAGATTCTCTCATTGCCTGAATGGTAAATGCTTTGAACTGTCTTGCTAAAATATAAAACTCCCTGGCCAAAGATTTTTGAAAGAGCAATGGGAATCTTTTAGTGGTGGTTTCTGTTGAAGAGCAAGCTTGTTAGGGTGAAGTGCTTGGGACAAATTTTGAAGCTGCTAAGTATTTAGAATGAAAAGGGTTAAAAAAGAGGTTTGTCTAAAACAGCAACTTACAAATACAAATAAAATTTATAGTAGCTTTTTACACAGAAGTGTATTTTGTTTGAGCCATGTTTTTGAGATTTTGTCCAGTAAGAAGAGAAAATTTAAACTGTCAGTACTAAGTCACATCCTAAAATATGCAGGATAGGACTTTCAAACAGCAGGAAGAGAAACAACACTGCTTTCAGATAACAGAGTTTGGTGATGTGCATTATGTAGCAGAAGCCCTGAAGATGAGGAGTTTCCTGCTGCCTCCTCCTTCCTGTTCTTCAGCAAGAATTGTATGGGACATGGAAACTGTCAGTTTAAAATTTGCACTTCGGAATAGGATATTCTCACCTATTTTTGTGTTTAATTCTCCATCAGACTACTAAAATTAAAAGACCAAGCAAGACTGTTTCTACTCGCTCTTTCTGTATTTGATGGGATCTTGAAGGTTGTAAGTTAGTGCTAATCTGTGTTGGTCTGTAGATTTTGGTGGGGCCCAAAGTGATTAAATGTTTTGGAACTTATGTTCTCACTAGCTTTCTGATTCTTGCATGGGCAATCTTTGGTGCCTGCTTGTTTGCAAGTCTGGTATTTGACAAAAATTACACTTTTAGAAATGATGGAATAAAAGAATTACCTAGCAGTGTATAGCATCTATCTAACCTCACTTTTAAGTGGTTGGAAAAGGCACCATTGCCAATTTTTGATCTTGACTCTCCTGTCTTAAGAAGTTATTATTGGTGTAATAGTGTGCTAGAGGTAGTTTGGAGACAGTGTTGAAAATCCTACTGGAAGTTAAGGCCAAGATTCCATTTTAAAATATAATTCTAGTATCACTTTAAAACTTATTTTGCAATTGTTTTCAGAGTCAACAGACTCTAATAGACACTTGAAATAGTACTCCAGCTGTTAAGTCTGTGCCATATAAAATACTTCATTAAATGTTTAATTTAGATACAGAGCTATTTAACACGTGCCTCAGGCTTTTTGAGACAGAATGTATGCTTGCATCTTTCTGATATGGAGTTAATGTGTGCAGTATGTTATAGAGGACAGCGTTTCCTTGAACAAGGTCACGTTGACACTCTGTGCTCTTGAATCAACAGTCACCAAAAGTTAGTAAACATTTAGTTGCTGAGATCTAAAAGCTGTGATTGATCTACTCATAACATGATAATGCACACAGAACTTAATGAACACCTTTTGTATATGTTTAAACACTGTCAGCTTTCACAGCTTTATTACTTAATTTTTTACTGTTGTTAGAAGTAAAAAATCTTTCAAGAATCTTTCAGTGTGGTAATGGTCACTCAGAATAATGAGTAGAATACTGTTTCTTAATGATTGAGAATGGCTTGGTTTAGTTATGAGTTTCTTGGGAGTCGTATATATGCAAAACTTTGTTTAAAATACAAAATCCTCGCAGGAAAGGAGGATCATGCTCCAGTGCCTTTCTTGGATGACATGGGTAAGGTCATACCTAAATTATATTTTGAGGGGGTTTTGTGCAGATTTTTTTTTCCCAGATTGACTGGTTCAGTTTCTGAAAAACAAGCCCATGTTATATATCACCAAACTATTGAATTTATCCTTTTAATTCAAGTCAGACACAGCAATTGTTCTGTGTGGTGGTGGTGAAAGGTGAAAGCTAGATACTGCATTTGCTGTAGTGGCGGTAACAAGGAACGTTCCATTCACATTTTAAAAGACAACATGGAGTGGATAAATGCTGGCTGGCAGTGCCCTGCAGTGAGTTGGGTGTGGTTTGAAGAGAAATTAATATTTTTATGATTAATACATGCCAGAGATCCATTAGCTGCAGTAATGGTTTTCAGAGGGAGTCTCAACAAGTTCAGTGTGAACGTACTGCATGGCTCTTTTTTTTCTCTTCTCTTTATTTCCCTCCATAAAAAAGCATCTCCAGCAATTTTTAGCCACAAGTCCTGTATTATACATGAAACCAAGTACAGGCCTTTGGGTCGAGCTTGTAAATTTCTGTAAATAAATAGGGACCAGATGGTCTGTCTTTAGGTTAAAGTTCATTTGAAAGAAATTATGTTTCCAAGAAACTTGTGTGGGAAAACAAGCAGTACAGTTCCAGGAGCCAGGGATTAAGTTTGTAATAAGAAATTTTCATGTTCTATTGTTGGGTCATTTGTTGACTCATTTGATTTTTTGGAAAAAAAAAAACCACTTAATCTGTAAGTCATTTTTCTTGTAAAAAATGAGTGATACTTTGTGTGTGTATTGAGGCTTACATTTAAATTGCTCCTAGACTTTATTTAGTATTTGTAATTTCTGATGAAGTGAGCTTGTAAATAACAATGTATTTTATTCGTTCCCATCAGAGCTCATGTGAAATAGTTGGGAGTTTATTTGGATTTACTGGAACAAAACTTTCCTCTGCATTCTTGCCAAAATACTTCTAAAGGAGGGCAAACAATTTGAAATGAATTCTCACAATTCAGGTTTCTCCTAGTCTCCTTCCATCAGCAGCATCCAACTAAAGACCTTTGGAGGGAGGGTGTAGAGGTTTAATCCCATGGAAGGGTTGTCATACTGTATGAAAGACCACCACCTATATCCTCTCTGTTCCCTCAGATTCCCAAAGTCTTTTTGATCGCACAAGTTGATTTAGGAGTCCTGGAGAGGAAAGAGCAACCCTTGTCTGAAAAAGGGACTGGGTCCATGTTAGTTTTTAATTACTGTTCCCTGGTTTTGTCTGTGTTGTGTTGAAAGCCACTTCCTTACTGTAGACCAGCAAGTGCTGCATTTGGTCTGCAGAGGGTTTGCAAGGTTTGCTGCAAGGTTGAGGGAAGCTTTGTTTCTCTCAGGTATTGAAAGATGACCTTTCACTCCATTTTCCTTTGTTCCCTGGCCTCAAACTTCCCATATCTCCTGGCCCTAAACTCCTGCAAAGACTCGGAAGCAGGGAATTAAAGGTAAACATGCATTGCAGTACCCCTGCTACTGTTAGTGGCGCACACACCCTTTTCACTAGGAGCAAAGCCTGAGTAGTGCAAGAGTGATGTTGCCATGCTACACAATGAAATTAGAGATGCATCTGGCCATGGGGCAAAAAAAACCCCAAACAACAAAAAGAACCTCAGTGAAATAGACTGTCTGAAACTGGTTGTCACTTCATTATCTACAGGCTCTGAAATTTTAGCATGAAGTTAATGATTCAAAATAATCTATTTCATAAGACATACAGTAGACATGACTTGTGCTCTTTGTATTTTATCTTTGTTCAGTCCTTGTGTCCATTTTATTGTTTTCATACCACTTAGTCTCCTTTTTTTTTAGCTGCAGACATGAATATATATTTTTCCAGTTAAGTCACAATTAACCCATTAGCAGTTGTTGCTCTTTATCTTACTGTAATAAACTGTTTATTTCCCTGGCAGACTGGCAGTACAGCACTGTGCTTACCCTCATGCCGTAATGCACAGAGTGAAGTCTATGGCTAAAAATGTTACTGGTTTCTGTCAGTATTTTGAACACTTGTTTAGATGTTAAGCTCAAACATTCAGCTTCATGTTGAAATAGTTCTCTTCCTGAAAACGCCAGTGATCTTCGATCGGGACTTCTGCCTGGTGCAATACTTTGAGCCTGTAGCGTCTCTCTAGGCAGTCTGTAACAAGTGGGTATGTTGCAGGCTCAAATTTGTTGGCAAACAAATGAGGTGACTCAATAATCCACTGCAAATCCCCTAGACCATAGACGCAAATGTCTCTGATGTAATGACCTGCAAAGACAAATTGAAGGTATCTGAAAGCAGCAGACAGCTGAACAGAATAATTAAAAAGGAAATAGCTTCACTCCATAGTGTCACTAACAAAAAATACCTTCTGATTTCACATAGAGCATCAGTGAAGTGTATCTGGAGGATAATGCTAAATTTAAAACATAAAAGTGAGGGTCTGGTTTTCTATTTTACACAAGTGGACATGTGTTACCTCCAGCTGCTTCACTGATGTTGCTCTGCTTAATACTGTGTCTTGTAGTTGGGCATGCTGAAGTTCTGATCTCCTGCTCTGTTTGGATACCTGTTTAATCCTGCAGTGCTTTACTGTGCTCAGTTTATACATTTATGTATTTTAATTTAATTTTTTTTGCATTCTTCCCATACGGTCAGCACTGTTCTTTTTTATTAATGTTCAAATTTAAGAGATTTAACCAATGTTGATGACAGTATCCGAGAAACACGCTGGTCAGGTAAACCCCCTGCTCTTGACTGAAAACTGATCAGTCACATTAATGCCTTGGTAATTGGAGGTTGAAAGAAGGGTTGTCAGTATATGGATACTGTGACCACCTTTGCAAGAACAGCTCAGGAGCTATTTAGATTGGATACGGTGGAGTAATTTAGTAGGATGGCTTGCTGTTTTATTTGATACTTCCAAAATAAAGTATGCATGACCACTGTGCCCACTTAGTAGCTAGTTTAAAGCATAATACATAATTTGCAATGACTTCTAGTCAGTGAATCACGTTTGAGTTCATGATCAAACTTCACATTACCTTTGCAGCCTTTGTGTATGGTTCCTTCTTGATCTTTCCATTTAATGGCTCGTATGTTTCCTTCCCAGTCTGCATTGGGTGTAGCCCCTGGAGCATCTTTAAAAACATAAGGTTCTGATAAGATTTCTTTCTGTTTATTACAGGGAAAACTTTCACTGCTGAATACTTTTTAAATGTAGCCACATTAAGTATTTATTTACAGGTATTTACATCATAAGAACAGTTCTCAGTTTTACTGCTTTTTCATTCCTTGAGAGCATGAGCTTTTACGTAGCAAAAAAACTTACTTTTCTTCAATCAACATTTTTCTAGCCTTGTAGCTAATGGTCTAAACTTTTCTGGAATCAAATTTTGTTTCTCAGTCGTCAGGAGGTGTGACTGTTTGAAAGAGGTGCATCAAGGCTGAAGAAATGACCATATCTATGCAATGTGATTCTGTTAAGTGGTGGTGGTAAGTTCTGAATTGGAGCTCACTAGCTCTCCATGTCAGAGACCTCGGAATGCTGCTGCTCCAGGGGTTATTCATAGGAGAAATAACATAAGTCTTACCATTTAAACGATTCAGTGTGACCCAGTAGTGTTCATCCGGACTGTACGTGTCTCTTGACCATTCAAGCAAATCTTTTGCACGTGCATCAGTCAGTGTAAACTCTACAAATTCTTTAGTGAGTACATAATAGGCGCTACCAAAATATATTGTCAAATTATATGGAGGTTTAGCTTTTATATTCTTTGTTGGGTACACGTATGACATTCCAGAGTGTACGTATTCTCTGTAACTAACCTGTGTCCTGTGTTTCATATGAAGTGGTTGGACTACCCCAGGAGTCATGTTTTTACCATTCCATTTACTTTTGATGTATCGTATAATGTCTTTGTTTGTTTTAATGGGATAATCTTGACCACATAAATTAATAACGTAATTCCACTGGATTTTGGAATGAACTAGATCTCTCATGCAATTAATATCAGCTTGTAATCTTGAAAATCCAGCATAAACAACGTTTTCTCTTTTTGAGGAAATAAAAATATTTTCAAAGCAATTAACGATGTTTTGTACAGCAGCTTTATAATCTTTTGGTGACTTTTCATCAATATGTATGCAGTAAATATTCTGAGGCATGTATATAGCTCTCAGCAGCTTTACAAACATTTCCAGCTCCTTGTGAATCGTGATAATGTATGCCAGTGAGAAATTTCCTTCTTCATCTGACAGTGGTCTTGTGATAAAGTGCAGAGTCTTCAAAACCATGGAGCAGTTGCATGAAGTCTGAATGCAGCTGAGGGTTTTAGCTTGGTAGGTATTCTGACAAAAGTCTCCAATTTTAAAGGCAGCAGTTTTCCCCACAAAAAGAGCTGAGCAAAGTTCATCCGGGTAAAAGCCACACTCTGCTATATTTGCATTAATTTTTTGTTCATTTGGCTCTTCAGAAAGTATATCCTTTAGGTAGAGGAAAGTGTAGATGAACATACAGACAGCAATGCACACTAAAAATCCTGATTTTGTTGCATCAAGTGGGTTCATCTTTTATTTTCCAGATACTGTCTTCTCATCGTAGTTTAATTAAGCATTCCAATTATCTGAAAGGAAAAGTGAGACAAAGAAAGGGAGAGAACCTTTTTGACTTTCTTTTAAATAGCTGACATGTTAATGATGCCTATCTAAATGTTGAGATTGCTCTTTCCCACCTGTGTGCACATGCTCCAGTGCGCTCAGCCACTGGAAACGGTACTTGCAGAGCATCAGGCAGTCTTTCTAGACAAACAGAATTATCCAAAGAACCCAAAATGGCTTTTTACACTATTACCTGAGCAGGGGGAGGAATAGCCCATCAGATAGAAGTTTATCCTGCTTTCAGGCAATGTGTGTGCCAGTCAGTGAGTCCAGTGCCATAGGATGGTCAAGGTTTAGCTGTGGAATCGGGAGGATGTGTGAGCACTGTGTGCTCGGGGAGAGCTGCTGCTGAGATTTCTTAAGGCCTGGGCAACCTCAAGTTCTGCTGGAGGACCAGAATTCAGTAAAGTAAATCAGCAGAAAATTTATTAAATAAACAAAAGGAAGAGACAAAAATGTAATCCACAAAATACACTGGTTTTTATCCTTATAAAGTCAGCAAATGTATCTAACTCTTTGAGAGATTTTTATTTTTTTTTTTCCCCCTCTGACATCTTTGTATTAGTGCTTTGGAAAACAAAACATGCAGACAACACTTGCTTATTTTTAGCACATGTGCATATCCTGAGATAAGTACACTACTGCCAGTCTCAACGTTGGGAGATAACTGTCATTTACACCAATATTGGCGTAGGAGTTTTCCCATTGTTATTTTCTTTTCTTACTTATACCTTATTGAAAAGTCAGAAGAATGAGAGTGCAACAGTCCTAAATCCCACAGCAATAACACAAAGTCTTTATCCTTGAAGCATTTGGTATGGAATTTCCAAGAGAAAATTCCAGGATTGGGGGAAGGGCCTATCTACTGCCCTTAACCTTAATATTTGAAATATTTGAATTAAGAAATATTTATTCTTATTTTAAAGATAATTTATTTTCTCTTATTCAATTATTTTTTTTAAACAAAATTTGTATTTCACCTGTAAATATTTCATGCTTTGCAGCTGTCACCATCACAATGTATTTGTTATTACATACAGAACAGAGAACAAGTGTATTTTTATAAAGGTAATTTCTTTATAGGGATGCTGTTGTGGTTAGAAGGCTCTATGTTTTCATTAGAAAAAAGTAGAAAATACCTTTTCATGAAAATTCAATATACATCTGTCTTAGAAGCTTGTAAATAAAGAGGGCATTGTAGTTAAAGTAAAAATGAGGCTTAGAATTAAAAAAACATTAAAAATGCAGAAATTGAACCAAGAGAATGGATACTTTATAGTACCACAATCTAAAAATCTTACTAGGCTGTTGGGAAGGAATGTATTTATGTTACTGTCCTTACTGGTATGCACTGGATTTCATGCTGGAAGAATGCCTCTTTTCCACTTACAACTTCACTTTCTGGAATGCTATGTTAGGTGGAGGGTTCATCCATTTTGCTTCTAGGTTCTGTCAGCAGTGCTCTTCAGTCTGCAGTGAATGCACAGGCCAAAGAAAAACATTAGGAAATCAGGTCTCAGAAGAATACTTTTTTTTCTCCACAGCTCCTCAGGGGTACATTTACTGGGTAAACAAGCATGGTGTGAGTCTTCCATCCATTTGAACAAAAAACCTCAGTAAATCAAATCTACATCAACCTTTCAATAGTGTATGGAAAGGAGGAGAAAGGGAAAGCCACCGAAAGGTGAAAGCCAGGATTTCCACAGTAAAGATGAAACACAGCAGTGCTGCAGCCTGCTGCCAGCTGCCTGCCAGAGCTGAGGGTAGATTTGCATAAGGGCCATGATGTCCCCAAAAGCAGAAATTAGGGAGAGGGAGTGCCTGCTGGGGACTCGCCCATTTTTGTGGACCTGGAGTCAAAACCCCAGTTTTATTCTGAGTGAATAATTGCAGGAGGAGCACTGAGGTTGCTCTGAATTAGTGAATGTGATGTGGTCTCTAGGGTACGTCACGGGGAAGGTTCCTTCTGGGCGTAAGAATTACACTGAAGACACTGGGCAGTTACAGAACTATTTGGAGCTTTATACCTGTGTACAATATACAAAATCTCTACAGAATGAGCGTGCTGAACAGTTGGCTTTTTTTTTAATTAACTACACCTTTGTGGACAGGTTGCAGAGGACAGTTCCCTAGGGAACCAAGGCACAACCTGCTTGTTTCATACACTTAAATTTTTATTACCCTGAAAATAATAGCTCCCAGGGATGTTTCAGGTTGTTAAGTGTTTACTATGGATTTTTCCTTTTGAACTGCGTGGCATCTAGAAGCTCTGTTTTATATGGCAACATAAAAGTACACAAACACCCCATTATCAGGTAAGAAGAAACAATCCCTTGTCCAGTGTTAACATGTTTCTGAGGAATGACTAAATGATGAAGCCTTGCCTACAAGAACAGAATTTGACATCTTTCAGCCTCGGGGTATATTATAGAATGAAAGCACTGGCTTTATGCTAGTGTTTTACCAGATTTAGACCTACAGTTGCAGCTGTAAGTCCCATTGTGTATGAAATTTGCCACTTAGAAGAATCCTCTAGCCCCTATGCTATTGTCTGTTGTCCAGGACTGTGCTACTGTATTGCCTCCTGCCCTTGAAGAGCAAGATGTGGAGAAGATCCACTGTCCAGGCATAACCCAGTTTATGCTTATCTTGCCTTTTAGTTTTATTATGCAAGAGTGCCATTATTGGTATTTATTGTTACCAGAATGTGTCTCTGAAACTCAACCTTTTCTATGTTTTGGATAGCTTTTCTAAATCCGGAGGATGAAGTTGTCTTAACTGTTAAATGTGCCAAGAGTGGCGTTTGACATTCTTTAAAAAACCTATTTGTAGGGATTTTCAAGCACCTTTGTGGCTGCTTTTACGGGTATTACCTAACAGAAAATTGTTGTGGTAAGGCAAAGCTCCTCCATCTCAATTAAAAAGGTGAGCTCTAGAGAAAAGTAGAATTACGTTTATGCCTGAAAATAAGCCTGTGAAATATCATCTCAGCTCATCAAGACCCCAGGAGCTTTATACTTTACTGTGCATTTCATAGTAACAAATCATTGTACGATTCACTGTTTCTTCCTACCATAGGATCTGGACTGCATCATTCCACCTCTAAATATTCTATTTTGTCTCTACTCTTTGTATTTGCATAATATTAATGTTAGATAAAAATTTGGTGTGTATGACTTCATAATTCAGTGAAGCAAATGACTTGGGAATACTTTATCTTCTAATAAAATTATTAAAAAGCATTACCTCCTTATTTCCAAATCTTTTAATGTCTGGTTTTGCCTGAAAGGTATTTTGCAGGCATTACTGTAGACATTTTATAAGCAAGTGAATACTCGGTCCTCTAAAAACTCCATGTTAAAATCAGTGCTTTTAACTGCTTTTTCCTTAGCTTTGCTTCCCCTTAAGCCTGGGTAAGTGTGCTGAGTCTGCTTCTGCGTTGTGACACGCATCAAGTAAAACAAAATATTTCTTCATCAGACCCAGTTAATACTGCCTTAGAAAGCTTAAATCATTCTTACTTGAAAATACTGCCTCAGTATTTACTGGTAAATATTAAACAGATTTATGGAGGTTTACCTGTTCATCTTTGCTTTTTTTTCCTGCTTTCCTGTTGTTTTTTTTTTCTGGTGTAGTGTATTTGACCTCATAACAGTTTAAAACAAATACTATGAAAGCTATTTAAACCATGAAGTTATAGAGCTGTAAAAAAAATGAAGTTGCTTGCAACAGAGCATAACAATTATTCATAAGTATTGTGATTTTTGAGACAAACACTACCTAGTAGTAGTGACCTCCACCCAACTGTACATCTATGACAAAGTAAAAAAAAAAAAAAGAAATTACCCTTATTGCAGATTTAAGTATTTTTTTAAAGTGAAATGGTCTCTCTGAAGTAAAAATACCTTGTCACTTTACAACAATTAAAACATGTTGTGTTTTAATAAAGGAAAAGCAAAACCCTAAAGTCCTACAATCTAATTTATTCAGTCTTACCTTGTTCAAAATTAGCCAGGAGACGGCAGCATAATAAAAATAAATAGAGCGTCCCATTGTCCTTCAGCAGAATTCAGTCAGCATTCTTCGTTCTGTCGCTTGTGTCGAGATCTCGGGTAAGTGAAAGGGGTTAAACATTAACGTGAATGTTTTCATTTAAGACTTCATCTGGTTTCCCGCAACGCTTAGCATATTTATTCTGCAGTAATGCTGTTTAGCCTCGGAAATGTCCTCTGCTTCACAATAATGATAGAAAACTTGAGCTTCTCCAAATTTCTGTTGCTACTCTTTCTGAGGCAGCCTTTAAAGGGCTGAAATCAGACTTTCAATTATGTAGAGTACATTGCTGATGATTATAAATAGTATTGCTTTACCTCAGAGGCTTTAACCTCTGCACTGCTAACAGAGCATGCTGGATGATGAGAACTGGAAAGGAAACGAACCCTCTCCTCCTCCTCCCCTGGTTCTTAACTGTTTGCCTGCTGAAACTTTCCAGCTTGCAGCAAATAGGTACAGCAAAGAACTACCTCTGGTCTTTCCTAGTAGCTGGAAGTTTAAAATATAATAAATTGAATATCTCCTTCCAAACCAGAATGTTTATAGTGTTACTACTTTTATAAAGGTTATTGGGGTTTTTAAAAAGTGAAAAGTTAACAGGCTTAAATTTACTGGAATTAGGAAGCTTTGGGGTTCTAGAAATGAGTAAGAAGTCTGGTGTATGTTGGGCACATTCAGATAAAAATAGCATGTTGGTCAGAAATAAACAGAGAAAACCTCAAAATAAACTCATGCTCAGCTGCAGGTATGGCAGATACAAAATTATCATTGGCTTTAAGGAAAGCTCTAAATAGAGGCTTCTGCTTGGACAGTATTTTTGTAGTAGGTGCTACAGCTTCTGAGTGGAAGTTCACATTCTGTGAATTGGTATGTAGGGGACTTTCCACTCTTCCCGAGTTATCATTTAGTCTTTGTTCTATTGTGTGTCTGAGTAGGGTGGTAAGGTCAAAAATTGTGTTCATCACATCCTACACTACTGAATTTATAATGAATAAATCTCTGCAAAAATCTCAAAGCATGTTTTTAATTAACTGTTACAAGAGAATATAATCTTTAATACAAGAGCTTGTGTGGCTGGTACATGAACAGTGATCTGGCCCTTGGTTAACAGGGTGTCTGTTCAGTCCTCTTTCTAAATACTGCCCTGTTTAAAGAGGGACAGTCAGCTCGTGGTCATACGTGTTCCGTAATCTGGTGGGAATTGCTTTGCAAAAATATTCACATCTTTATGCATTTCCCAGTGATGGTCATATTTAGGAGGACTGCAGGAGTTAGCTTACTGTTTATAATTTGGGAAAGAGGTTTCAGGTTTCGCATAAGACATTAAACTAGCACTGATGTAAAAATTTAGGTATGAAAACATATTTGCCTGTTGTTTATTTGTATTAAATTAAGACTGGAGTAGTCATGGGTGGAACTACATCTTAGATGCTATACCAAAAAAAAAATCACTGTCAAAAGTAGTTTACAGCAAGAAATACAGTGCAACCATTGTCTTATGTAGCTGAAACTTAAGAAGAAATTGTAAACTTCAGAATTCAGGAAACCATCTTAGTCTAAGATTTAATTATTGCTAAAAAAAAATCTTGTATGATGTAATGAAAAAATCTGCCTACTGGTTCTATGCCTATAACTTGCTGTGCTTAGAGTGTGTTTACCAGGGTTTGGTCTCTGTAATACAATCTGCATGTTGTAATGGCAAAAAAAAAAAAATATGTTTCAGTGAATGGAAAGAGAGCACTGTCTTTATTTCCCTGTTTCTTGTAAATACTTTTCATTTTAGAACAGCTCCACGTGTGTTTTCCAGGTGGGAACCTGGATTTCCTTACTTCTTCAAAATGCAACGTTTATTGCAATTAGAGTCCTTTGACATAAACTCTTACTTGGAGGAAATTTCCACTTATTTTTGTGCACTTAAAAATATGTTTTAAAAAAAAATCATTGCAGAAATGACTTTTTAAATCACTTGCCTGTAGGAGGATGCTGGTCTTGATTTTTCTGGGCTTCTCATTCACAAACTGCCTGAGGTCACACCAAGCTGGTATTTCTAACACTAGTTCATTGAGTAGCAATGGAAAAATTTGGGCTACTCACCCATTTCTTGTGTGTGACTTATTATTCTGCCTGATTTACTTAATATGATGCATCTCTATAACCCTTGCTTCTCCTTCATAATCTCTCTGACCACTTGTGTTCGGATTCATTTTTTTAAACTGTGTTTGTCACTTGAGCAGACTGCAAAGTATCTGTATGTCCTTTTGTTTGTTTAATTCCTATTGCAAATAGATGAGTAACCTTTCCAAACCTTTGTTTAGAAAACAGAAGAGTAATGACAGAGGTGGGATTATAAACTAATCTTGCAGATTAACAGAAAGCTTCTGGATTTAACAAAATAACACACAAAAAAATAATACATTTTAGAAAAGGCAACATCATAGTCAATGTGCTGGCTTCACCAAATGGTTGAAAATGTGTGTGGTGAAACATCTGTGTCTTCAGCCAGAAAACAAGCGTGGAATTAGATGAAGCACATTACGTGCATTATCCAGATTAATTTATAAATGTACTTTGAAACTTGGTAATGTTTAATAAATTGGATGAAGGACAATGAGATAGCAAGTCTGGGTTAATGAATAATGCTGCTTTTATGACCCCTCTTTATCCCCATAGTCATTAAAAAAAAAAAAAGAAAAGAAAAGAAACAGAGAATCAAAACAAACTACACCTTAGGTGGTGTTCCTTGGCAGTGTAACAGAGCTGCTCCTATCAGTTGCTGTTTGTTGTATTAATAAATTGAAAGGCAAATTTTAGAGCAGAATGGCATAATGCATAGATCTTAATCAAATGCATTCGTAACAAAAAAAAAACTAGAAAGTACTTTAGTGTTTTGGGTTTTAGCTACAGGGTTCAGAAAATAGAGTAGATTCTAGTTAGGACTACTTTGTTTGATCTAGTCACTGTACATTTGATGTTAGTAAAACCACCAACCCATGAACAGAAAACACAATGAGATATTTTCTTTAAACAGAAAACAGTTGAGTGTTGTTTACAAGAGACTGGTAGTAGAATAAATATGCAATTTCCATGGCCCTATTACGTGGAGTAGGGCTTTGAAGAAGAACAAAGTATTTTCGTATTTCTGAAATTCTTTTATAATTTGGTGTGTGGATTGATATGTGAGCTGCTTTTAAATGTGCTTATCAGAAGTTCACAATTCACTAGTGAGATGAGTGTTCTCTTTTTGTGAAGAAGGATGCTGTCAATCAGTGTTATTTTGCTCGGTGGTAAGAACAACTGAGATTTTTCCCTTTGACGTTTTAGGTAAAAAGATGTATTGGACTATACTAAAAGAGAAAGAACTACTGGAAAAGACACAGAGACAAAGGAAGGGATTGGAGGGCTCCTTGGAGAACTTGAACACAGTATTAATTCTAGCAAAGGTTCAACAGCATAAAGATCTTGGAAAAAAAATTGAGTTTTGTCCTTTTTTTTTTTCTTGAAGTGTGGTGTTCCCTTTGAAGGGGAAGATGTGATTATCCTTAATGGTAACAAAGAAGATGTGGAAACATTGAAGAAAAGAATGGAGGATAGAAGACTTAAAAGTAAATTAGAAAAGGTAATCTTTTTATACATCATTTAACACAAAATTGAAAGAGTTCTTGTCTGTAGTGCAGTCTGTTCTTAGATCACATGGCTTTTTCTGCTAATCTGCATGCAGACTGGAGGATTTACTCAGTAACCTGTGTTGTACTTCAGTGCTACTTTTAAAAGTAATGAGATTGCATGCATATTTTGCTAATGGCATGTTGAAGATGTATGTACTGACACTGTCTTGAGTGACAGGCAGTGCTCTGAAAATCACAGAATTTAATGCTATAGGTAAAATGGACCATGTGCCAGCTACACTTTAGGTTTCTCTTGAAACAAAGATCTTGCATTAGTTAATTCTGGTAATGAGCAAAACCTGCTCTGTATTTCCTGTGGTGGTTCCTGTTTTATTGTGATGGACAGATTTAGTTGAATCTCAAGAGCACAAATCATCATTGTCTGACACTTCGAGCAACTGGGACTTTAGATGGAGGTTGATAATCTCACCCCTATTAGTGTGCTCTGTTTTGTCTGCCTGTAGGATTAGATGGCATACAAATGGTTTCCTAGATTGTTTTGAAACGAATACTTGCTCGGTTACCAGTGAGCATATGATTCCTTCTTATCATAAAGTCTTTATTCATCTGTGCCAGTACAGCATCGTTGGCCCTGGGCAATGCAGCAGGAGGATGGTAACCCATAGAAATCCTTCTCTGCAGTTTCCTCTCTGTTCATAGCCTCTGCTCTTACTGTAGTGTGCAGAGAACCAGAGCTCTCCTGGTGTGAGAACCAGACTGCAAATTTTTCAGTGTCTATTCAGACAATGGGGGGTGGGGGGGTGTTTCCTTTTTTTTCTTCCCCAGTACTTTGTAAATAAATGTTTAAAGGATTTTAAAGGTAATTTGAAAACAGGATATTGCAGATCGCAGCAGATAAGTAATCATCCTCAACAGCAGTGGTCATTTGTACTTGATTTTCATTAGGAAGGTGGCCCTAACAAAGCATCTATAGCTTTGGTTCAAATAATCTGAAATAGTCTGAAAACTGGTGCTGTCCCCAACTTCTGTGCAATAAAGGAGTACCAAAGTGTGCAGAGCAGTTCTGTCTCTTACGGTGTCAGCACAGTCGCTTGTGGTTGCTGACAAAAGGAAAACATGCTTTGGTCTTTGGGCTGGATATGCCTTAGGTGAATATGCAAATATTTTTTGTGTGTTTAGTGGAGACTTGCATTACCAGCAGGTACAGTATTTGTAAATCTCTCAGCAGGCCTCGGCATTTCATCCTTGATTTCTGATGGTTTTTCACTGTACTGCCTTGCCTTGCTGCACCAACTGGTGTTTTTGCAGCTAGAACTGATCCCTGCTGGCACTGCCACCATTTGCCCTAACCCGAGATCTGTGAGTGCCAGTGTCAGAAGACAGTTTCTAGGCTGGTGCCTGTTGGCACAGCTGTTCAGAGCTTGGTTCCTGCTTTCAGCTAGGGGAGCAGTCTAAGTCAGCCAACTGTATTTGGAGGCATAAACTCCTTTTCTTAATACCCATGAGACAAAACATAAGGAAGACACAGCTATCACTAGTATAGAAATTATTCAAGCTCACTTATGCCATATGTGCCCATGATGAAATATATGTATCTTCATTATAATATATATGCATACATATATTTACAAACATCTAGTAATTCAGATGATAGGTACTGGGAGGTAACTTTTCTTTGTAAATCCACCCATAACAAAGGTGGAAGCACCTGAAAGAGGTGTTTCGTGTACACTGAAGGACACCAGGAAAGCCAAGTCGACTTTTAGAATAGTAACCCTCTGCCACCACCTTCTGGCTAAGCTTTGCAGCAACATGGGATATGGCGTTTTTTTCCTCAAGCATTAATCAAATGCTTGACAGCATGGGTTCTCTTAATTTTTATAACACATTTCAATATATTTTCTTTGAGTTTGTGTAGCTTTCTTGAAATGCATACACCATCCTGAATGTATACAGAGTCATCATTTGTGATAATAACACCAATGACTGTTTTAATACATCATTCTTTTTCAGCTTGGCATTTACGTAATCAAAGCCAGTAATGGGATTCTTGTTGCTGTTGTTTGGTTTTTTGTGTTATTTAATCTGGACAAACATAAATTAACTTGGAAAATCTGGTCCACAGATGCTTTTAAAAAATTTAGATTACTATTTGCATTTTTTCTTCACAAGCAATCCTGCAACAAAGTTATTGACAGTTACCCAGGAGGGATTTTTTTTATTAACTAAATAAAATTAAGTGGAGATAAGATGCAGAATTATTCTGAAAATTTTATTGAAAAATGTCTTTATTGATTACAGTTAACTGTGTCTATTTAATGTTGTGCAATTTACTGTACTGCAATGTGGGTTCAGAGTACCATATTACCTTAATGATGATAACACACACACACCCTGCAAAGTATACAAACCAAGGACATCCAGACAGTTTAGTTTTGCCCTGCATGATTTCCTTTAAGGTGCCTTCAAGGTTACCAAGGTTATTGTTTTTCCATATAGAAGTAATACCAAAAGCATGGAGCAGTGTTGTGAAAGGAAGAGTTCCACTCTGTAAGACATAAAAAAATGTACTAAATGGAATTGTGTGTCTGTCAAATACAAGTTGAGAATTGTATATTGTACATTATCAGATTTCTACTTGTCTTGTTTCAGAAATCAAAGAAATGTAAGTCAGCAGAATTGGCTTCTCAGCAAGACACCGCTGAAGGTAACGTCACAGCGACAAATTATGTGCAGCCTTCTGAGTCATGGGGCAGATTCATCCTTTCAGTTTTTTTCTTTCATAGATTCTCCAGGTCCATCAAAGGCTAAGAATGGACAGGATTGTATCAGTTCCACTTCTGGGGAGAAGAGACAGATTATCTTCACCAAAAGTTCAGGTTGGTGTTTTTTCTTTAATCTAAATATGAAAAATTTGAGCAAATAATTCTGCTTTGAAAAATATTGTAGGAAGGATCCTTCTCTGGCTATTTTGTGCCATAGTTTCAGTGGTGCTTAGGGACATGGTTTAGTGGTGAACTTGGCTTGATAACTGTTGGACTTGACGATCTTAAAGGTCTTTTCCAACCAAAACAATTCTGTGGTTCTATGATCTTGGCAGCTAATTTGCTGTGTGTCACTGGTAGCAGTGGAATATACTGATGTACCCATACTAGTCATGCAGCTATGAATAAACTTGGCAGTTTATTATCCTTTAATCCAAAGGATGATGCCCTCTCTTTGGTAATATATTATGTAAAGTCAGTCTGAGGTTCAAGGTGAAGTATTCACTTGTGTAAAGTACAGCCAAGAAAAAGTCAATATAATTAGTTTGAAGAATCTGAGAATGGTTAAATGATGAACTGTAGATAAACGTGTGAGAAGCTGAGAGAATTTCCATCAGAAATACCTTACCTGCCCCCTACTGTCTGTTTTTATAAAGAATAAACTTTTAAAAATGTTTCTTTCCTGATGATTGTAGTTGCACTTAGATGTTTAGGAACCTAGGAATTCTAACAATGTTTGATGTATTTTTCTTTTCCAAGCTGTAAAGGAAAAAATATGCCTTTTAGAATGTCAGGTCATTGGTTTGTGTTTCTGATATTGACCAGCAAGAGAATGGGAGAGAGGGAAAATAAAGAAAAAAATCCATGGGCTGAGGAATGCCAGTAGCATAGGAATTAATTTGTGAACATGGCACCCTAAGGTTTCTGGACTTGCAGTGTACATATTCATTCTTTCAAATCCAGCAGTTGGTAATTCTTTCCAGGCAACTGTTAGTGGCTTAAAAGCAGCATTCCCCAAATACAAAAAGGGTCTGATCTGTGATGATTTAGGATTGCACATATAATTCCTATGACTACATGCAGAAATCAGTTAAGTGCATTTTCAGACAGGCTCCCTGCTAGCTATTTACATGCTCTTGTGCCTAAGTTAAATTAAATATGTAGAGTTTCTGCAGACTTCTATGTATTCATTTCTTTGCACAAGAGACTTGGCACATGCTTTCTAAAGTAGTGTCCTCCAACTTTGGAGAAGATTAAGTAGTTGTTAAGAAGGAGAGGTTTCTTATGGGTTTGGTTTTTTTGGGTTTTGGGGTTTTTTTGTAGCAGTAGATACAATACACTGAGAGAGATGGTATCAGAAACAGAGGGATGGGCATTTTCCTATCCCAAATGTGAAATGATGCAGACCATGGTTATTGGTCATAAATGACTTTGCAAAGAATAAAGGGAGGAGATAGATTCCCTGGGGACAGTATGTCACAATTTTAACTTTTGTCATTTGATAGCTAATTTCCAAACAATACTTCAGGGTTGTGGAATACTTTCATGTTTCTTTCTTTAGACTAGAGTTCAGAGCCATTTTTTACTTGAAAGAATAAACACTGTCAATACTGAATTACAGTGCAAGGGATTTACACAATTAGGAAAGAATTCCTCTCTCTCCAAGATTTCTAAATGCATTTTGAGCAGAAATTCTAAAAGCTAAGAACATGTTTGCTGTTGAGTACCATTATGGGGTATATTTGCAATAGCCCTGAAAAATGTACATACACATTATTTTAAAATATTTTTGTCCATCTTTATTTAAATACTTTTATCAGTTGTAAGCTGTTATGCGTGTTTCATTCTATTTCTTTTTCTCTAGCAGATAATGGAAATTCATCTGTACCAGGAAAAGTCAGTAAGGTCAATAAGGCTTCTTCCACTGCTATGAAGAGATCCATTGCAGACAGCGAGGAGAAATCTGAGGCATACAAATCTATTTTTACATCGCACAGCTCAGCAAAACGTTCAAAGGAAGAGTGTTCCAATTGGGTTACTCACACAGCATACTATTTCTGAAACAATGATGGGCCTGATCGTAACATCCTTTACTGCTTTCCTTCCCTAAGGCTTTCTCTGTACACTCTGATACAGAACTTTTGTTGTAATCTGATGTTATCTGGAATTATTCGGTTTGTAACTTGTTTGTAAACTCATGAATAACCAGTGAATTTGCATTAATTGCAACTTCTGCTAAGTAAGAAATAGATCAGCAGAATCCCTGTTGTATCAGCAGACCTCATTCTAAAATGATGGATTATTTGCACAATTTTTTTCTTTTCTTTTCCCAGTTGGATGCTGTCATTCTTAGCCATACTAGTGTCCTCAGTAGCAGGAGTGAGGGTAGAAGGATCTGCCTTCTGTCCTTTTCTGTTGGTATTTGCCACAACCGTAATTATAGTTTTCAGTGTATTAATACAGAATTTCAAGCTTTCCTAAACTTTCTGGCAATAAAAAGAGCAATAATGCTTTTCTTTTGTACTAGCTAATTGGGCCCTCAGTAGAACTAGGAGATGTTTATGAAAGGTTCAGTAGGTGCTTTACCTTTTGATGGCATATATGAAAGCATAATCTTGAAAATGGTTGTACAGTGTTCTTCTTGTACATATTGTTGTAGCCTGTTTTTAATAACAGGACATCCACTTGTAAATCATAATCTGTAGAGGTGAGCCTGTAATAACAAGGCCATTTTTTTTCCTGAAAAGATTTTAGGGGTTTTATTTGTGTGAGTGTGTTTTAAAGTAAGAAGCATCAGCTCTGAGGTTGCTTTCTTTTTTTAGAGGATCAGTATATGCTTTAACAAAAGTATGAGTTTCCTTACTTTTAGTCTGAAACCGGAAGGTTCTGTGTACACCTCTGAGAAGCAATTTGCCATTTTGTATTCAGCGACTTCCATGAAAATGTGAGCATTGGTACAGGGTGAGAGAAAAACGGGTGGTGACAGAATAGGAGCAGGCAGATCTTAACTGAGTTTTTAGGGAGAAAGGATTGGGCACCAGTGTCATGCGAGTCAAACCCATTGGTGGCTGATGGAGGGAACCCCGCAAGACTGGAGTTAGCTTCTGAGAACGTTTCATTTTGCAGGCAACTGAAATGTGCAGCTTTCACAGTATCTCTAGTACACATTGCTTTATTTTCTGACATGAAATTCTTAACAGCAAACAACTATTTGACTGTTAATTGGTTTTTACAGAAAGATGCTAAACAGAGTATGTAGCTCAGTTTTGCTTTTATGTTTATGCTTTTTATCCCTGTAATGTTGATTTAAATAAAACTTGCTTTTGTCCTATGAACACTTCATGTTCAGTTGAACAGATACACAAGTGTTTATGTTGTCAGTGTTAGAACAGAGCAACCTTTTATAGGCTTTCCTTTGGCCCTTGTATTCTTAACTTTTTTTCCAAGCACAGGAATTGTTTTTAAATAGTTCCATAGCAATGATTTAGTGGCTGAATATTTGAATCCAATAATACCTACATGAAATGACCAGAGGGAGGGGTGGAAGCTTTTCACCGTCTTCTATTTTATAATTAAAATATGCCTTTATAATCCTGGCACAAACTAACCAGAATAGAAATGCAGAAAGTAGGAGGCTTTAAAAACCACTGCATGATGTTATATTGTTACCTTTGTGTGTGAAAATGATTCATTATCCTCATAATTTATTTTTGAAAGTGTCCCCACTTATAATTGGCAATAGTTAATTGGAGATTCAAATGCTGTGTTTATATTTGTGTAGGTGGTCTCCATGATTCAAGCGTGCTGAATTAAACTACTAGGATTTTATTATTATTTTGATAAGTATAATTAAAAATTGGCTTGTTGTAGAATTTATATGGTGGTAAGCATTTTTGTTTTCCAAAGACGTGAATCCATATATACATCACATCAAACAGTTTGAGGTTTACTAGAGCTTCCAGGAAGTACTCGGCCCCATTTTGTTTGCTTGTCTAGTAATCAACTTTGTTCTCTGTTCTGTATTCTTTTCATTATTATCCTTTATTATTTCTTAGTTACAGATAATGAAATTGCTGTGCTAGAAGATACACTATAGTAGTCCCTTATCTGCAGTCTGATTCAGTTTTGAAAATATATTTTAAAGTCCTGTTAGTATTTTACAGCAGTGGATTTTTCTTTTATTTAAACCAGTTATAAATCCTAAGAATGAACTTAATGCTTTTGATTTAGCTGTTACTTTGCAAATGGATACGAGAAAACATAATACGCAGTTTTGCTTTCCTTTTCTTGATGGTATGTTAGGCAAAGTCAAGCCTGCAGACTTGGTAGCAGGCTTTTCTGCTCATTGGGGCATAATAGTGACTTCTTTTTTTCCATCTGATCTCATCTATTAAGGTAAGTTCATGAGTACACCATGATTTGCTCAATTCTTACATTCATAAGAGACTTCATACCTACTTGGGTTTATTATCTGGAACTGATTGAGCTCTGCCACTTTGTTAGGATTGTGTTTGGTAGTTTACCATCCTGACTTCGTGGATGGAGCCCTTAAAATGTTTATGGTTTATAGAAGTGTTGTCAGTGACTGATGTGGTCTTTTCCTTCCCTTTACAAAAAGCAGCTGTGAAGGAATGTGATATATTGTTGGCATGTGATGCAATTCATCGCCACAATTGACTTTTGTTAATGTAAAATAGAGGAGCAAAAAACTGACACTTCTGTTGTTGGCAAGCTGGGCTAGGCAGTTGAGACTGGAACATTGACTTGGCAAGTTTTAATAGATTCAAGTGAATAGTTTGCTGGAGGATGTTTGCTTTGTTGTGGTTTGCTTTTTGTGGGGGAAGGCAATTTAATTTTCTTTTAATGTAGGTGAATTTGAATGTTGGTGAAAGTTGAAGACTGCAGAAGTCTTAGAATCTGAAACCTATATTTTTTGAGATGCCACGTAAGTCTCCCGCAGCGTTGTGTCCATGTGTCTCTGCTGGGGAGTTCACAGAACAGTTAGTTCTGTTTCCATGATGTTCAAGCCTTGGCATCCCTTCTGAAGAGCTTAAAAATGATCCAATTAGTGTCAGTTGTATAAATAGGGGGATTTTTTTGTGATGTGAAACCTGCCCACTGGGAACTGGACTGAAGTTCAACAACTTCCTTCACGTAGCCTGATAATCAAGTGCTGGTTGTGAAAGGGACTGTAAAGCTACATATCCTGATTGTAGGGTCCTGTGGGCTGTCTGTCTCTGCACACTTGCCTGGTATTCAGTCCTTTTCAGTACCTCTCAAACTGAAGACCTGTGTTCACACATTCAGACTCGGAGATCAGCCTGGTATTGGTGTTCAGTACTGCAGCTGAACTCCTCACAGTACCTAATCAGTTGTGATATTTCGTGCTGTTTCACGGGATGTCCTGTAAACCATCTTTCCCCTTGTCCCTGATGATCCATAATGGCATCTGTAGCCTCAGACACTGTGGAGCAGCTATGATGCCCTACTGCAGCTGATAAACCACCTCGCTCTCGCCTGTGCCACGTGCTGTTCTCTGGTGCTTTTTGTCTTTGTGGAGGACAGTGAACCTTGCATGCCAACGTCCTGGAGCTGACAAAGGTGTGTTCGGGGTGGATTGCTCTTCCCTGGCTCCTGCACACTGCAGTAAAAGGTGACTTACTTCCTTTACACATCCTTTCTTTGCACATCTCCTGACCTCACCATGTTGCCAGTACCATCAGCTCCTTCCCATGTGTTCTTACCAGCAGTTAGGCTGGAGGTTTGTGCTGATCAGCCTGCTGGCAGGTAGTGGCCAAGCTCTGCTGCCCATCCCTCAGTAAGGGCATTGCTGTTTGAGGTCTTGCCTCTCCAGCAATTTAGATTTCCACAAGACCTCTAAAACCAGCATGTCTTCAAGGGCTTTATATCTCTCTGAATCTTAGCTGAAATTAAAAACTGGTTTATTATGTTGTTGATACAAGTGGGGGCATAGCAGCCCTGAATCTCTAGAAAACTGTACTAAAATCCTTCAGAGAAGCAGCAACACCCTGCAACGGGCATCAGGAAGGCAGAGTTGAAGAAGAGGAACACAATATCTGTTCTTTAAAGACAGGAATTTCATGGCATCCTGCTAATACAACTCTGTAGTTGGTGCATAGTAAACTTCAAGGGACAGAGTGCGTTTTGCAAAGGTATATTAAATTTTATTTCCTGAGACTATTTTTTTAGAAGTAATCGTAGAACTACATTCTCTCAAATGGGAATAAAATTTGAGAGATGTACAGTGGGAAAATGCATGCGGTTTGCAAGGATGGTTGGGAGATTTTACTGGAATCTTGGAATCTCTCTGCTTCAGTCTCCAACTCCCATGCCATGAGATCATCACATGCCTGTCAAATTGACCAAAAAAAAAAAAGCTTAAAGTTCCCTTTAAAGCATGATGCTTGATAGATTAAAATATTTCTTATTAATGTCCTATTCTTAGCCAAATTGAACGAACACAATTGTCTTTAAGTGTCCTGTCTTGCTTGCTTCGCAGCCTTGACGCCAGTTGCAGTTGGTATATTTTACTCTGGATTCAGAACTGCAGTGACCCTGCCAAATAGTTTCTTAGTTGCATTTGAAAATAAAAGGGCTGTTTATACATTACAATCCACAGAGGGTCTGAAACCAGTATGTCCTAAGATTAATACAAATCATAGACAAGAAGTGTTTTGTTGGAAGGCTCCACAAATATGGAACTGATTACTGCTAGACAGCACAGATTTCCTTCTGTAAGATGGAACTGGTATAATTCCTTCCTGACTGCTAGAAATTATAATTGAATTGGGTTTTTTCTGTGTTTTAAACTTTACCAATATTCAAAACGAGCAGGAGGGATGGAATCCTAATCCATCCACAGCTGATGGGAATTCTGCCTGTAAACCAGGCTTTTAATCTAAATATCCATCCAACTGCCCAGTTACTGTGGAGGTGCTGCTAACAATTTCATAGTTGTGGTTTTGTCAAGCATTTAACTGTGTGGATTAAAATATCTCTTATAGGTCAGTGGCAGAATTCAATTTGCAAATTGACCACAGATCTTTTTTTTGGGAAAGAACCAATTTCACTATGGCATTGAATAAAATGGAATTCTCTTTTTAAAAGGTTGCCCTACCAGCTCTTGGTATCATCCAGCAGTACTCACCCTTTGTGTAGTATTCATGACATCTCTAAGAGGTTTTCTCAAAAGTTAAGGCCATGAGGTGGCGAAACACAACCCCTTCCCCTCGTAGAAGCGTTCATCTGTCAGACCATACCACTACTTTTTTCCACCCAGTTTTTCCCTTATTCTTTCTCATTTGATTCCTTCATTTCTGCTGCCTACAGAAATCAAACAGTGCTTTGCTTGGTGATCGGGAGAGCAGGGAATAGGGAATGAGCAGGGTGAGCAATGGTCTGGTTTTGCAGCCCTGTTTGCACTTTGGGGCTGATGTGCCCTTGTTTCACAGCTGGGCAGGCTCCTCACCCACCTGAGCTTTGTCCATCTTCCAGACCACGTCCTGAATTTGCTGATGGTTTGCATCAGGATAGGCTGGTACCTTGTCACTGTCCTTGTTTTGCTCCTTGTGTGGTAGTTTTTAAAGATGCTCAATCTCTTTCCACGTTACTGGAAAGGTCTTTCCCGCTTCCTTCTGTGATCTTGGATGGATGTCCAATCCCTCATTCCCTTCTCTCCCATGTAAGTTATTTCCCTGCTGTATGAGGATGTCTTAAGACTTAATTCTTATGTTTGGAGGACAGAAGACACGGTACAGTGTGATTTGTGAACAGAAGACAAGGAATGCTTTTCCATGGGTTGTCAAAGGCTGACTTGACTCTGGAAAGAAATAAGTTATTACCTTAAAACAGAACCATTTCAACAGCATAACTTTTCCTAACAGTCATGAATGTCACATTTTTATGCCTCGAGTTTCCTCTTTTTTTTTAATTAACAGTAATTCCGATGAATCACGTGTTATCCACTCCGAGGGATGAGTGGGGTTTGCTGTATTAGCATTGGAAGGGCCACATTGAACGGGACGGGTGCAGCTCTCTTCAACTTGCCTACCAAGCTAAAGAAATGCAAAGCAGCTTATTGCTCAATTCTGCTGACTTTAGCAACCAGGTAGGACAAATTAAAAAAAGAAAAAGGGAATATCTAGTCTCAGCCTGGGTACTTAATGGGTCCCAAAATGTGCTGAACTCTTTAGTCTAAATGGGCTCTTTAGTGTGGTGTCAAATAAGTTACAAAGCACGGGAGCTTTACAAAGCTTCCTTCATTGTTTAAACTTGTTTAACTCATGTTAAGGCTGATGTACATTTATTCAGACTGACAAAGTGCTGAATTTACACAACAGGGATAGTAATAATTAGGTCAGATACTTTTTAAATGGCAATGGGGGGGTGGGAACACTTGACTCTTTTATGTTTATGAATGGAAACAATTATTAGCAGTGGCTGAGGCCAACCGCACTACCTGCAAATGCTCTTCTCACCCCCCAACGATTCCCCTTCCACGTCCAGTGCTGAGTGCCATGTCCCAGCTCCCACCATCTGTTTGAGCAGCAGCTGCCAGTCAGGCTTTGCATCGCATGTTACTTGTGAGAACATGGTATTTTTAATGTGATTACATGTATTCTTATTAAGCCTATAACTGTCCTTTGAAGCTGGCTCTCCCTGCTGGGATCTGATTGAGACCAATAAATTACACTAACAAAGATGAAACCCAGTCATTAAAACTGTCTTGGCTTCAAGCTTATGAAGTCATATTATAATATTTCATGGTGTCCACTTAAGAGTACCTGGTTCTTATATATTGTGAATGTTTCCCTTGATTATTAACATCCCCACAGTTCGGAGATGAGACAGATGAGATGAGGTGTCCATATCTTGCACCTTTCTCAGAGAGATTTGGTGCTGGTGACTCCTAGGACAGAATCCCGGATTAGTTAGTCGATGGAGCTGATCCAGCACAGCAGGGTTTGTTTCTCCAAGAACGTTTTTTCTTGGCTTTTCCAATATTTGAACAAGCGCTCCTGTTTCATTCAGTGACACGGAGCCTGCTTGCATTTGAATCGCGGTCAGCAGCGGGCATGCTGGGCTGGTTGGATCTCTTAAGCTGTAGCCATTTACTTCCCCATTGAGATTTAAGCTACTCGTAGCTCATTTGGTTTGCATGTTTCCATTCTTTAAGGAGTCATTAAAAGCCCCAACCGGCCCGGTCGGACCGGCTGCCACGGTCGCTCGGCGGAGCCATCCCCGCACTCCGGTGCTCGAAAACCGCAGGAGAGAGCTGGGATTGAGCTGAATGGGTGAAGATTTAGTGCCACACACACCCCAGCTACCTGAGAACCAGCAGATTCACAAGGGGGGGTGCTGCCGGGGAAGGCAGCCCCCAGAGAAGCGGGTGCGGGGCACTGCCGGGTGGCGGGTCCGTGCCACGCATCTGCTCCGCGCTGGAGTGCGAGTCGCTGAGCTGAGACCGCAGGAGGCTGCGGCACTAAACTGTTTCTATTCTTTTATTTTTTTTCTTTTTTCTTCCCTCCTCCTTGGCGTTGCTCCAGACACTGCAGCGCCGAGCCCCGAGCTGCACTTGGTGCCATCATCCATGGGGTGGCACCAGCAGCTCAGCCCAGAGCGGGCTCGGGTTTGGGGAATTGCGGGAGGAGCAGCGCTGGGAGGGCAGAGAATCGGTTCTGTCCTGGCTTAAACCGGGACACCCGGGCCCACAGCTTCGCAAATCCAAAGCTGAACTTCTTCCCTTCTACACGCTCTTGTTCGCTTCCTCTGCTGCCCAAAGTTTCTTGACCTCCCTGCACTGTAAGTCGGCTCCATTTTTCCAGCTTAATAAATGGCTCTAGATAATAACACCATTGCTGGGGCTTTCCCTTCCATCACCTACAGAAATGTGCACTAATTTCCTGTAGATGAAGTGGATGTTATAGCACTGCATAGGGGTCCAGAGTGCAGAGGGAGCTGCTGTGAATGATCTGGGTAGCACAGAAGTTTGCTGCAGTGTCTGCCCTGAAGAATCTGTGATCAGAGGATAAATCTATTGTCTCTATTGTCCTTCTCTCCTTCCTCAGTTGTTTTCATACCTGTGTAGTTTGTAAGCTCTTAATATCGGGGAATGCATCATGATTATGAGTGGATAAATACTAATGGTAATAAAGAGATGGACCACAAAAAGGAGGGCAACATCTCTGGAGGGAGAGCACAGCGGAGAAACAGTGCCCATCTTTTAATAGGGTGGCTCTCAAGTGAAAACAGCAGGATTTATTTGACTATTTAACACACTGATTTTTCAAAGAGAGTTGGTCAGAAACTAGAGGGTTTGTTCTACAGAAAATTCCAGTGCTTCAGAGCTTGTTTCCATTCCAGATCAGAATGAAAAGCGCAAACTACTCCCTGAAGAAATATTCTGTGAAATGGTGATTTGGGACAGTTGAGCTGGGCCCATTGCTTGAGTTGTTCCAGCTATGTTCACATATTTTCTTTTTTAAAAGCGAGCTGCTCACAGAATTAACATTGAGTGTATCTTACACTTATAATCAAATATTTGGTTCTGTCACCCCCTAAAAATGCTGCAAATAGTTGCGTGGTTGGGATTTCAATCCTATTTTCTGACATCTGTATTACACTGAAACGTTTTCAGCAGCTCTCCTTGCAATGTTTAGTACTCCACATTTGAGCTGAAGACATCTCCAAGTCAAGTTGCCCATAGTTAGAATTTTAAAAACAAAAGAGGGAAAGAAAAACTTGTCTTCTATTTTAGGGTCTTGCAGTACTGGAAATGCAAACACTGCAGAGTGAATATTTAACTAGTGCATGAGAATCTAAAAAAGTGTAAAGCAAATGCAATGCAGCAGTCTATTTGCCTTGTTCAACTAGAGCAGCATTAAGACATTAAAAATAGATTTACAGATTTCATAATGTGATTGCAACATTCACACAGGTTGGGATTTTTAATTTAACTTTGAACTGGATAATGCAGATTGCATGGAGACCAGAATGGACTATATTCTAATGGGAGAATTTGCCTTATGCAGGATTAACATATCAAAGGCAGAGAAGGATTTTATTTATTTATTTTTTTGAGAAGATGGCACAATGATCTGGCTTGCTTGCAAGGTTGACATCCTACAGAAGCCATTGGCATCAGCATATGGTTTCAGACTATTTCAGGTAATGGGGCATTAGGGAGACACTTGCTCTGCTTTTGTCATGTTCCTTCGTGTTGACCATACACGATACAACTGGTCATGGTACAGGCTGGTAAATTCTGCTTGTATCTTTTCTTCGCCTTAGAGTTCTGAGCAAATAACCTGCTAAGCAGCAGCACAGCTCAATCCTGGAAGAGCAACATGCTCCAGCAGCGTGCCAGCCTGGTGCAAGTCATGTTGCCACTGAAAGCAAACTGCGTTTTTGCTGGTACTGCCCATACCTCTCACAGCCAGTGCTGGTGAGCTTCAATTCCCATTGTCGTGGGTTGTTTTGTGTTCACTCACACTACAGACATTTGCATCTGGAAGCAATGCATGATGGGAACCCTCTCACATTTGTGTATGTTATCAGTCTGCTTTGGAAATGGGCTTCGGTTGAGTTGATTTAGCAGTAACATAGAAGTGGTGTAAGGTGAGGAGCACTTGCAGCTCTGGTAGAGGTGCTGCACAGCCAGGGCAGTTCCAAGTTAAACTTTGGGAACTTTGCAGGATTTGCTGTTACCAGGAGAAGCCGGTCTGTGTCTGTGGGAGATACCAGCACTGAGTCACTTTTTTAAAAAAAAAAAATAAAAACTGAGAAAAGACAGTGGTTGAGCACTGCTGGCTGGGCAAGTGAGTAGATGTCATCCTCTCATTTCTTCCCTAACAGCTGCCATCATGCCCTGGCTCAGGTGTAGCTGATAATGTTGGTTTGAATGCTTGTCTAAATAATATTGCTAGAAAGGGAATTCATGGCAGGTAGGTATTCAAAGAATTCGTATCGCTAAGACAGATGCAGTGCAGATTTTGGAAGTACAGTGGAAAAAGTGAGCAGCAGAAAGGAGGTAGCCAGGTCCTTAGGAGCAACTGCTGCTGTGGTGGAGGGCAAGCCCACGTTGCTATCAGTTTTCCTCTGCACTGGATACTGGGCGATGCACTTGTCAGTGCAGTTGTGTCACAGATGGACAACTTCTCCACTGCCAAGCAATCAGAACAATGAAATCCTTTGCTGTTTCACTCCAGAAGGATCAAACCACCACTGCCTGTACGTAGAAAGGCAGAACACAACTCTGAGCCCCCTGCACATGTAAATGTGTAATTTTGAAGGTACTGTGTCTGTCATACACTCTTTTGTATCTCAACACAAGGACATCAGATGGGATTATACCACCTGCTACCTCCTCAGAAAGTGTATTTATTGGCCCAGCCCCTATTCACCTTGTAGCAGTACGTCTTATTGTGAAAACCCCCCTCTGAGATTTATTTCTTTGAAAAAAGGTTCTCCTCCACAGCTAAATTCTGTGTCACTTTAGCTTTTTCCTAGTAGAAGTAGAAGCAGGGTATTCACAAGTATCAGTAACCTTATATCCCTCTGCACAACACTGCAACCCTCTGCTGGTGTGGGAAGCTTTGTGTGTTTTTCTAGGATGGTGGCATTTCATGATCACGAGGATCATCCTTGTTCTTCAACGCTGTCAGAAATTGGTCCATATGAAAACAACAGAGTGATGGGATGAACAAAAGGAATTATGAAAACTATATAATTTTGTCTGAGAACTCTGATGCCTTCTGGGAAGTGTCATATAATACACAGCATGAAATATCCCATCAAACACGGACAGCACAGACATGGAGCAATGTTGAGCAAGAAGTTTGACCATAGCACCGATTATTGATTTCAAAACATCCCAGTGCTACGTGGCCACAACAATTGGAGGCAAAATTGAAGTACTCTGAGAGAATCAAAGTGGTGCAGACACCCTGCTCGCACAAGGGCTGTTGAAGATCACTTAATGCAGATATGCAGCAGCTGCAACAAGTTTCATGCAGAGACATGCCTTTATATTTAATTTAAGTATAGACATCGGCACTCACAGGGGGAGGAATGTTGTCTGAAAGGAATAGTGAGCCTTCTGCATCTGGAAAAAGAATTCGTATTGAATTGTATCAAAAGTGAAGGAGTGGTGAGCAGCTTCAGTGCAGCAACTTGGGCTGAAGATTGTCTGTGAACTGGGCTACTCCAGGACATCTTCAGAAATGAAAGATGAGGTTACTTGTTAGCTTGCATTGATGCTGTCAGCGTGATGGTTGTCCTGAGGATAAGGATGCTGTGATTTGCCAGAGCACAAATTAAGCTGTTGCTTTTACATTTGGCCTTTTTTTAATCTACACTGCTGCCTTCCAGCCAGCGACAGCAGCCTCTGGGGATTCCTGGGCTGTTTCCAAGTGACCTGTGCATGATAACAAAAAAAACCCAACCCCAACTTTATTCACTATATAGTTATCCCTAGCATCCACTGGAAAGTGTCTAGAGATCACCAATGTTGAACATGCTGAGAACTGGCTTCCATCAGTAGTTAGTCAGATACATCAAGACCAGCAAATATCTATTTGTGTATTCCAGATGAAGTTTGAATGGTTGTTGTCTGAAAGGCAAAGACAATTTTTTGGTGTGGTCATTTTTAACACCAAAATGTTGGATTTTGTTGGCACAGCAAAACTGTCAAGAAACAGATTATGTCACAGAATACATCTGAAATGCCACTTTGAACGTCACTGTGTTTTCACATGATCTCTTTGCCTTGTTTCTTCTAATCCAGAAACAGTCTGGCTGAGGAAAATGATCTGTCTTCCTATGGTATTGACTGAGGCTGAGGTCTACCAGTACGTTGGGTAAAAATGATAATATTTACAACTAAAACTTGCTGATTTTATCTGCTCTGCTTTTAAAGTTACACTGTATTTAATGACAGGTCTTTCTTTCTGAAATGAAGTTTCAGATTTATCTGAAACAAAGCAGCAAGTGCTTGAGAAATAGATTCATTCCTCTCCATTAGATCTGGGTTCAAGATTTGGAGATTATTGAAACTATTTTCACTAATTCAGCTCGGAGCATTCCTGTAGGCTTTTTTAACCTCTGAGGATGGGTATTGCAATAGTCTGCAATGATTTTTTCTCCTTTTGGGCAAAAATTAAATATGAATTTATAACTTGATTGCATGAAGATTTCAGAACTGTGCTACAAAAACTAATGGATGTTGCTGTGGTCTTACTTGCCTTGAGATTGCAGGCAAATAATTGCCCATTGATATAATTAAACTTCCCATAGCAAATTTGGATGATATACTGAGCTCCAGTGTATTTTTATTAAGCTTCTCTGAAACTATTTTCAGAGGATAAAAACCTGAGCTTAGCTAGGTACAGAGTTTCATGAAGCCAAACTGTTACCCATAGTCTTTAAAGAACATGCTGTAACCTTTTTTGCTTAACAATCTGCTCTGCTGTTACCAAGTTTTACCCAATATTCAAATGAAACTTATTCCTTTTCAACCTTTGCCAAGCTGAGGTTATTAGGAAAGAGATACAAATTAAAAGGATTAAAAATGCAGCTCTAATTAAACACATATGAGCAGTTAGGAGTCATCTCTGCCCTGGTTATCTGTGCACATAGAAATATCACACACAACTTAAAACAGTCATAATCTCCATTGAGTGCTTGCTAAAGGCACCACCAAACACTGTAATAATGCTCTAGAGAATTTTTCCATGTAGGTCCTAAAATGTTCTTAAAAATTAGGTGAGCCATTGCTGTGCCCACTCGCAAAGGAGCAGATGAGTCAGGGAGCAAGGAGAGGGAACATTGCTTCGCTCGCATCTTCAACAAACTTGAAGCACGTGGCCTCCTCTATGGAGAAGAGCTCCTGGTTGTCCCCAGAAGCTGTGGCAGTGGCATGGGACAGGATGGGATGACTCCCAGTTCCAAGCAGGCCTGATGCTTCTTTTCACAAGGATGTAAAGTGCAACCAAAACATATCAAACAATTTTGGCTTTCTATGGCAAAAGCGAGTTGGTATCTCTTCAGAAGTATCTAAACAAGCCCTTGAAGACACATAATCACAAAACAGCATGTGCGATCAGAGCTCGGCATTTTAAAGGATTAGAGGGGGATTAGGACGTTTATAAATTCCTCACCAACCTTTTGTAGAGACAGGATGGAATATTTTTTAAAGAATTCACAAGCAGCAACTGTCTGTTAAAAGACTTTATTCCCCTGATTTGTGCTGGGTGTGGATCGCTTTGGGATTTTTTTAAAAGGTAGCATTACATAGCTCATCAATCTCGGCTGCATATAAATCCCGCTTTGTATGATTCCGAATAAGTTTCAAGGGCTTTGTGCTCCTCGTGAAGAATGGGAAAACCTCCTTGTGCCAGGGTATAACACATCCTTTCATTGTCCTGCTGGTGTTGCTGGTTTAGCACACCCACCCAAGGGAATATTATCACCTGGGGAAAAAAAACGAGTGAATTTTGATCCCCAATAAGTGTTGCAGAAAAGCCACTCATATTCTAGTACTTCTGGGGCCAACATATGATTGGCTTGAAAAATCACAGTAAATAATCAGGGTTCACCAGACAGGCTAACAGGACTTACCTGCTTTCTCTGGGAATGAGAGATGAAGCTGGACAGGAAAAGAGAGGAACACCCTGACTCACGCCCGCATCCAGGTGAGATGATCTGACGGATCATTTGGATACGATGCGTATTAAACAGGGCTGCTCAGAGCATCCCCCAGGCAAAAAGGAATAGGAAATACTACGTAAAGAAAAATAAATCTGTTTTCTTGAATGGGTTAACTTTCCAATATTATACCTGGCTACTGGTTGATGGGAAACATTCTATGGAGAGTTGTCCAGTTGTCCTCAGGTAGAGACCAGCTGCGGTACCCAGTGCTAACCTGCTTGTTTTGTAATGGAGGTGAGGCCTTCTCTGTGTCCATATCTTTCTTTGTCCAAGATTGTAGCTTGGTTTGGGAGCGTGGGTAAAGCTCAGGAACATTGTAGCTAAGGCCAAAGGCCAAAGCTGGCAGTGCTGCAGGTTCCATGGGTTATCATCTGCTCACCAAGGCTGCTAAGGATGGAGTTTCTGGTGCTGCCCCATTCCACCTGCTTCTATTAGGGTGCAGTGATCCTTGCCTATTTGCAGATCTGCTAAGAATAGGTCAACAAAAAAACACTGCAAAATTTGGGCTGAGCTTTTAGGTAATTTCCCACTCTCAAAAGTCTGAGAGTTCAAAGCTCTGAACCTGATAATTTCCTCTGTATCATTATCTTCCCACTGTTTCCTTAGCCAAAAGCTAAGCTTGACCATGAAAGCTACTTTGGGCTAAGGATGTGAATTTAAAACATCCTATCTAGTCCTTAATAGCCTGTGTATGACCACTTACTCCAACTAGTCTTGAAGAGGCCCCAGAGTGGCCACCCATGATGGTCCTCAGGAACGGGCAAGTCTTTTATTTCTTTTATTTTTGCTGCCTGTGTTTACCAAGGTGCAATCATACGGGGGTTGGCCTAGAAAAATTTGAATAAATACATGCAGGATTTGGAGGAGGGAGGGAGAATCCCTCAGGCAGTGTCTGGTTCTGGCCCTTCACTGCTGTATGAGCTTGTGACTCAGGTATCAATGCAAGTGACTGGGCCACCACCCAGGCAGCGACAGCACCCTCCCTGCCAGGGAAAGGGCAGCGTTCCCACCCCACGTCAGTTTGACTCGTTCTTTGCTCCCTTCTGGCTCTTGGTTCGCCTTTAAGTATATTTGGAGTGGTGTTTATATTTGCTACCTTCTGTGTGGATAAATAGGGCATGGGGATTTTCATTTGTGTTGGTACTTGTCCTGCAGACGTGGCCCATGAGTCCTGGCCCAGGGCCAGCCTCAGGAGGTTAATGCCTTGCTGGCAACCCTCTAACCAGAGGGTTTCTCTGTAGAAACACAAACACGGTATTTCATATGGTCACCCCTCAGGAAATACAGTAATTCACATCAGTTTAATTAACCCGGAGAAGCCATTGTACTGAAATGCAGCCACCTGTAGGGAGAGCAGGGTGAGCACCGGGGTTAAATGGGAGAAAGGTCCCAGTTTTAAACCAGAAGAGTAGGTGTAAATCTGCCCTTTAGAAGTGGGGAGGGATTAGTACACACAGGCCCAGCAGGAGCCCGGTTTATTGCTAATTGCATCTTCACATTTCAGTCGTATTAAATATATACACACACACATATATATATAAAATATCCTTGAATATTTAATGTCCCATTTCTTCATGACTGCAGCGATTAATTGGGAAATGAAAGTAATTGGCAGAGAGGGGCAGAGACCAGAACACCCCAATCACACCTGATGGGTTGTGCAATGGAGGAGCACTCGCCACCTTAAAAGTTTGAGGGGTTTTGCTCTTCTTGGTTTGCTTTTCTCCTCCTCCTCGACGTCTTAATAATTCCTGGGTGACTGATACTGACCTCGAGGTCAGGAGTCTCCAGTTAACAGCCAGGAAATGCCCTTCCCATTGGTCATTATTGCCTAATTAACAACTCGAAATATTTCCCAATCGATGTCAATGACACGAGATGGCCACTTGGAGGGGTGGGGGCTGCAGAGCACTTGGCAGCATTTGCATGTGAAAGGCTGGCAGTGAGATGCAGAGGCTGAGTGCATGCCTGGGCTGCTGCTGGGGGCTCCTCTGGGCTCCGGAGTGCTGCCTCCAGTCTCACACTGAGAAAAAAGTTTTTCACAAATGGAATGGTTAGAAATGGCTGGGTTTAAGGTCAGGTATTTCCAACCGATGTCACGGGGTCAGAAAGAGCTTATAAAAAAGCTGAGAATGGTGAAAAGGGCTGGAAGAGCACATTCTGTCCCTGTTACCCTGTTCTGGCCTCAGACAATGAATCCTGGGCTTGAATCAACACCAAGCCTGGCTGAGCCAAGGTGTCTTCTTGGGAGCAGGAGTAATTCCCAGTCCTTCACCCACTCTCACCTGCCGGTCAAGACAATCTACCACCCATGCTGTATCCTACATATATATAAATATATACATATCTTTCATCAGGGACACTCCCTGCCCAGGGATTTTGCAGTGTTTGTGGCACGTTGAAAGGTTTGTTAAAAAGCTGAGCTTTAGAAACAGCTTTCCTCTCTACCCAATGAGGAATGTAGTGGGAGAGGGAAATGCATTTGAATGTCCTGGGTGGCTGACATGGAAAAGCACTGCAGAAACTGCTGTGGAGGCTGGAGCTGGCTGCCGGGTGCCTGGTGTCCATGGGCCACTTCATGTCTCCAACCTGACAGAAAATTCACACAACAAATGCAACACATGGAGGATCCAGCAAGCGACAAGGTCTGGATCCTGCTGCTGGGAGCCCAACAAAGGGAGAAGGAAGAGATGGAATAGAGAGCCTCCCACCCCATATGGCACCCATGAGCCACACTGGTGCAGTCACCTGCAGAAGAGCAGCCTAAGGCCACATTCACTGTAAGTGAACTGAGGCCCTGCTGCAGTGTCCAGCATCGTGTGTCTGGTGAGCATCAGGACTGCAAGGACACATTTACCTCTGCTGAGATGGGGCATACAGTAGCATGTACACCAGCACGATGCTCTGTCCTGCTCCAGTATGTGCTTTGCCAGTACCCCAACCTATTCACCTCTTAAAAAGCATAATAAAATTGAACCAACAGAGGGAATTTGCTTCAATGCGGACATGGAATTGCTTATCTGGCACCCAGACGCCTTCAGATTGGGTTTGGCATCTTCTGGCAGCACAGCCTTGCACAGAGAATTAATACGGAGCAGGTAACTTCATATTGTTGTGACATGACATGAGCTGCACCTACAGGCACTCAGTGCTGTGGTGAGGTATTGATAGCAGTATAAATGCATCTCGTGTGCCTATACAATGAATTCAGCTCCTGGTGAAGCTATCATGGAGGGACCACAGCAGATGAGCCTGGTCAGAGAGCTCCACAATTGGCCTGTTCCTTTCAGGGGCAGGATCATGAGGTGTGTAAATGTTCTCCCGTGTTACACCACCAAATTAGAGAGGCCAAGCAAAACATGAATACACCTGAAAAAGCATTTACAGCTATAAATTATGCTGAAAATTAATATGGATGAAATACAGCTGAACCTTTTTTTTTTTTTATGCCTTTATCCATTTCTGTTTGTTCATTGGGGATATTTGGGCTGCAGTCAATGTCACTGATTCCTTTGGAGAACCAGAGTCCTTTTATTTGTTAATCACCCACCTGCAATAAAAGAAAAAAATAGTAGAAATAAAAGTAGTCTCTCACTGTAGCATAGCTAGGGGTAGGAAGAAGAGTGCAAAGTGACTGAAGTTTTTCTGTTGAGAGTGTGCTTTTAAAAGGTCCCAGAGCTGAGCAGTGGGGAGCATCACTTGGCTAAAGAGCCACGTTCCTGCTGTATCCATCACAGTGACACCTAAACCCTGAATAAATCCCTGGGTATTCCTGGGTCATGTTTGCTTTTTCTGAGACTAGTTTCCCAGCTAGTGCTTTCAGAAACAGGTTTGAAATTAGGATTTCCATATTTATGTTCCTATTAACATAGATACATTAAAAAACTTAATGAGCTTATGTAACAAATTGCTACACGACATTGTTAACGATTCAAGACAGGATCTGTACTTAGGCAGATAAGAATGGCATTTGCAATGGCACCAGCTCTGGTAAAATTACAAGGAGCATCAATTGCATGCTTCAGGTAGACAGTCCTAAGACTGGAGCCTAAAGGTCTCTGGCATGGTCCAGTCCTGCCGGCGAGGTGTGTGTGTGGGGAGCCATGTGCCCAAAACCTACTTGCAGAGCTTAAACAGGGTGATAGAGCCCACAGCCTCTGCCCAGGGACTGCCCTTGTCAGAGGGACAAGATGAGGTTGTGGTCGCAGCCCAGGTCTAAGCATCACCTGGTTGCCATCACAGCCTTCCTGTGTTGAGCAAGACCCTTTGGGCATGGCTGCAGAGACTGGAGCTTTCTCTGTGCCTGCTCTGAACTGGCTGGATGTGTCAGTGGCTTTGGGAGGCCGCCAGCCATTGCTCTGTGGGAGCCACTGTGCCTGCTCCGGTAGGGAGTTGGTGTCTTGGGGTGCTGCAAGGGCTTCTGGAGCTCCCAGATCACATCTGGCCAGCTTGGGGCAGGGGCAGGGTGAGCTGGAGGTGTTTGTAGCTTCTAGATATGTTTTACATTTCCAGGTTTCCTACTTCCCCACCATAAACAAAGAAATACCACGTCCCCAGACGTTCGGGACGTGTGTAGGTAGTGCAGAGCTGGCGAGGACCCGCAGAGCGTGGCAGGCGTTCAGCCGGGCTGCGACTGCTGAAGATGTAAATCCTCCCCTGCTTGTGATGTGCAGACACAGTCCTCACTACTGCCTGGGCTCCTGGGCACAGCACGCTCTCCAGAAAAGCTGAGGTATTGCTTTTAGGAAAGGAGGGCTCGGGATTTATAAAAGCAAGTACTTAGACACTTCTCCTCCCCAGTTAGTGCTGGGTTCCATATAGACACATCAATAGTCAGGGACTCCTTTGCCCAGTCTCTCAGGAAGCCATCACTGGCCTACAGTGGTGGCTGCACAAGCATGAACTCATCCCTCCCGTTCATTGCAAAGCCTCCCTGGGACTGTTTACACACCACCATTTTTATTAAGCAGGGCCAGGTTTGGGGTCCAGAAGGCACTGTGGGCTCAAGCGTAAGTGGCAACTGGTGCCCTGAGCATGGACTGATTGCTATGGTGGCTTTATGTGCTGTCTGAGAAAGAGCAGATAACACCTGCCCTGGCAGAGAACAACGCTGTGCCTTGGAAACCTGGGAACAAACTTGAGCTGGTGAAGAGATTTGTGCTGTTTGCGGTGATGCTGCTCTGAGCGGCTCCTAACCACACTACAACAGATTTACAGCCTCACTGAAACACAAGCAAGGATTCCTTTGGCAAAACTATGCTGGGATAAGCTATGCTGACAGAAGAGCACTTTAGCTGGTGTATTCTGTGTTTACACAAGAGGAGTGCTTTATCGGTCTGGCTATAGTGGCAAATCTCCCCTCGGGCTACTCAGTCTTCCCTCTGCAGCTTTGCTGTGCAGCTGCATGGGCAGAGTCCCCAAGGAGAGACGTGTTTGGCACTCGGTGAGGGGACTTGCGAGAGAGCCTCACAGTTTGCCCGGCTCCCCCCCGGGGCAAGTGTTGCCCGACAGCCCGGACCCAGGCTGGAGTTCAGGTTGTCCTGGCAGCACACCAGCACACACCCTCAGTGTGGACACGGCGCGCTCTGGGGTAACCCATAATTTGCATGGGTGCAGCTTGACCTGGTTTGAGCCCGTGTCTGCCGTTGGATTTGCATCTGTTCAGCTGAGCTGGTTTTGTTTCACTGCTGTGATTGTTTTCAATTTTAATGCAGCCCAGCACAAGGAAGTAGTGTCCTCATTCCTCTCCTCTCAGCATCAGGGCTGCCTTTCAAAAGCAACCATCCACCTTCCACCGATACTGCTCTCAATTGTAAAAACTGCCTTCCCTGCCCTCCAAGTTCCCCCTCGCTCCTTTACAGACCCTTTCTCCATGACTGTCCAAAGCAAAACTTCCCCGTGCCCCAGAGAGAAGGAGCAGTTCTTCTCACATCCTCTCCTGGTCTTCCCTCAGCTGCTGTCCAAGGCCATGATGCCAGAGCCATTAATCTTGGCTCTCTGGACCACCAAATCATCTAACAGCACAAATTTGATCTGGTCAGGTGTGGACCTTTCTGCTGAGTTGGTCAAAGCACGTGGTTAGGGTCAGCTTTGGAGTTTCGATGAATTTGTTTTGGTGACAGGATGATGGACCAGGTCTGGCTGCAGTGGTGTGGGCAGAAGACATCTTATACAGCATAAAACTACTGCTACCAAGTTAACATCAGCCTCTTCTTTAATACATTTGCACTGGTAGAGTGAATTTATACTGAAAGGAGATTTAAGGCTGCTTGCACTGTGTTGCCTGGCAGTGTCTGGACTCCTAAATTCAATGGTATGGGAACTCCTGGCTCTTTCCTGAAACAACTATGTCAGAGGTTGGAAATCCAGCAAATACCTTAACACTTAAGCTTCTCTGGACTGATACGGACTGGGCACTTTTCACTGCTCCAGCAGAAAGAGCTAGGGATTGGGCATGGAGAGCTACAGCTGCCTGATCACAGCAGTGTTTCTGTGCAAAACTCTGGGAATAACAGCAATGATGGGAAATCTTGGAGCGTGGGTGCATGTGTGTAGGCAGAGAGGAAAAGAGATGACAGAGGAGAAGTTGGAAGCCCAAAAATGAAGATGACTGAAAGGCTGCCTGAATTCAGGTGTGAACTGTAGCACCCTGAATTGTATTGCCTCCTTTTTACTATTGAACAGTGAAGAGTGCAGGTTTTTAATACAAGAAAAATCATCTGGACATCCCAAGTCTGTGTCTTCCTGCAATCATACCTGCATGCAATTAGCTGAACATAGGTAAGAGGTTTCTAAGTGGTGTGAATTCTTTCCCCTCAGAGTATCTCCTTCGTGCCTTTGCAGCCATAGTGCTGCATGAAGTTTTGTTAATACTTTTGCATGGAAAAAATAAACCTATTAAAAAAACCCAACTAATCTCGCATATTTTTGCTACAGTAACCATGCAACATCATTCTGGACTCCTGCCTCTGCAAGATACACCTGCAAAACCAAGCCCTTGAGAATGCATCTTGGAGCAGGTTTGGAAGAATTTGGAGGTATTTGCTGGCACCTGATATTTTATAATGCTGACAGCCCTTCACTGGTGCCTTATTAGTGTGATTATAGCTGACAGAGTGCATTAAGTGTAGAGTTTTGACTGATGTAATTTTTGCCAATAGTTCAGTTTTTTCCCTCACACAGCTCTGCTTTCTCTTGCCATGTAGCAGAGTTGCTGCTCACCAGCATATCAGTAATGAAGAAACACCACAAAGGAGGAACCGTGGTGCCACTAAACCCCTTCTGTATTTTCCAGTGCATTGTAATTAAACAAACACCTGTGGTAATCTATTAACGGGGATATGGAAGGGAAGAGAGTGTCCCTGTGCTCTGCTTTGCTGCTAAGTGATAAAAAGGCCAAAGAGTTGGAGAGTTTTGTGCTTGTAAATTTTTTGTCCCTCCAAGCTAGCAGCAATTGAATTCATTCCACTGCTGCTCCTAATGGACATAAAATGAAGGGAATAAAAAAAAATGAGAACATCTCTCCAGAATGGAGTGATCATACCACTGCAGGCAAAATGTCAGAGCCCTGGGGAGGTACCTCAGGGTCACTGGGCAAAGATGCAAGGGTCTTTGGGACCACAGCTCCCATTTCTCCCTTGGTCCCACCTGAATCCACCTCTCGCCAGCACTGGGATTATTACCCTTGTTTTATGAACGAGGAGACTGAGGTAAAAGCAGCTGCAGTCATGTTTGTGGTCATCCCCTGCCTCAAGGACAAGAACAGGCTTGGAATTTGGATCTTCCTCACCCTTGACCCATGTTGTGGCTGCAGGTAGGCTTGTGTGAGCTCCCTCCCTCCCAGGTATCCGATTCCTGCTGCGAAACATCCAGCTCAACAAAACTTGTGTACAAAAGCCAGAGAAACTCCTTGCAGGAGCCCGAGGCAGCTGTGCATCGCTGCTGAACCTCTGCCACATGCCATGCAGCATCTGACCTGAGGCCCCAAAGTGCCCGGTGGCAAACTCTGTCACTTCTGCCCGTGAATTGCTAAACACATCCTCTGCACTGCAGGCTCACAGCACACTGCGGCCGGGGGACTCCCTCCTCCAGCTCCATCGGGAGGGAGCAGGAAGAAAACATAGCTGGAATCGTGTTTATTAAGCAAATTAATAGCTTGGGAAAAAACTAGCCGCGGTGTGGGCATGCTTTCCTCTCGCGTCCTGCCGGAGCGGGGCTGGAAGCTGAGGCAGGGGGCTGGGCAGGTGATGAGCGCTCGACGGGGCGTTCTGCCTCTGCTCCCCCGCATCTCCGCGTTCTCTGCTGGGGGCAAGGTGCGGGGCGGGCGCGGATAGGGGCCGGCGCACCCACAGCCCCCGACAGGGCTCCGGCTCCCCTGCCGTAACTCAAGTACTGGTGTAATACTGGTGTAATACTGGTGTGGGTGGCCAGAGCCCGGCCAGAGTCCGGCACTGCCACCCCCCGGGGATGCGGGAGCCTCGGGGGAGCTGGAGCAGCCCGGACCGCCGCCGGGGCGGTGCCATTGAGCCGTCGCCTCCCGAGCGGCCGCGGCCCTTCCCGCGGGGGGAGAGGGCGAGGAAGAGGCTCCCGTGGGCCAGGGATGCTCCCGGTGCGAGCAGCCACGGGGAAACACGCGCACACCCCCCCACCCATCCCCCGGGGTGCCGTAAGGGGGGGGAGAAACGGCAGATCAGCAACAAAAACCT
>VZRW01009362.1:1107399-1398967 GCA_013398125.1 Aegotheles bennettii | reverse complement strand
CAGGACCCGGCCGGCCTCGCCCCCCACGGCCGCCCCGGCCTCGTCCCGCACCTCTCGGCGCTGGAGAGCGGCTCCGCCGCCGGCCGCAGGGAAACGTACCGACGGTCCGAGCTGCTCCTGCCCCACGGGCACGGGCTGGACGCCTCCGCGCTGGCCGATAACCTGGGCCTGCACGACATGGCCCACCAGATGGAGGAGGTGCAGGTGAGTGTCCCGCGTCCCGACCCCCCGGGGCGCATCGTGGGAGGCGGCGGGACAGGCGCTGCCCGGCGGGCAGAGATGCCCAAGCGCTCCGCTGCGGAGCCGGGCACCGTCCCCTCTGCACATCCCACCTTTGCCTGCCCCCCATCCTTGCGGCGAAACTCGCCTTTTCTCCCTTCCTGCCCTCCAAATGGGGACCCGCGGGGCGGGGGTGGGTTTCCCAAAAGCTCCCCCCCCCTCGGCTCGTTCCCTTTCAGATTTTCAAGGTGCGAAACTTTCTCCCCTTTCTCTTTCCAGAATGTGGAAGATCAACACTTATTAATGCATGACCAGACAGTCATTAGAAAAGGTCAGTAAGGTGGCACTGCAGTTTACTTTCCCTTGTCAATAGTTAAAGTTTAATGACGCACCGGTGAATTGACGCCTTATTATCTTTTTAAAAAGGCAGATCCCTTCGGGTCGGGGGTTTCGAAGGGGGTTTTATCGCACTCTTCTCCGTCGCTGGATTTTTCTAGCGCCATCCGAGGGGAGGTGGCAGCAGGGACAAAGCCCGGGGCTGCCCCAGCCCGGCGGCGGCAGCAGCGAGCCCCGGTGGCGAGAGCCCTCGGGGGGACAGTGGCCATCCCTGCACGGACGGGTCCCGGCTCTCGTGTGTTCCTTTAATCGACACCAGGACCTTGGACCGAATTTAATGCTGCCCTGGAATACGTGTGTGTGTAAAGTGACACGAGGCTTTTGTTGTTGTTGTTAGCACTCGAAGACAGTTTGGTATTTTTTTTGTGTTTTTTTTTTTTTCCCCTTCAACTTCTTTACAAGACTTGAGACGGGGCAGTATGTTCCCTGGAATAAGTCTGCTCGGCTTTATCTTAATCGAAATGGTTTTGTAGCTGAAGGAGAAAGAACGTATTGACTCAATTTACAGTAATTTAAGGGTTTTTTTTTCTTTCTCTTCCTGCTTTTGTTTTTAAACAAATTTGTGCTTAAAAAAAAATCAGTGGAAGTTTCCTCTGAAGACTTCAAACAAATACCTAACTGAGAAAAAGCAGAAGTGTTTGTCAGAGCGCTGATTGCTGCGTTTGGCTCATGGGAGAATAATTTCGCTGTCAGATGCACCACTGAAAAATCTTTCCCCCTCCGGGGAGCGGGGCCGACCTCGGCTCTTTAACCCTTTGCGATCGGTGCTGGGAGCCAGCAGCACACCACCGGGGGTTAACTGGGTGGATTCGTAAGGGGATGGAAAAGCTGGATCTGCGGTTTGCTCCTTGCAAAGCCTTTGTTGTCTCTGCTCACCTAAGGCTGAAGCCATTAACGAGCGATGTTTTACTTTCAGTTCTCTCTGGGCTGCAGCCCTCTCTGTCGTACGGTCTGTTATGAATTTGTTGAGATTATAAATTCCAAAAGCGGTTTCTTAAATCTGTGTGTGCGAGGTGGAAGGTGAACCCTAGCAGGAACTGAGAGGCTTCTCCCTGCCCGGCTCAGAAAGAGTTTTTGGCAGTGGCAGTAGCTGGAGGATGCTAATTTAGAGTCTGTAGTTGTATCAGACTTTTCATAACGATGGATTTGCTAACTTGCAGCATGCTGCTTCAGAGATGTGTTCTTTGTGCATTTTTTTAAAATGTCTTAGTTATTCTTAGTCGTGTTTGTGGTGCTCCCTTGAAATTCACTGTGGCAAAACATAGCTGTTCAGGAGTAGTTGTTGGGGACCTTTTGGTTGCCTCCGAGCCCCGTGCTAGATGATAGATGCTGGGCATGGCAGTCAGTGGTGTGAGCATTTAACAGAAAACGAATTCTTGTTTCTTGGTGGGTTTTTTGTAGAAAGGAAATTCACTTGCCGCTTCCTATTAATTTTCCCCTTTTATAAAATACCTGCTTTCCCTCCTCCCACAGGTCCCATTTCCTTAACGAAAAACAGCGCTCTGAGTCTCCCCTGCCAAAAGGATGGATTAATCGGAGTCGTCATAAACCCCAATGAAGTATTCTGCTCTGTCCCGGGGAGACTTTCCCTCCTCAGCTCCACATCGAAATACAAAGTGACAGTGGCAGAGGTGCAGAGGAGGCTCTCGCCCCCTGAGTGCCTCAACGCCTCTTTGCTGGGAGGAGTGCTCAGAAGGTAGGCTGTGACTCCCCCTCCCACCACCCCGATTGTGTCTATTTTTTGTGATTTTTCTTGTTGTTTTTTTTTTTCCTGTGCTTGCGTGTGAGCAGCCAGATCTGCACAACAAGGAGCTAAGAAAGCCTTTTATCAAACTTCTGATTTTTAAGAAGCCAAACAACACTGAATCCTAATAGGCTTTGGAAATAAAACTACTTTGCACTTCTGCTACTTCTCCAGAAGTGCTATTAACAGCTCTGACAGCAATTCTGATTCTCTGTTTAAAGCTGAACTTTTGTCTCAAAAATGGTTCATGGAGCTTTCTTATACCTGTGACAAACGGTCTCCCCATGGAATGATTTTTTTTTTATTAAATCTCGTGGTCTTGATTAATCATTACAAGGACACTTTATATGTCCTTTTTTGCATACACTTAATTTGATGTGTAATTGTTCCACAGCTGTTGGTTTTGATGGTGCAAGTTTGAAACATTTTGATTTTGACCCCCTTCCGTATTTCATTCTGTCTGGTTTGTAGTAGAGCATTTAAAAAGTAGGTCACTTGAAAAGAGCCTGTTTTTTATCTTCCNNNNATCTTTCCCCCCCCCCCCCCCCCCCAGCAGATCCCTATTGAATGTCAGTAACTGGAATTTCTCATCTCTAAAAAGAAGTGTTCCCTGAAGATAAATAAGGCCATTTTTTTCTTCTCTTTAATTACAGAGCCAAATCTAAAAATGGTGGCAGATCATTAAGGGAAAAACTGGATAAAATTGGCTTGAATCTTCCCGCTGGTAGAAGGAAAGCTGCAAATGTGACACTATTGACATCTTTGGTGGAAGGTCAGTCTTGAACTTGTCTTAAAAATAAACTTTTTGTCCCCTTGTGCATAGCTCTTATCCTCTAGGCAAAACGTGGAAAGGCTAGAAAGTCAGTGAACGTAATGGAGAGTTTCTGTTTATTTTAAAGTGAGCATGATGAGAACATCTCAGCACTAACAGCTGTGTTGCCTTTGGGGGGCTCCTCTTCCCTTCTTCTCCCTTCAGATCTGGTCTCTAAGCCCTTGGCCTCGGAGCTCTGCCCGCCCACACCCAGCTCATACTCCTCTTCCTCACGGCTGCATCACAGGGATGCTGGCAGGGATGCAGTAACATGCCAAGATGTTGAAACTGCATGTTTGTCCACTCTGTGTTTCTTGAGGGGGCTGGGTTGTTTCAATTTTGTAAGGGTGTGTGCTGGAACAGGCAGGGAAGGCAAAAGGGGTGAAACTCATCATATTTTAGTGGGTTTGGTTCCTGACTGGGAAACTTAAAAAGTCTGGGGCAGCTGACTCCAATGCCTGGCCCTACCTCAGCGGTGTCCTCAGAAGCTTTTCTAATAAAGAAGCATATAAAGTGAGATTTATAGCTTTTGACTTCCTGATAGGAAACTGGAGCCCCTTTAATCTGTAACACTTTATGTGGACCCTCTATCAGTTAAGCTGACTTGGAGGGGGGTGCGTATATATATATGTGTGTGTGTGGTTGTGTTTTGTGATTCTGTTTACAGCAGCTCCTGGTAGTGGTACAATTTAATAAGAATAGAAGCAGCAACTGAAAAGTGAAAAATGATCTAACAATACCTTACTGCTACTTGTACATCAGCTCAAATAATACAGCAACTTCCATTTAAAGCCTTCCTTTGGAAGTTGGGTTTAAGAGAGCTTATGTGTGTGCACGTGCACACATGTACATTGCAGGTAATGCACTGAGCATGCCAATCCATTTTTTTTAAGCCTGATGAAATTGCCTTAATGAAAAAAAAGTGGCCTGGTTATACACCATGCAATTTTATTTTATATATGAAAATGCTTATTAGAAGGAAAGTATTTAGAAAACATACTAAACCGATAAGCCTTTTATTATATAAGTGGAATTTAATTGCCAGGTTTAAGTATCAGATCTAGACTGAGTTTTAGTCTTTGCTGCAGAGCTAATCTGGATAGAGATGGGAGTTTTCTTTCTAGGCAAGAGAATTATTTTTTGTAGCAGTCACCGGGTAGGTCTTTTTTTGTTGATGCAAACTTACAAAGAAACACTGATCTATTTCATTAGAAAATGGTCATGAATGGTACAGTGGTAACATAGCCGTGTCCCCTTCTATAACAGGAGTACACTTCAAAAAGTCACATAATTTTCCTTAATTTCCCTGATCTCCTTATTATAAATACATGTTACTACATTTAATAAGCACTCCCTTTTGCCCACGCCAGGCGAAGCTGTACATCTTGCTCGTGACTTTGGTTATGTGTGTGAGACAGAGTTTCCTTCCAAAGCGGTGGCCGAATATTTAACTAGACCACACATGGGCCGCAATGAAATGGCAAACAGGAAGAATATGCTTCTTGCTGCAAAGTAAGTTTGGGGCTTGGATTATTGGGTTTTTTCTTTCTCCTTTTTAAAGATGCTTTTGTCTGACCATGAGTATCTGTGATTGTGGACAGTCTGGTACATTTTCATGCATAATTTTAATCAGGGAGATGAAGCAATTAGTTTTGTTTGGTTTTGGTTTGAATTAAACTATGGCAGCAATTAATTTAGTCTGAACCAATAATAATAATAATAGCAGCCCTGTATGATAACTCTAAAGCAGTCTGGACCAGTGTAGTAAAAACTTCAGAAAAAGTCCTATACTGGGACAGCTACATCTCTAAGAAAAAGATGTCCCTAGGTCTGACAAGGTTGAGGACCTGGAAAGCAGGTGTGGCCTGGGAATGTGAACCAGTGTCGGGACAGGGATCAGGAGATGGTTCACCCACCTCTGTGTACGTGCAGCCCAGAGGGGCATCTCCAAGGACAGTTACTGTCGGGTGTGCTGGGTGCAAGGGCAGCTCAGCTGCCGTGTCCTCGAAACTGCCTTTGGCAATAGCAGCACACAGGTTTCCTCCATGGGACACCACAAGTCAAGAGCTGTGGATAGTCCCTTTTCACAATTGTGGCTGAAGATTTTGTAGTCCAGTGAAAGCCAACTTTTCGTAGATATGAGAAGTCTCTGTACTTAAATTCCTATTGCAGAGCTGGATGAATGGGGAAGGAAGGCTAAAGGAAAGAAGCTTTGTTATAGCTGATCTGTGGACACTGGTACATGTAAATAAAACAGACTGAACAGGTCTCTGGTAGGAAATACCTGTGTTGAGTTATGCTTATCTTAAACCTTAAACCAGTGGCTGCTCGCTGTCACTATTCCCCTAGCCCTGGCTTTCCCAGGCTGAGGTTTAAGAAAGCCTTTAGTTCATGATCCGCTCTGGTCTGAGATGTTTCCTTGTTTAGGGTGGCGGAAAGCACCCTTGCTCTGCAGAGGATCTGAGAGAAGCCTGCTTGAACTGCTGAGAAGAGTTGCCCTGACTTTGGGTTCAGATCAGGCGTGCAAAGCACACTCCTGTTGCTGAATTAATCCAACCTTCCCCCAAAGAGAGACCCATTTTTTACAATAATATATCTTCTAGAAATATAGCCTCTCTCTTTCCTATTGCTTGAACCTTACACTTCTTACTGAGCGTACTACTCGTTCCACTCCAGTATTTTCATTAGTGGTATTGTTACTGGCACTAATAACAATCATCTTTTGGAAGATGTTTGTGATTGAGAAACTCTGATAACGTGATAATTCTGTTGAGATTGCTCAGCTCCTGTGAAATCCCATCAAGCGGACAGATTTACAAGCAGCAAACAACATATGCTTGAGCATTATTAACCATTCATGTTTTGCCAGGCATATGTGTTAGTGTTTGCAGGATCAGGGCCCAGGTCCCTCTTTAAGAGGGCGTATACTTCTAATATGCACAACTAAATTGAATCTCTTATTCAGCTGCTTTAGTCTTTCTAAATCACTTAACTGCAGCTGTGGAAGTTCTCATAGAAACCAGCCCTGAATTCCCACTCTCCCTTTAAAATCTAGAGCAGATGCAGAGCCAGGCAGACACCAGAGGTGGAGAGATTATTTTGCAGAGCGTGTATGTGGTTTTTGTGACATAGATATAACAGAAGGTTCATCAGAATCTGGTGCTAATAAATAGGCTTTAATTTTGCACACTGCTGCTGATGGAGTAGAGACTTTCTGAAAACCCTAATTCTCACATAAAACTGCCGAATATTTGATATATACTTTCCCTATTATTTTTATTTACTTTTATTTGTTTTTTGCATAAATTCCCACCATGGTGTAAAGTGATCGCTTTGTGTCTTGCAGGCAGATTTGTAAGGAATTCACAGACCTCCTCACTCAGGACAGAACTCCTCTTGGAAACACGAGACCTAGTCCCATCTTGGACCCTGGCATCCAGGGCTGTTTGACTCATTTTAGCCTGATCACACATGGCTTTGGGAGTGCTGCCATCTGCGCTGCCATGACATCCGTCCAGAACTACCTAAATGAAGCATTAAAAATAGCAGACAAAACATACATGAACGCTGGCGACCAGAGCCCTGCAGAAACCAACAAAACTATTGATAAAATGGATAAGCACAGGAAGTAAAAGGAGAGAAATCAGACTTTAAACTCTTCCCTCCTAAACACAGACTGGGATCTTCTTGCTGGGGGGAATGTAGAGATTTGGGTTCTTTTTCTTTTTCTTTTTTTTTTCTTTTTAAAGAAAGGAGGGGAAAAAAGAAAAAAAAATCATCTTATTCAGGATCTTCACTCCCCCTGGATCTAAAAGCTGCAGTATCCCTTATCTGTGGAAGCAATTGCCAGAAGATAAGTACTTGGTACAAGTGTATTGAAAACCTTTGCTGTAAAAGTGGTGCTATAAAGGGGTTTGGATGGAAATATACAAAAACATATTTAGATTTCTTTTCCACATCTAAGTATCTAGTGGTGACCAGCTTCATGTATAGTTTTTAAGATACAGATTTTAGATGGAAGCCTATTTGTTATCTCATACAATTTCAGGGTTTTATTCTCTAAATGCAACAGTAATAATAAAGCAGTATTAAACAATGGTATATAGATTTATGTACATTAAAATTTTTTATAAACATCTTGAAAATAGCAAGATTACTCTGTGGGGTTTTTTTTCTTCTGTATTTTTAGATTACCATAGGAGAATACTAAAACCCTGATAGTTATCTGATGGCATTTGACATGCTTATTTTTATGGAAATATTCAGGCTTTTAAAAACTGCAGTAATGGTCAGCTGCAGTGAATATTATCTTGATATTTTTTTAACAAGGAATAGTCCAAAATGAAAATGCTTTTAGAAAATTCACTTTCTGTGTCTAAGGATATTGCAGCTTTATTCATATATTTATATTGTCTTGTTTTTAAATTGGGGAGGAAACTTGAAANAAAAAATAGGCACCCTTTTTTTTTTTTTTTTTGCCTATTAAGGCCAAAAAATATTTCTGGGGAGGCTTTATGTGTATTAAGGGAAGCAGTGTGTTGAATGTAAATATTTATTTATGTGTAATTTAATCGGATTTGTAAATAATGGTGAACTTTTTAATACTTTTTTTTTATAAATGGGTTTCAAATTTTAATTTTGGTAAGTATGTCAAAGGTAATGGGTAAGCTAAACATATCTTTAGGTTTATGCACAGGTATGTTATACAGGGTATTTAAGACTTTTTTTTTTTAAATATCTCAATTCTTGCCACTGAAGATTAAATCTAATCTGAGGTGTATGTTCACAAAGCAATAATTTTGTGCATCATTCACCTGATAACTGACTAGACATGCAAAATGAGTGTGTGAGTTAGTGTGTATGTGAATAATGGAGGTTCTGAACTATCTTTACATATTTGTAAATGTTCCCAATACAATTCTGATGTATATGATAACCATATAATAAAAGTATTCTGGATAGAAGCATGGAATGTTTTGTTAACTGAAAACAGTTTTGTTTTCTTTCTATACTTCGGGAATGTAGGGCGAGTAGCACTAGAGGACATTATGTATTGAGTCATAATTGCAGCACTTTGTTTGGATTAACAGAACAGAAATATGAAGCTGTTTGCCAGTAAAACTAATGGTTTCAATTAAACACGTTATGTATCTCCAAGAATCTTTTTTTTTCCCTCCTAAGATGTCATTATCGTGCTAGTTGCCCATTTAAATAGGCAGCTTAAACACAAACTGCAAGGCTTCCTCCAAGTCTATCCCACTAGCTTTGCCTTCCAGTGAATCTGACGTTGACAAATATTTGCAAAATCCCGGGGCGTGAAATTTGTTAGGTCTCCCATCTGGTTTCAGCCCAATTTTACTGATTAGAGGGAGTTTACAGCATTTTGCAGAAAGTCCCCATCAGGCATGTGGCTAGAGCAAACTATGGAAAGTGATACTGGACATAACTGTGAGTAAGAATTTGGTTCACGTCATGGCAGTGTGTTTCTTTCACAGATGTGGAGAAGAGGCAATATGTACAATTTCTAAATATTTTATTTAACAATTCTTTTTGTGTTTTCTTTAATTTTCCTCTAAAGGGTAAAGGCAAACTACTGAAGGTGTGCAGGGCAAAGGAAGGAAAGGGAAGCTCAAATGAATGAATATATCAGTGGTGAGCTGGGATGAAGCTGGCTTTTTGAGTTGCAATCCAGTCCCTAGTCTCTCCTAAAGAGGTGTGAAATTCCAGTCTTTGTAGCATTTGAGAAATAAGCATTCTGGACCATCTGTAGAGAAAAGCATAGCATGATAAGTCACAGAACTTCTAAAATATACAAACAATATACCATTCTGGTAATATGTTTTTATTGATTATATATACACAGAAACATGCTCGGTATGGTAAGAGGTCATTTGGAGAATATCATAGGTTTTTCTCTTGTTTTTTTCTTCTGGGTTTTTCTTCTGTTTCTGCTGCTGGACTGCTTATACAGCATATATAGCAAGATATTTTAGCTACCAGACAATGGAATCTTGCTTTTTATTAATGCACAAAACCAGACTCTGAAATAATTGCCCCTTGGGATAGGAAATAAGGATGTTTCCATTTATTCCTGCGTGCATACAAGCAAAGCCAGTCAATTGTCTAATGTACTGACTTTGGTTCTATTTATGTGTTTGGAACATTAGAAATGTTGAGTTTCCATTACCTTAATGCTTTTCCTCTACTGTGTGTTTTAGACGGTACATTATTTTGAGGCTCAACTACCTTATAAGTTGTGCCAGTAATATGAAACAAGGACAATGTCTTTGTTCTGAACAGTTGAACTCTGATCTGAACTTTTCTGACATCCAAAATTATTAATCTTAAGGAAAATGTTAATAGGTTATTAACTTCTTGGGAAATCTAAAAAGCACAGAGTTATCTGAACACACAGGAAGGTATTAGTTTTTCTTGATCTTCAAAATTTCATGTTTTTTAATGCTTTTACATAGGCTTGTTCTGGGCTGGCTAAAAGAAAATAAAGTTTAATGTAAGACTTCTCCAAAGTTCCATTCTTCATTGCCTTTGAAAATGGAATATTCAAATGCCTCTATCCAATCTTGTCCCTTGCCCTTCTCCCAGGAAAATGTCTTTTTTTATATATAAAGGAAAATTACTTTAAACTATCTGGATTTAAAAGTAAAAATTCTGAAGCTGAAATTGACTATTAAGTATTGTACTTGTGCAAAAATGTTAATGGATATATACCCACAAAATAATTGAATTCCTGTCACTCAGTATAAAAACAGCTTGTGGAGAATCAATCATCTCTTGCTAGGCCAGCAGCACCAGCTCTGGGCATCAGAGGATGTTGGTGTCTTCCCAGACAGTGCTGGAGCTATGGCAGGCAGCAATGCTGCTTCCCTCCACCTGCAGCAGCTGAGAACATGGCCTTTGCAGCCCCGACACCTGACAGGCAACCTGATTGTTACCAACTTTAATTGCTAACTGATGATTATCCATCTGACTTAATGGCAGTGTTGCTTTCGGTTTAAAAATTGTATTTTTTTCTACTGTTCACAGCTTCAGAGAGAAATAATGATGCAAAACTAATAATGCATAAGAAAAGAAGAGGAAAAAATTCTGTCCTAACTGATTTCAGTTAACTTCATTTTTAACACTTGGTTTTTGCTTTACCCTTCTCGTTTCACTATTTACAAACTGTCTCACCTCACCTCTTTTGGCTGCAGTCCTGCTGCTGCCTGTTCCTCTGCTCCCTCAGACTTTTGCAATACGAATAAACCCAGCAACGCATCTTGAAATGGCTCTGACATGCTGTGATAGCCTGCTGTGCTTATTTGTTGTAGCAGTTTCTTCTCTTATTTTTTCCTGCATGTGATGTTTATGCACATCCTTGTAGTTATTTTGGCCTAATAGTGTGCAGCCTCAGTCCTGGCTGGGGGCTTGGGCTGCCTTCTGGAACATGTTCTGCAATAAGAACTTGATGTTTATTTTTTGTTCAATTTATTTATAATTTTTTTTAAGAAGAAAAATAGGATGCTGGTAAGATTTTGACCCAAAACTGTTAGTTCACTAAAAGAACATTTTAGTGGGGGACATGTTAGGGACAAAGATGCTCCCCTCTAACTAAAGAAATCTCCAAAGTGTAACATGTTTCTGTTCATTGGTATTTGCAGGTTTTTGTATGGGGAAGCTGGAGCTGGATTTGCCAAGTGCTCTTGGGTCCTGTTGGGATTATGACCCAAGGCCCAGTGGTGAGCCACAGGAAATGCATATGGAACCCGTGCAAATGAGAGAGAATTTGTCCCTAAACTGGCCACACCCTGAGATACCACGTCTTTGCAAAATCTGTGCGTTATCCAAACCAGTTGTGGTCTGTCATAACATTTCTATGGTGCCTGGCTATTGCTGCTGCCTATTGCCTAATGTTGCATTATCCGTGTAGCTGCATGGGTGACCACCTCTGCTGAAATCACACAGGGGCCTATGCTGAAACCATATTTTTAGCAAATCATTAAATTCTGTTCTGTATCATTTGCTGCTTTCTCCCTTTTTCATTTTCACTTTCGCAGGGCTATATAAACAAGTTTTCTTCCAGTTTCAGATCCCATTTTGCATTTATTGGATGTTCTTGCGTGTCTCACAAGGATGTTCACCTGGTTTCTATGTGCCATTGTCATGTAAAGGCTGGCCACAAATCCGTTTTTTCTCTTTTGGTCCTTTTTAACTGGTTCTTGTGAAGGTTTTGCTCGCAGGCTACTGCTATTCCATGACGTATTCCATGAATATTTCATTTGATCTACAGTTTTACCTATAATTTAAAATTAAAAACATGTAATCATACAGACACTTGCTTTCTCTGCCATGAAACTCAAAGCACTTGTTCATGAATACAGCAGAAAGTTCAGAGATGAACAATAAAATAACAGAAGTAATCTTTGAGGTGAGCTTTAGAGCTCATATTTGCAGATCAATTGGTATAAAACCAAGGTAAAAGCAGCAGTTTAAACTAAGAGGATCTGAAAAGTAATGTTCTTCAGCTGATCACTGCAATAAAAAAAATGATTTCCAGTTAATTGAACAGGAAGTGGTCTAAAATTCTGCCAGCTCTTTTGTTATAGACAGGGATGCTGAAGCAGAGAGAAGGGAAAGTGTTCAGTTGCAGCCCTTTGCTAGGACAGTGTTTATCTGGGAGTTGAAACCACTTCTGCCAGGTCCTCATCCTGTCCTTCCTCCTTTGCATCACATCAACTCCATAGACAAAGGAAAAAAACGCAGCAGGTTTTGAGGCATACTGAGTGAAATGTGTTCTTTTGCCTTTTATGTTATGTCAGACTGTTGGATGTCTGCTTGTTGCTGGAAGACCTGAAAAAGCCACGAGGGGTGTAGGAAAAGACCTGCACTCCTAAGCCCTGCTGCAGGTATGGAGTTGGCTTCTGCTGTAACTTCTGCAAGACAGAGGGGCAGAAGCAAAGCGCAGCCTATCCCTGGGTGCAGCCTAACAGCAGGGTGATGCTGGAGCTGTGCTGGGTGCTGGACTGGGAGCCAGAGTGGCTGAGGTGAAGGCACACATGTTTTTGGCTGTGCAAGAGAAACAGTAATTAACCTCCAGGAGAGGGGTAGGGCAGGTACCTGGGACCAGTAATTTTCTCCAACTCTTGCAGCAAAACTTACCTGAGCTCATTTGTCAAGCTTTGAATTCTTAAATCTATAACTCTAATTAATTAAGAATCTCTAATTACCCCAAAATGCTGCTCTATATTTAAGGCTAAGGTGTGGTGAAATCCAGAGAAAACATGAGAGAAGCTGGAGGATGTTCAGAGCTGGAGATGGCAGGAAACTGTGTGTTTTCAGAGATCAAGGTGCACATAGGTGCAAAGGAAGCCAGATGGCTCAATGTGTCAGTGAGACCTAGGGCAGGTCCTAAACTGCCCGAAGCCACTGTCCAGGATTTGGATGCCTGGGAGTCCTAAGCAAGCAATGACCACCAAACCTCTCAGCGGGGGGTTCTTACATTGGAGACCCAAAACCTTTGTGTTTTGAGCCCAAATCTGGGTATTTTCTATGCTAGAAGCACATTGGAGGAGGCTCTGGTTCGTTACAACCTTGAACACAAAACCCTAGTGGGGATATTATTGAAAACATCGGTGCAGATGGGTTCTGGTCCTGTCCTCATAAGAGGAAAAAGCCCTTTCACAGCTGAGGTCTTAATAAGTTAAAAATTTATAGCTTTTAACTAGGCTGTAACCAGTTAATGTGACTCAGGCAAAGATGTAATGTGGACAGAGGCTTTACTTAGAGCTACCATTTTTGCCTTACTGCAGAGGTTACTGTTTTCTAGACCTCACACACGAGTTCCTAGAAGCTCAAGCTGCAGCACATTTAGGAATTAGGCTGTGAGGTCATCTGATTCAGTGAGGGGGATCAGCTGGGGCTTGGGCTGATTGACTTCAGCAGTGCAGCAGACATGAGCCTGAAACACTTCTTCTGGGCACTGTTGGGTTGAGCTCCTTCCCTGGGATTTGGCAGCACCATCGCTTCAGCAAAGGTAAGGCTTCTCCTTCATCTGCTGTGGGCGTCTGATGGTGTGTGCAGTAGCAGCAGACCAGGGTACGTCTGCATGTGTATGAGGTCGTTGTGAAGACCTTGAAGGAGAAGAAAAATTATGCATGCTTCTAGGTAAACCGTAGGGTCTTCCTTTCAGAGCCTCAAGTACTGTTGTCTAGCTCCAATAGTAGGAAATCTTTCTATTGTCTGGCAAATAAACGCCTGTACTTAGTGGCTTTCTCTGGTGGAAGATAAATGTTGATAAGATCCTGGTAAGGCTGTTGTGAGGCACTCCTGTTAACTTCTCTGCAGAGTGTTTTTAGGGATTCACTCCAGAAAAACTGCTAGATTAGGGGAAGGATTCAGAGTGATCAGTGATCTTTGTTAAAGTTGAAGTAAAAATGATCTCTGCCTGGTATTTTTCAGGACTTCTGTGATTGTGGTGTTAAAAAACAACATAAGTGTAGCTAAAATCAAGGCTTTTTTCATGTTTGCTGGCAAGGTATGGTGTAGCCAATTGCATCAGAAGGGTAAAAATGAGAATGAGTTGTTGGGTGCTAGCTAAAAAGGTGAGAGAAACGTGTTAAATAAATTATGGGATTTCTTTTCCATTCATTTGTTACATGTAGCTCAAGACAAGAGAGGAAAAAAAAAAAAGCTTGATCAGCTGTTTGACTTGCTTCAAGCAGCTTTGTTCGCCTGGGTTGGTGGTGACATGGTGTGTTTTCCCATGGGCAGGGACTGGGAAAACCATGGCAGGGGGGTTGGAACTAGATGATCTTTCAGGTCCTTTCCAACCCATTCTATGATTCTATGTGTTCTCCCTTGCTGCTTTCTTGGAAACTCGAGATTTTCACCGTGGGAGCACTTTGCCCTCTGAGCTGTGCTGTGCAGGCGGTGCTGGTCACAGGGATGCTCTGAGGTCTCGTTCCCTGCGTGTGCTGCTGTGGGTGGGTCATGCTGAGGCACCCGTGGGCGCTGACTCACGGTGGTGGGGGCCACCTACGGCATCGCAGCCCGGCTCTGGCAGCACCTGGCTTGCTCTGGAGGTCCCGCAGCCAGCGCCGAGCAGGCCCTGGCCTGTTGGGGCTGGGAGATCTAACGAGATCACAGCCGGGGCCAGGGGTGATATGGCCGCAGGCCATCATCTTACATAAAACCCATACATTTGCATAATGTGTTGTACAAGATTAAAACTGAGGAAACTTTTTTTTTCTTTTTGCATAAAAGGGATGAAAATAGGTGAAAGAGCTTTACAAAGATGGGAAACGTGTGGTTTCCAAAATGACAGTGTCAGTAATTGGGTTTGAAACAATTTTAAGGGTGACGGTCTAATTTGGAAATCTGTCGTGGTGTGCACGTACTTGGGCAAAACAAAACCCCAGAAGTAGGACCATAAACAGAAAGTGAATATGGGACCAGTGATGGGGAAACTCATCCCTTTTGAAGGAGCTGTTTCTTCAAACCTGTTGGATGCCGCACGTAGGAGAAAACCCTCCTTCTGCAGCAGGGCTGTAGTGTGGAGACATTGCCAAAGCTAGTCAAGTCACATAACCAAGGCGTTCTCACTTTGCTTAATTACAGTGGGTGACTTGGTTGCTAATACAGAGGTCAGTAAATGGCCTATGATCTCCAGAAACGCACCTTACTAGCAGACTTGGCCAGTGCTGGCTGGCTGGGAGTGAGTGGGTTTCATAGCCACTGTGTTCATCAGTCTGCTGAGGACTTGTTGCTCAGCTGTATGTGCCTCCCATGATGGGCTTGCTGCTTCCCATAGGGGCTAATGCTGCACAAGTTCCTTAGTGGAAAAATACATAGAGGTGAGGGAAAAAAATTCTGGGAAATTGTGAAGCTTGGACATTATGTCTGCTGGATGCATTAGGAAATGCTGGCTGGTGCTTGTGAAAGTCTGTTAAGTATCCCAGAGTGTAGCTATGGCCATGGACCTCATTAGCTACAGCTGTGGCATCACAAAAAAGAAGAAAGAGTGGAGAAATTTGTCACTTTGGGGAGAGCAGAAGGCAAAAAATGGCCCTGCTGGCTGGATGTAAATGTGGGTTTGGAAATTCTTTCATCTGCTCCCCTAGAAGTGTGAAACTTGATGGCACGTGGGTCTCCTGGGCTGTGGTAGGGCAGGTGCCCAGCTCTGTCTCTGGGAATGGGGTGGCCACGCTGGGCAGCAGAGCTGGCTGGAAGTTATTTTCAGCAGTTGCTTAAGGAACTGGCTACGATTTTAATAGCTGGTTTAAACGAACTAACCAGACTGCTTCCAGCACAGCCCTGGACTTGAATGAGAGGCAGTATTGGATTTCCTGAGAGGCTTTGTTTTAGCAGAGTTTGACTTACTAATCCCTCGCTCAACCACTCCCCGCAGGACCCCTGAAGTTGTGGTCTTCAGCTTTTCCCCAGGACTTGGCAGTGGTGTCCATGGTTATGCCCATGTTTGTGGGTGTATTCATCTGTTTGTGCAGAGGGAAAGGCAGTGGCAGCTACTTGCTCTGGATGCAGGAGATGTGAATTTGTGTCTTGTTACAGTGAGATACTTCTGAAGTATCTACGGTCAGATAAGGTGCGTATTTAGGGCCCCTAACTGTTACTGAAATAAATGGTGGAATACCTAAGCACTGTGTGGATTAAGAAGACGTCTAAAAAGGCAAACAGCTGCTTGCCATAGGGGAGTGTTGAGGGCTGTGAATGGGCCTGCACTGTGGTCCTGCGGTGAAAGGTGCCACGGACTGGAAATCTGTACTGACAACGTGGCCAGTATGAAGTGGTTGTACAGGGAACTGCACTTGCACCTGATGAAAAACTTTTTTAAAAATGTATTATGTCTCTTCTCCTCCACCCTCTCCTTTCATATTTCTTATGAAATAAGCCTCATAAAATTAATAGTCAGGGAGGGGGAAATTTCCTGCCTTGTGCTAGAGTGCAAACTTAAAAATGGGAGAAAAAAACCCCAAAACGCACACACCTGTTGAGAGGATTGCATGGAGGAATAGCTCCATGTCTGTGCTAATATGGTGCATTTAACTTGCACCACTGCATCTCTCTGTTTTTCTGCTTCTTTTCTCCCATTCATCCCTTCCCTGGGGTTTATGTGCCTGCCCAGATCCAGGATGGGCTGTGTGATGGTACTGCTGTTATCAGGATGACACAAGGAAGTCTGACTCTTTTTGTGGTCCTTACATGCAGTTCCCTGAACCCTAAATATGGCCTGGATCAGTGTGTGACTAGGGTTGTCAACACACCTTCCACTCAGAAAGGTGGAAATGGTTATTACATGATGCGCTGGAGCTGGGATGTTGTGGAATATCCTCTCTTGGGAGTTTAATGAGCCACATTACAATAACGAGCCAAGCAAACTAGTCTGTGCTGCTGCTGGGTGTGAGAGCTGATTCCTGGAGCTGGTGACTTGATGTCTGGCTGCTAAAAAAATCTCTGTAGTTGACTCTTGTGTCCTGTACTTATGTCTGAGGCTTGAAAGACTGTCATATGCAGGTGACTTTGGGACTCTGCCCCAATTACTTTGTAAACAACAAAAGTTGTTCCCAGTTTATCCAAAAGAGCAGTTTGAAGGAAAAAAGAAGGCTCTTGTGTCTGAGGCAGAAACCTGAAAACTTATGAAACCTGAACTGGGCAAAAAATTGGAAAGAAATAAATTTCTTTTTCTTCACTCTTTTTTTTTTAAAAAAAAAAAACAAACCAAACAATCACTGTGATAGGAGAGTGTTCCCTCTGGCATGTGTTAGCTGACCTTTACAACACAAGGGAAAGGTGTCAAAGAATATATACCCTCCTCAAAAATATGTACCTAAAAAAAACCCCTGAAGCCCAGACTCTTTCTTTCATCAGGGTTAAAATCCAGAGTCACCAGGGCAGGTAGGAAGTTGCATCCCTGGGGAGGGAAGAAGCTGAGGGTAAAATGCACAACTGCTCTTCCAGTCTGTGCCAACTGCAGCCTGGCTGCAACACGGCTGTTATAGGACTTGCTGAGAGGAGACTTCCACTGTATTCCAGCACAAGGAACATGTGAGCATTTATGGTGAGTCAATACTGGGCTAAAACACTGCCTAGAGATGCCACTGAGTTGAACCATTTTGTAAGCCTCTGTAGTATAGAGGTTATTCTTCCTGTTACCTCTCCTGGCAGCACTAACTTGTTGTGACAGTGATATTGCTGGCTGCTGCTATTAATCCAGCCTTCTTGGAGATGCAAAAATCGTGCTATATCTGGGGCGAGATGCGCAGTCAGATTAATCCCTGCTGTGTAGTTAGCTATTCTGAGTCATGTCAAAATACGATAGCCCTTGTGTGCAAGGGTTACAAACTGGGGAGGGATGTGACTGGGATCCCCGTTCCCATTTCATTCCAGTGCTGGGCCACATCACCTTATTATACAAGAGGGTCACTTGTCTCGCTCAGTACACCTCCGATTTTTCCATGCAGTCATGCATTTCTGATCCATGCTTCAACTTCCTGCCTCATCAATGCAGCCCTTATCCAGCCCATAGCATCTCGGCAGATTTACCAGAGCACAGCTTCTCATCCTCAGACATGTGGGTAAAATGCTGGCTTTTTTTGGGGTGCTTTGGGTTAAGGGATAGAAGGAACCACCTGGAAGATCATGCCTTGTTCTTGCTCTCCCAATAATGGTGGAACTGGGGCACTGTGCTCTCTCAACCACGCCACTCCACGCTCTGTCCTTGGCTGAATTTCATTCCCTGCCTTTGTTGGGGGAGAGGAGCCATATGTGCAGCAGGCAGGTGTCCTGCCTCCTCTCTTCGAAGCACCGGTGGAGTTTCTTATGTGCCACGACCGCGAGCTCATTAACGACGGCCCCGCATGAGGTCTGCGGCCGAGGGGTGCGGGCTGCCTGGCACAGATTGCTCTGCATATGATTATTTCCACACGCTCCTTGTCAAAACAGCTGCTCTTTCTGCATGAGCTCTTCTCCCAGCTCTCGGCACAGTGGGCAGTTGGGATGGGTGTGGGGGACTCTCCTGTTGCAAGCCTGCGCCAATAACGCAGCCATGGAGGTACAGCCAGGCCTTCACAAAGCAAAGAGTGGGGGGGGAGGTTTTGATACGTTTAAGCTATAATTTTCCTTTTAGTTTGAGAGATTCCCTCACTGGAGAGACCCAGGCTTCCTTCACGGCTGCTCAAAGCCTGCATTCCACGAGCGGTGTGGGGTGTCCCTGTATTCCACGAGCGGTGTGGGGGTGTCTCTGTGTTCCACGAGCGGTGTGGGGGTGTCTCTGTATTCCACGAGCGGTGTGGGGGTGTCTCTGTGTTCCACGAGCGGTGTGGGGTGTCTCTGTGTTCCACGAGCGGTGTGGGGTGTCCATGTTGTGGGGCTGCAGGGGCCTCTGAGGGGAGGTGAGGCCCTGTGCCAGTTCCGGGCCGTTCTGCAGTGGCCTGGCAGCAGCCACAGCCCAGCCTGTCGGTGACACTGGACGTGTCCCTGTGAAAAGAGGTGTAAGAAAGCAAAACGCTGCTTAGGAGTGAGGTGCAAAGTTGTGATGAACAGGACTGCTGTCCCTGAGGAGGTGCTCAGGGCGCCAGGGCAGAGATTCCCCCTGTGGCCCGTGGAGGCCTTGGACTGGAGTGGGAGAAACGTGAGGGGGAAGGAGCTGCAGGGAGGGAAGAAGGGGGAAGTAAAGGGGTGTTTTAATGTTGTTTTTGTTTCTCACCATCCAAATCTATTTGAATTGGCAATGCATTAAATTAGTTTTCCCCAAATTGAGCTTGTTTTGCACCCTGTTTTTCATGGTGACCTGTGAGCTCTTTCACATTTCCCCTCCTGGTGAGGAGGGGCTGGGGAGGTGGCGGCTGCAGGCCAAGGGCCCCCCACCACACTGGCACAACCGTTTTCACCCAGTGCTCACACTGTGTCCTTGGTTCTTTCAATCACAAACTTTCCTTCTTTCACTGTTGTAAACCGGACCTGCACAGACCTCCAGTTCAGCAGAAATCCACCTTAGCCAGGCAGCGGGGAGTGTCGCAGCTGAAGTGGGCCAGGTTTCAGGCTCTGGATTCCCTGAGGATTACAGCTGCTCCTTGGAATCTCGTGCAGCCTAACTACAGGTTTTCCTCAAAACTGTGAGTGACATACTTAGAAATTTTAGCAATAGCTAAAAGTCTGCGCTTAAAAATACTAATGTTAAGCAGGACTTGTGTGTGTGCTTGATGGCTCCACATGCAACTGCAAAAAAGCTGCAACGAATGCACACTGCACCCCCAGCTCTGCATGCACAGGTCTGAGTACTTGGATTCATTCTTAAGATGCACATAAAACTCCTTCCCATTCGCTTTGTTTTACTGTAACTGACAAAGCTGCCTGACTCAAGCAGTTCTGAGAAGCATTTCAGAAATCTAATGCTTAAGATTTCACTGTGGATTTTTGGCTTCAAAGTGATTTTGTTATGTCCCCAGAGCCTGGTTAAATCCTTAGCTATAATGATTGCACACTGAAGGGTGCTGTTACATAGAAATGCTGTCCCATAATGGCTTCGTTGCTGTGGAAAATCCGATGTTATTTGGTCATTCCCTACGAGTTCCCTAAGCCATCAAGACATTTGCCTCAAGGCTACAAACACAAAGCTACAGGCAAAACCCTCTGGACATAATGAGTGGGCATTTATGCAGAACTAAAAACTGGAACAGCTGAGCAGTAGATCTATGAATAGCAAGCATGCCTCTAAGCACAAAAGACATCATTCTGGAATAAAGGGGTTTATAATGGTTCTGACATCTTGTATGTCAAGATCGTGCTACGTTGTTGTAACTTTTTTTTATGTATGTTTGTTTGAACCATGTTCCTTAAGTAAGGTTTGAGTAATTAAAGGGTGTGAAGGAAACCCTATAGCTTTGGTAAGAACAAAAATTGGGCAACCGACACTTTTGGCAAGATCCATCATTTTGATCATGCTTGCTAGGGAGCAAGCTTATTGCTCCTGTGCTCTTAGCGTCCCCAGTTCCACCCTTTGGGATTTCTTAAGGGCTTCTCTCTTGTATCATCAGCTCTAAAAGGCTTGAATCTAATGTTAGCTGAGAAGCGTCTTCTGATGGAAATGTGCGGGTCGGACTAACCGTAAACTACAAGGTCAGGGAGTCAGGCAATACAAAGGAGAGTAATAAAATTCAGAGTGATTTGGATCAACGGGGAGCTGGAGGAGCTTAATGTTGAGAAATGTACTGCAGAGAGGTTGCAAGCCTTTGCGAATCATCTATAGGCACTTCTAACTACATGGCAAGAACAAGATGGAAAGGGATATGTGGCTCTTGCACCAGGAGCATAATGAAACCCAGAGTGGAATTTAGAGCCAGAGTTAGAATATAGAAATAGCCTAGAGGAAAAATGAAAGGGAAAAGGGAATGCAAGAACACACAGGGATGATAAATTTATGTTCTGTGTGTCTCTATCTACATGTATCTGATCAGTTTTTGAGATATTATTGATTTCCAAGATAGTGTGGGATTTTTTGGGGTTTTTTGTGCTTATTTTCCACCCTTTGTGCCAACATGCTGTGGGACCGGGGGAGGCACTGAGCACCCATTTGTGACTTGAAAAATGTACAAGTTCAAACATGTTTTGCAATCCTGGCGAAGTAGTTTGGGCCTTGCAAAACCATCAGTTTTAGAGATGAGCAAACCTCTAGTACCATGAAGTTCCTACAGGGGAACATGGCAAAGGGATTAGGTGCTAATCTCTGACCTGAAAAGATGTGATAGATGTCTACACTGCAGACTGTAATGCAGCACAAAGATACCTGAGCTGGTTGTGACTAGCTTATTTGGCAGAATAACCTAGCTCTGCACTTTGGGATATGGGAAGCAAATTTCCCTTCCACCAGTGAAATAAGTTAACCCATGCAGAGATCAATGTCCAGAAAGTATGTTGGCAGAAAACTGTAGCCTACAATACAGCTGTACACCTGATTTCCTCATGTACAAATTTCTTGCATGGCCACAAGCAAATTATTTCTCCTCTTGGCATGTATCCTTCTTATCACTGAAAACAAGGTATCGTGCTTATTTTGCATGCTAGCCCTGAAGAGAAGTACACTCTGAACTACAAGATGCTCAGATATGGAAGGATGTTACTTAGGTTGCTTAGAAAGGCAAAGGGATTAATTTAATTATCCCTCCATTTTCTTCCTCACAGCTACTAGTGACAGCTTTTCCTGCCTGGGAACAGACTCCTGAGGCCCTGTTTGGAGAATACCTGTCGGTAAGTGATGGTTCTGTAGCCACTTTTGAGAGACGAACTGATACAGCAGCATGGAAGAATAGGGATGGAGCTGTTCCCTTTATAAAATGTTAAGTTTAAACCAAGGATTTCTACTTGGTCAGAGCGCTATTGGCTGCAGTTGTATGAAGGCAAGAGTGTGTTGGAAACATGTCTCTGGTGTGCATTGCAGTGAATGGTTGTGCCACACCAAGTACAGCAGCCTGGTCTTGGAGACAGATTTTGTTTTGCTGTGTGTGTGCCAATGGTATTTCAGGCAAAGATTTTCATTTTTTCCCTGGAAAGCATCTTCTACTGTTGCATATTTTAGTAGCCTCTCAGTCTGTGACTGAGTGTTTGGCAGAGGAGAGGTGATTTGGCAAAGAGGGATCTTGGCTGATGGGAGACTGAAGTCTACTTCAGTTATTTGGATGTTCAGTCTTTTGTTTGACTGGAGATGTGCATTTTTGGCTGTTAAACATATATCCAGTTATAAGATGAAAATAGGGCATTAAAATACCTGTATTTTTATGTACCAGCAAGTAAATGTTAAAACACGAGATGCGTAGTGATAGCAAAACCAGAAAGACTGAGACTTGTGCATGCTGGAGGTCCTTCGTCCAGTGTCGGTCTCCTAGCACACAGAGAGATACAGAGGCTGGCAGTCGCCTCCTGCTGCGGGTTTATGTCATCCATCACTAGAGGCCCCTCAAAAGCAACTGAAGAAAATGCACTGGCAAGAGTAAATCCCTTCAGGTTTGTGAACAGAGAGGAGAGACTGTAGTCTGGTCTCTGATCCCACAGCTACACCAGGTTCCTCTTAACTTCCTGAGACCTGACTCTGCTTTTACCCCTTCAAGCGAGTTTATGTGTGAGTGCCTTTAGAAGCTGCTATTTCTATTGCTTGGAAGGGTACAAGAGTTACTCCTTTCTCATGTAATGAAACTCTTCCAAGCAGCCAAAGAATTCTCCTGTTCACAAAACATCTCCCTTATCAACTCTCTTGTGTACAAACTGCATAATAACAATGTAGCTCGAACACCACTAGAAGCTTACTTGCTTTGTGATTTGTGGTCGGATCATTGCATTTCAGTATTTACCGATGAAAGGAAATTGCTAACAAGACACTGGTATTTACATTAATTGTGGCTTTGGGGAGATAGTCCAAAGAAAATTTATGTTAAAGCCAGTTATTATGTGTCTCCCTAACAATTAGAATGAAACCCGAAGTTTATAAAACAAAAGTTGATCTCAAACAGATTTTAGTTGCTACTTGGTATTTTCCCTTTCTAGAGTTTTTTGGGAAAAAAGGGGGTTTCTATCTTATTTATTTTTTGTTTCTTTTTCTTCCTCTTCATTCCACTTTCTTTCATCCACCTTCTAAAAACAGTGTAAAGAACATGGCTTGAAAGATAGCATGTATGCTACTGCAAGAGAAACTCCTTACCTACACTGAGCAGGATCTCAGCTTCCAAGGTGGCCTGGTGAAGTGGGTCAGTTTTCACACGGGATGGGCAGGGTTTCCTCAGTTAAAGCTATCAATTTCATTGGGTTTGTTTCACCTCAATGTAGTCTTGTGCAGGTCTGTAGGTTAAACAGGGGTTTGGCTCCATAATCTTCAAGGTGCTCCAAGCATCTTTAATGTATGTCCCCCTATATAGCCATGTGAGTGTCCTAAGACCATATTTCTGCATTAGTTTGTTTAATTAGTGTCCAGAAATAGTTCACTTTTCATTATGTTAGATGTATGATGAAAAGTAATTTAAGGTTTCTTGGAATGACTCACTTGCCGGCATAGTAGATCCAAGAAACAAACACAGATGTGAGATTTAAATTCTCCTTTGGCATAAAGTACTGCCGGGACTCTTCATGCTATAAACCACAAACTATGCCCAATGGAGACTAGTAATGCTACTCTTTTTTTTTTTTTCCTCCTCTGCTTCAACTAGTCAGGTAGTTTCTGACTTCACAGGTGAGCAGGGATTCAGACACCTTGATCTTTCACTAGATGTTGGTGCTGTTGGTATATCCCCACTAATGGTGGGATTTGTCTCCTTAAACTCTAGATGTCCAACCCGAGCTCCTTGAGGAAGCCCCGTTCATAGTGAATAAATACAGGCACTTATGAAGTATGATTCATCTGACTCGCTGTCAATGTCTATTTTAGGGACATGCCTAAAGCAAGGTGAAATTAAGTCCTTCCCCAAAAATTCTTCTGTAAGAAGGGGGATTTTGGATGCTGTAGGGAGGCAGTCTGGACTTCCTTTCCTTGGATGACCCCATTACCAGACTTTGCCCTTACATCACCCCACAAGTCCTCGGCAGATCCAGGCACAGGAGTGTGTGTTCTGGCACATGCCTACACGGGGCAGGCACACAGACATGTTTGTGCTGACTTTGCTTTGGGGTTATTCTGCTCACCCCTCTGCTCATCAAACAGTGCTGTCCACTTTGACTCTGATATGTGTGTTGCCACTAAAAGGCTGCAGATTAAAAGTGTAACTGGTTTTAATTATTAAGGCATAATTTAGGCCTTCATGTTTATAGGATAATTGTTTCTTTTTTAATATAATTTAAACTTCGCAATACAAGAAACATGCCTGAACCTGTGGATGGAGTGCTAGAAACTGTCTAAGAAGCTTAAGGTCTCTTAATTGATTTCACATAAACAGGTGTGACTGAACTCATCAGAAGGTTAAGTCTAAATGTATTCTGCTAATTATGCAAAAATTGCCACAGTGCATGCTCAGTTGAGCAACTGCCTTCCCTTTGTGAGTGGGATCACTCCTCAACTGTATGTCAAATGGGAAAATTGACATTTCCTAAGCAAATGAACCAACCTGACATATACTGTTTCATTTTGAAATTTTTTTACTTATAGGTATGTTGGTAGTGGTGGTATATTTGGCAACAGGACATGGGAACGTCCATTGTGTGCTGTACTGTGACTGGTAGTGTGGGAGGACAGGTGTCAAAGCAGGGCTGTGTCATTTTCTAAGTTTCAGGAACCTGCACTGATAAAAATTCCTCCTTTGGAGAACCGAAGGAGTAACTCTCTTTAAAAAACTTGCTGTTAATATTTGTTTATGTGATCTCTTAAGTAATTTTTCCTGTTTAATCTTAACTCTAGGCTTTGGAGCTGCATAGCATGGAAAATGCAGCAGCACATAGGACACCCTTTGTCTTGAGTTTCAAAATAGTAAGAGGAGTATATAACTCCTCATGCAGCTGACATACATGCTTATTTGTTCTACTTACTCTGCACCCTTGACCACCTGTCTTCCTAATCTTACGTCTCGAGTGAATGAGGAAGAACTGGTGATGTTGACCATAATTGTTAGAAAGGACAAAAGTTCTGTTTTTTTGAGATGTCCATCTCAAAGACCACCTAGGTGTCATAGTAAATTGTGTGACATGATGCATCACAGCGCATCATCATGAAGGTCCTGCAATTACTCAGTGGTGCTCCTAACAAAGCCAGTTGCTGATGAAATAGTTTTGAGCCTTCAAATTGAAGGATGATTAGTATTTAAGGTGTCCTTTCAGAGGCAAATTTGCACATAGATGGTGATCTAAAATTAATTATGTTGCTTAAATCACTGTTTTGAAATATCAAAGACATTTGTAACATTGAAAATTAATCTAGAAAATAATATTCCACTTGTATTATTATTTAAGTTTGAGATCCAAATGCAGACTTAAACCAATGAGCAGTGACTGATGACTTAGTAGCACTCTGACCATGTGTTTTACTCAAGTTAAGGTGAGCAATTACCAGGTAATAAGGAACACAATGTTAATAGTTATGTACTATATTTAAAACAAACAAACCCCCTTAATTGCATCTCTACAGAACGCTTGGAAACTGTCTTCTAAGTGCAGGTGCAATTTTATGTTTATTAATAAAGACATTAACCATCCATTCAGACTTTCAGCTCCATTTTTTGAGACAACTCTCTCTGAAGTACATATCCTTTATTGTTAGGGGATCCCAGCAGGAAAACCTGTCCCCGTCTGCATTTTGAAAAAGGGATGCAACGGCTGTACCTACATCTGCTGAATATTAATTGATGCTACTCTGTTACCAAAAGTTAAACATTATAAATGGACTGAACCACGTAGAAGAGATCAGAGATAATCTTCCACTCTTAGTACCGGTAAAGAATTAGTAGGAAGGCTATATCCAGATTTAGACAGTTTGGGAAAGATATGGAACAAATGAAGAGTGTCTAGGGAGGAAGGAAAAAAATAAGAAATTTGGGAAAAAGAGTTTACAAAAAAAGATTGAACTTGGGGTTGATTTGCTTGCAGACAAAACCAGGAAGGCATTACAAACCTTCAAAAAGCAGGAAGAGAATTCTTTCTCTATATCCATTCATCCGCAAGAAACAATTTCTTGAATATAAAGCTGTACAGCAGAAAAACATTTTTAGCAGTAAGGGGGTATTTGTAATAGATTGTGAGTTTCAGCTGAGGGGAAAAAAGTTAGACAAACATCGGTGTGGAACGAGAGAGGGAATAGCTGGAACACTCCCAGCCCTGTTCTTCTGATCTTATGATTATATATATATATATATATTTTAGTAACTGCTGTCAGCTCTCTTACACCATGAGTTAGAATAAGTTATTTTAAAAGGTTGTAACTTCAGTTACTGAAAAATGATTCCTTAATCCAAGCAAGCCTGTCGGCTTAATTTTCCTGTCCTGGATTGCAAGCTTTTCTTCTACAGAAACATCATCCTTTAAATGAAACATGGTCAAGAAATTCTTTGGCAGTTTCCTGTCAATTTCTCCAGAAAACCACCTGTTGGTGAAACAAAAACCATTTAACAGAACATCCTCTCTTAAAGTGGAGTAGAAAAAAATTAAATCTTAAATTATGCTGATATAGAAAAGAGTCATATTGTCTGTCTCTCTCACATTCACTTAAACTTGACTTTATTTTGCAAATAGAAAACCTGTTTCTGGCCATCTCTGTTTCAAACACCTCCTTCAGGCTGACTTTTGGCTGTTCTTCATAGAAACTCATTTTTTTTTTCTACTTCCAGGCTTCATTTGATTTCTGGAGGATATGAACATCCCAATTCCTTTGTTTGTCTGAAAACCCAAGCTGTACGTTAATCAAGACAGTCAAGAGCTTGCTGAAAAGGTATTTGAACTGATAGGGTTTAAGTACATGCCTTAAAATATTTAGATAAATTAGGCACTCCATATTTATCTGTTGCCTAACACAAAACTCATTCAATTTTATCAAAACAAGATAATTTAGGGTCCCACCTCCCTGCTTGTGTGCTGACAATTAAACTCTAAAATTAGAAACTGCTATATGATAGTTTTAAGCAGGAAAGCAGTTGTGTGAAAGCAGTTTGGAGTGGTAGGCATCTTTTGTCAAATTGAAGCATGCTGCTGCATGGTAGTGTATGCAAAAGGATACAGGCTTACTCATTTGAATGCAAACCAGTTGTAGGCAAAACATCTTCAGGGCATGGCTAAAAAGGGGGAAATGATTGATTGAAATAGGTTTCCAAGTGATTTATCTAATCCAAAGTTATTTTCCACATCCTCTTCAATTGATGAAAACACAACACAATACACTGAAACCATTTTGCTCTTCAAGGTGTGAGGTTATACAGGAATTACTGGTACTTTTCAGTGGTTGGAAGCACTTAGCTCTTGGCCCCCTGCCTCATAATACAGCCCAGGCTGGTACATGCAGTTCTGCAAAACATATAATTTTACTTCACTTGTTTTAATGATCAGGAAACATATACTTTTAAACTGATCTCTACTGTGCAATTACATGTGTTTTGATGGAAATACTTTTTTTTTAAAAATTAGTTTCATTCCCATAATGACACTAGCTAGACTGTTCTATTAGTAAGCAAAAGCATAGCGTTCTTTCATCAGGCTGCTTAGCTTTCAAAATCCAATTTTGTTTCTATTAAGAAACCGGATCAGAACTGATTATTTTAAAAAAACAACAAAAAAGTTCCTCTGCTTTGGAGAGCTGAGATCTATAACCAAACTATGTTTTCAGGTCAGTTACTATTTGATTGCTAAATATATACAAATGTTTCTCTTTAAAACAAAACAAAAATATGTCTGAGTCCTGAGTCTTTGGCTTCCTATTTATTTTCTTGTGCTGATGTGGTAATGGTGAATGGAACAAAAATCTCTTCTCCATGTGTGTGGCAGATAAGACTAGAAATAGGCTAAAATCATAGGTGACACAGGATATTCATGCTGCTTAATAAAACTCAGATTTATTTCAAGTAGATTCTGAAAGAATAGGATAAATCAGGCTGGATTTTGAAACTTTAGGGTGATGAATACTATCACAGGCTCTTTTGATCTTTATTGGAAGGAACATGAAAACTACTGAGGTTTTGGGGGGAGTTGGCTGTAAAATTGCAGTAATTTAGAGGTGGGGTATGTGTTGGTCGTTCCATGGGAATGTTGCTGGCTGTCTCTGGGACTGCAGATTGAGATATTAATGTATAAATGAAACATCAGGTATTAATTTTCCACATAGGAGATTCAGTAATTGCTGCACTCACACAGTAGATGACAGCTGTTACCATTCTGATGAAAAGAGCCCTAGATTAAAACCCTGTTGCTTTGCATAGATCCCTGTCAGAAACAAATGTTAATTTTCTTGGTTGGTCAGCCTCCTTCCTTGAGTCCTCTGGCAGGTACAAATAAGGACCAGATCGTTGTTTCTCCCTTCTTTGGTGTTCCCTGGCATGCTAATAGTTTTGCAGCTGAGAGAATAAATCCACTATTAAACCTTACTAGGTTTGTACATGCACCTGGTATTCATACCCCAGCTAAAACTGGGGTGTTTTGCCTATGTGCAAAGGCTAAAAACTACCTAGATCTTTTTTGTTTTGTTTACTTTGTAAAATGTGGTGCACTTGTAGGAAGAGAAAAAGGCTAAATGAACAGGATGGACTCTTGGCACAGATGTCTGCTTAGATAGAGCAGGGTCTGTGAGCAGCAGACAACTTTGCCCTGCTTTCCGACTGCAGAACGGAGAGGCTCACATGGATTAGCTTGGTGACATCTGTTTGGGTAATACACATTCAAGATGGAGAGGTGCTATTTGTACACCTCTGTTTTCTTTGGAAACCTTTCCCAATTATAGGAGATTAAAACCTTTAATATGTCGTTATTTTAGGCCGGATGTCAACTGCCAAGAACCACCACACTTTTCAGATAACAAGTCAAAAAAAGGAGCTTGTTGGAAAGGCATATTTGACATACACAATGGCTGCTGCCCATTAGCTCCTTATGGTGGAGAGTTTTAAGATATATGGGAAAGCCCTGACATGCACCCATGCTGCGAAGGGACATGGGGGCTGAGTGAGCAGCATAAATAAGGGCTTCTCTGTGTTGGTTTAACCACCAGTGCACGAACCTTCCACTAGTGTTAGAGACCTCAAAATGCCATGTGACTTGTACAGTAAATATGTTTGATGGTAACTACCAGTCACTCTTGATTTCTGCTACAGTTAATAACCCAGTGTCATGATTTACAGCAGAAGTCGTCTGTCTGTTACCTTTACTTGGAATGACCTCTGTTTTACAAGAACAAAAGTTAGGGCTCCACAAACACTATGTTCTGTGTATTTACTTTTTTTTTTTAAAAAAGCCCACAATTTATTATAGTTGCTGCTGATTTCCTTCTAAAGGTACAGGACAAACAGAACTTGGATGGGGAAGGATAGATGCAGGGTGAAGCCCTGAATTACATGTGGATTTTGAGGGCCCTTGTTCTGCGTAAATTAAGTAGGACACAGCTTGAAGGGCAGAAGAGAGACTTGAAACATTTGGAGATCCTGGGGCTTGTTGGAGAAAATCTTTGGATCTGCTTTGGGTTCCTAACTTCATTCCCATACTGGAAACTGTCCATAAAGCAAATGACAGTCACTAAATTGTCCCCCAGAAACAAAGCAATTGGATCAATTTAAGAATAATAACAAAGATTCTTTATTTTTTGAAGGCAATGATAAATCATCTCTTTAGAAAAATACAGTACATGTCCCACAGCAGAACAGCAACAACAAAAGCTCTCTTGAGTAAATATTGCAAAAGAAACTCTAAATGTAGCCAAGCCCTCTATCTGTTTAAGATGGTTTGCTGCAAACTCTAACTGTTCTGCAATGTTAGAGTGGCCCAGTAGTAAGTGAACCAGACTCCTGGCTTTCTGAGGCAGAGAAATGTCTCCCTGGGATTTCATAGATGAGAATGTTTTGGCACTTTAGCAGCATTATGATTTTCTTGTTTGTTTATTTTCCCTTCTGTCTAAAGGTGCAAGGATAGTGTACATATTGCCTGTGGATGTCATTATTTCAGTGCCTCTATCATTTGCATACACAAAATCTTTGGAGTTTCCATGTTGTATAGATTCTCCTTGACTATCTGGCCAAGAAAGGAAATGTGAGTTTAATAGTTTTTGTGCTTCTAAAAGCTGGCTGGGCTGGAGATAAACGTCTTGGCTGTGAGGACTTGCAGCTTGTGAGAATCTCATGCATCCATCCTGAGAGGGAGACACGACAGCATGTTGGTGCCTTTTAACTCAAATGCAGTTCTGAAGCTAACTTGGGTTGCCAGAAGCCTTTTTTTCTTGGTTGTTCTCCTTTGGGCGTATGAAACAAGTTAGGGCTCTCTTCAAATAGATATGCGTGCAACTTTTCTTAATCAGGCAGCTGTCTTTATTTTGTTTCTCTCTACGGCTGAGTAGTTTGCATGCTTTTTAGAAATGGGTGGTGGGAAGAGAGGAGGTCTGTGCTCACTCAAGGAATCATCCATTCTCGTTACCATCCGGGCTGTGATGGGGAGATTTTGTGGAGATGCAGGACAGGACACACTGCGCTGCAGCTTCTCTTTGCTGGGCTGTGCTGTGCCTCAGGCCCTTGTGCACGCAGTTGCAATTGTGAAGTTAGAATATTCACCAAAAACAAAATTTCCTGAACACTTCTGCCGCTTACTTATTCCTCCCTTTTATTTATATTAAGAGAAGTGCATGCAGACACAGAACTGAGGCTTAAAAAAAGTTCAAGCCAATACTTGCAATTATTTCTGAGATATTTTCACAGCTCTAATATTCAAACACTGCTTTTACTAATTAAGTTTTCTTAATTATATGATTTGCAAGATTAAAAGGCCACTGCCAATATAAACCACACATTGCCCCTAAACTGTTAGATTATTAAATTGAATTTTTAAATTAATTTTTACTTGCCATGATTTGTATTCTGTTTGTTCTGTGCTATTTTAAGCTTGGATAATAAATATCATGTCAGTCTCATATTCGTTTGTGGACAATTCCAAGTTTTCAGTGCTACAGGGTAAAGGTTTGAAAGGCAACAGCACAATTTTTTGTTTTGTTTTAAAGAATTGTTTTCTGAATTCCATTTGCCTTATGCTTTAGAGAATACTTTTATTTTTTAAGCAAAATAGAAAACTGGGCTAAATATAAGCTGACAGCATCTCTTGAAATTATATTCTTGTTTATGACAGTGTAGAGGAGAGGCACAAAAAGTCAGAGGTCATTTTTTATATGCAGTAGATTCTCATATGCAAGAATGTCTGGATGTGTAAAATGTCTGTAGGAGACTGAGTCATCTCTTCTTCTCTGATGGGATTTCTCAGGGCTATTGCTGTAAAAACTGCTTGTGATAAGAACATCTCCCTGGTAATGTGTTTTGCAACTCTGGCATGTCCTATTTGAACCACACAGCTCCCTGGCGATGGCCACAGCTCATCGCAGACTACAGGTGGGTGACTGAACATCGTGAGTAAGATCATCAGGCAAAAGCAGGAGCTTAGCCACCACCATGGGCTAGCAAGGGAGCTGTGTGCAGGCCAAGCTCACGCTGATTAGATGGAGATGGCAGAATTGTACTAGTGTAGGAATAGCACCTATGTGGCTTAGCCTGCTGCTGGGGAGCTATTGCAATAGGCAGGGGCTGGGGTGCTTGATGGAGAGCACATTTGGATGGAACTGGTGGGAGCAATGAAGTTATAGCCACACCATGGGAGTCTGACAGAGCATAAAGCAGTTTGGTAGTTCTGGGTCATTGGGCTGGCCCTTAAGTCAGTTGTGCCCATTCCTACTGGAAATAAACCCCCTTTTCCAGCGAAAGAGCTTGATAATTGAGTTGTGCTTGGGAATCCATTTTTGGGGATAATCAGCTCTGTGGGTGGCATGGCAGTGTGGTGTGAGAACGGCTGGGTGGGGCTTTGGCCCTCAGTGCCCTTATCCCAGTAACACAGTGAGCAGTCGTGCAGGGCCAGGCATGGGCAGAGCCTGCTGGAGCAGTCATGGCTCAAACCTGGCTCTCTCGTCTCTGACTGGCAAAGCGCTTGCTTGGTGTGATGTGGAAGGCAAAGCCACTGGTGTAAAGTGAAGTGTTATCTTCAGATGTACAGTGCTTTCACAGATGATACAAAATCCTTGTTGAAAACAACAGTGATCAGTGCAGGGAGCTCAGCTTTTAGGTCAAGAGCATGATGTATTCTAATGTCAGTTTTGGCTCCTGTGGGCTTACTATCTTGGGCAAACTGAAAGCCGTGCACACTTCATGGTGAGCAGACACTTGCACAACAGCTAATTGTTAGTTTGTTGTGTAATGGAGGAACGGTGAAACTCATTGGCAAAGTTGCTTATTATATATATATTTTTTTTGCCTAAATTTCACATACTGCAGACCAACACTATGAAATGCTATAAAGAGCTATACCAGATTATCAAGTGGTTAAACCGATATAATGAACTCTGCTGCTCTTACACTACAGATTTCTCTTCCTGCCAGCAAGGGCAATAAAGAAATACTGGTCACATTGGCTAATAAGTAGGGTATGTGATTATTAATTGCATGTACTTTTTCTGATCCATAAAATGTAGACCTTGTTCTTCATCCAGGTTAGAACAAGCAGCGCTGAACACCCACTGACTTTGGTAGACACTTGTCCAGGTGCAGGGGACTACTTGCACAAGTAAATAGTAGGACTAAGGCAAATATACGCTCCTTGTTTGAAATGCAGATGCCTTTTGAGGAGAGAGGAGACCTGAAATCTGTTTAAACAGCAACAGTAGTGCTGAAGAAATAATAATGTGAAACAGGAAAGTAACTCTGACACCAACTGATTATTTTTTTATTTATTTTGGGGGGAGGGGAGGTTAGGCATGTAAGTGTCTTGAATTTCAAATTCATGGAGGGGAAAAAAGGATTCTGGAAATTTACTATTGTGGATGGGTTTTTAAAAGAATACAAGGTTCTTGATTTGTCTCCTATATAAGGGAAAACAATGTTTCAAACAAAATGTGTTGAGCATGCGCATGTAGTCTTAGACAGTGGGGAAGGAAGATTTTTCTTTGAAAGAAAATGGTCAATATTTTTGACCCCTGCCAGAAACAAGATGTTTTCAACAAAGCTTGAAATGGTGGGATTGGGGGACTGGAGAAAAGCATTTTTTTTCAGTTCATGACTTTCTGAAAAATCCCATTGAAAAAACCACACCATGTGTGAGCACATGCAGAGATGACAGTGCAAGCATGCCATTGGCTTTAGACAATGTCTTGATAAGGACCTTTCGCAGAGCCAAGACTGGGTCTCTTTCAGAAAGCTGCCTCTGTTATGCTGCTGTCCTAGTTTATGACTTTTTTTTTTCCCCACTGCACAAGATCTTGGATTGAGGGATTGTCCTGATGATCTGTTCAGTGTTCCAAAGAGGCTGATTAATCTGAAAAACCCAACAAGACAGCTGAAACCGCTGCCAAAAACTGTCATCCATTCTGCGTTCTCAACTGCCAGCTTTCTGTGCTTTTGCTGCAGAGACAGGTCCACTCTAAAAGATGAAGCTTGACATTTCCTAACACAGCAGCAACAGGGTAAATGACAGGGGAGTGATTTAGAGGTCTGAGTTTTCCCTTTATTCTGTCACTTGCCAGTAGTGGTGTTGATCTCCTGAGGTAGCACAAAGCTCAGTACTGCTATTAGCTCTTGTCTGTTGAATGCAATGAATCCAGTGGCAGAGAGAATGAAAGTCTTCTGGAGGGAAAGGTGGCCCTTGAAGGTCAACATGACAGAGTTTGTATGGTTTGTTGTCTGTGCATCTTGGGGCATCACTGGTTCATGGCAGTAAGAAAGATTAATTACTCCTGAACTGGATTTCCTATACACTGACTTAAAACATTTACTGACTTAAAACTGACTTAAAACAATTAATGATAATGGTTTATTCCTGCTGTGCATAGGACTATGAATGCCTATACTAGGCAAGAGAAAAGAAGGCTCCTTCGTCTTTGAAAGGAGAGATTTTGGAGCTCTGGAAGGAGGAGGGTGGCCTAACTATCCCTTGCCTGACCCACATACTGTGTTTACATAGGGCAGGGTGACCCTCTGTCCCCCTCTTGTGGCTGGTGCACACCGGGGTTGAGGGCAGGAGAGAGGATGGCAGGAAGCCTCCACCTCCACAGTGGAGTTGACACCTCTGCACCAAGGTCTCGGGGCTTTTCAGATGTCAGACCTAGGTGCCTTGCTGTGACTCCCTAAGGATACTCTTCAGCTGTGGAAGCATAAGTCAAAAGGAAAAATAATTTAAAAGAAAACTGGATAACTGCAATTGAAAGCTTGAGGGAGTGTTTAATGGGGCCATTAATAAATGACTCTGGCAGCCAATGGGACATAGCCTTTGGTCTCGTGCCTTGCAATACTCCAGAGGCATAGTGTAATGAACCCATAAAACGTGCCCCATCAAGCCTTAGCACTTTAGCACAAAACACTCCTGAATTTAATGTATGGTGGATGGCAAAGTGGTGCCTCTAGTAAACAACTAGGACAGCCGATGCTGAAAAAACCTTGTTAGGAGATGACTTTTTTTTAATAGGGAAATCTTTATTTTCAGAAATTCTAAGAATACCAGAGTGTTCCTGGTAAAGGAGAGAAACAACCTTCTGAACTTTAACTTGTCGGGAAACCTCTGCATTAACCCCCACCGCGTATGCAAATGGTGAAAGGTGTAAATGTCTCCAAGAATGTTTTGCTGTGTTAGCAATATGTTTTGATCCTGGCTACAGCTATGGAAAACAGTGCATTGTAATAGCAATCATTACTGTTCTAGATCCTCAGATAGTATAGTGCAGGGTGCTACAGAAGCCCCTAACCAAAGATTAAATTTGATTAAATACACTCCCAGCAAACTGGCTCGGTTGTGCCAATTAACTTGGAAATGCAGCAGTGTTTTATTGCTTTAGGAATGAATGGTACTTATTGGCTTCTTATATAACAGTTTGACTTCCTCATCCAGTCAGAAAATTGAGCATCTGTCAGACCATCAAGCCATAAATGTCTTCATTAGATCTGATAAACAGACCATGGCAAGCCAGAAAGTTGGAAGGTACCACCCTTCTGCCTGGGGGGCTGGACTCACTTGACAGGCTTAAAACCAGGGAGCTATGTGAAACAGGGGAAAACGCTCTGGGTGAGCAATACAGGAGAGCTGCTCTGGGATGTGCCCAGGTGCAGCACTGAAATAACCTCTCTTAGGGCCATAAGGGACTCTTCCCTATCCCTGTGACTAAACAAAAAAAACCTTGGCAAATGACCGGTTCAGGAAGCTGTCCCCAGACAAATTGTTGGGTGTGATGCCAATGCAGTTGGGCTTGAGCCTGCTGACAGCTGAGATCCCTCTGGAAGGCACAGGGTGTCATTGATTTAAGGAGCTCTGTGACCCAAAGACTGGGTTTTGTACCAGACTGAGTGGTGTTCACTGGAGGCTCTCTTGCTGGGCCCTCCTGTTGCCTTGCCTCCAAATGTTTTACCCTGCTTTTGTGCTTCTGCACAAGGAATCTGCAGGACAACCCAGAAGCATCAACCATAAAATGTTGCTTCTCCTGGATAAGTTTTGAGATTGTATCAGGGTAGCCCTCACCTTGGGTGGTTGTACAGCCCTTCCACAGTACTCAGTGAGTGACCTCAGTACGATAAAGTCTGTGGCACTGGCAACAGAGATGTTGACTATGTTACAGTAGAAGATGGAAGTCCTTAATCACACAGGAATGCATGCATGTTGTATTATTTCCACTGAAAGCACTAACAAGAATATAGAAGACATGGGCAGATGAGCTTTTAAATGCTGTACCACTGAGTCTTCCTTCAAAGTCAAATTCTTTTTCATCTCCCAAAAACTCCTACCTTACTCTGTGCTCTGATAAATCTTTCCCTTTAAATAAGGCTGCTGCTGTTGCAAAATCTTTGGTCTTGCAAAATGCAAAGCCATCTATTACCTCAATTATAGGTTAGAGGAGACAGAAACTTATTTGATGGACTGCAACAGCAGGATTTACCTTCAGTGTGTGAGTAAAAAGAGCCAACCTTTATAACAGAGGCCAGGTCATGAAATAAGGGTTTTGCCTATCAAAGGAAACTGAAGAGTGGGAAAAACCCCAAAAGACAGATTTTTAGTTCATACCTAAGTTCTGGATGAAGTCAGAACTGATTTGTATAGCTAGATGTCTCTGTGTGTATAGTGGTACATGCAAGCATTTTTTCCCCTCAAAATTTGCAAGTGTTACTGGAGTGCTGCTCTGCACCTTGAGCATTCATACCCTTGTGGAAGAAAACTCCAAAGTGGTGAAAGCCACTTGAATTGCTACATACATCTTGCTATTGAGACAAAATAATTCCATTTCTATTGAGTTCATTCTTTGCAAACTCGACCTAAGCAAAATAAACCTGGTGCTACATGAGATAAAATCAATGGCACATCAACGTGTTTGATTTTTACTGGGAGACTGGTATTTTGTAGATTTCCGTCTTTGTAAAGCTGTAATCACATGATTATCTGTTAAAGAAAAAAGTTTTAATTCAAAAGAATTTGTTGTAGTTGCAGGAAAAAAAAATCAAACTAAGTGTATGGAAAAAGCATATAAGAAACACCAAAATGTAGCTTAAAAATGTATCTGTCCTCTGTTTTCATTTCCCTATGGGTAATTTGTGGGATCATCACAACGCAAAACCAAGATTTATTTTTGATGCTTGGGGTTGTCATTAATGAAGCAGTCACCTTACCAATTAAACCTAAGCTGTTTGCTTAAGAGTGGATTTTATGTTTTTTCTTTACACCATTGCAATTCCCCTGGGATTAGGAAGCCCAGGGGCCAATACTGGCTGTTCCTTGGGCCGGTACTTGGCTCCAAGGCCATTTGCTCACAGGGAGTACATTGGGTAGGCTGTGTCTCACCTGGGAACCTTGGATAGTATGTCCTAACCAAAGTAACACAGCCATGGTTGTGATTCTTCTCCTGTTTAAAGTGAGGTGAAAACCCAAGCTCGGCTCATCAGTAGAGTTTCCCTTCCCCCATCATGTCCAGCAGACTCATACATGTTTGATTTATCTCTGCCCAAGTTTGTCAGAGTAGAGGGAGGTTATTGCTTTGTGTGGGGAAAGAATTTGCGACAAACCTGAATGTGCTCAGTTTAAAAAAATAAAGAACTAGGTGGAAGCGGTAAATATGGTAACTATGCCAGTCTCCCCTACTCTGCTTTTCTATTACATTCCTGTTAGATAATAGTAAGAGCTATTGCAGTGAGCACTGTTGAAAGATGGGGGATTTAAGAGGGAGCTGTGATGGTTGTGTTGGATTGCTGCCTATATTTGGACTGTATTTATTATTCTACTTCTATTAAGGTGCTTAAGTTATTCAGAGTTGGGTTTAGACAAGAAATAAATATCTGAGCAGCTGTGATTACATGTCTGTTAGTGATTAGTCATCACTGCAACTCTTAAGAGTTGGATTTACCAGCAAATTGTTAAAATTCCCACAAATGGAGGACAGCATAGTGAAAAAAGTTGAGTTTTATTTTGTTGTGTTTGACTGGAAATTTAACCTGAAGCTATTGAACAGGCCAAGAGAAGAGAGGTGCTGACCTGGTGTACGAGAATGAGCTATTTAGGATTTTCCTTCCTTGTAGGTGTTATTTCTTGTAGCTCACCTGTCAGGATCCAGGGAAAAATGCAAAGAGTAGGAAAAGATGTATCAATGGTACCTGTTAGCGAGAGTAAAGAGAATTGCTGAAGTCTTGGGAAGGGGGAGCCTCATTCTACCTGCAGTGACTGGAGTCTAAGTGGTCAGCATGTTTTGGGTTTGGCTGTCTATTTGGAGCAGCAAGGAAGGCTTGAACGCTCACTGATTTCAACCTCAGCCCAGTACTGCAGGGGAGACTTCTGCAGGTACCGGTTTATTTTTCTGAAAATATTAAGAAAAGAAAGAGTATCTCAGTATATTCTCTGTTTCTGACTGATGCAATATATCACAGTGCAACTGCAACTTCTGTAATGCTCCTTGGCTTTGTTTTTTAAAAACATAAAGCATCACCATTTTCTCCCTCTTCTAAAACTGAAGGAAGGATGCTCACAGTTACAGAAGTGAAAATGCCAGCCTTTTATTGTCCAAAAAAAGAAGTTTTCAGTTGAAAGCAAAAAGAGAACTCATAACATCTCTTGCTCACTCTTGTTGAAAGAGAGAAGAGGATTATTTCTCTGCTCAGACAAATCCTGCAGCAAGTTTTCTGCTTTAGTTCAGGACAGCATTGCTCACTGGGTGGGAGAAGCGGGAAGAAAACACTGCAGTGAACTGTGGTTCTTGAAATGTATCCCTGCTCAGCAAGTAAAAGCATTTCCTGCAAACAGTTTGGTGAGGGAAGGCCCATCCAGCAAGGAAGATGCTAATTGGGAGTGTGGGGAAATGGGGCTTTGGTTTCCTGCCCTGCCCCACACAAGCAGGGTAACCTGGGGCATTTTGCTTGCAGGTGGGGCTGTTCATGTCACATCCCTTAGGTATCTAGGTTAAGTGCTGAAATTGTGTTCCTGAGGAGCTGCGGTCTGTCCCAACTGTTGCTCTGTTGTCGCTGAAGTTAGAGGCCTGGAGCTGTGCATGGGAATGGCTCTTCCCCTTGCCCTTTCTCCTCCTTAGCTTTGCTTGTGCTTATGGAGAGGTGTTTAAATACATCACATATACAACACCAACAGGGATCATGCAAGTCCTTAAAACTGATATAGTCCACATCTGGATGTTTGTGTGACTGGTGTTCAGTGCCCAGTTAGAAGAATGCTTATTAGAATGAATATGTCCTCATTAGAAATGCAGGTCCTGTTAGCTGAGAGGATTAGTATTGGGGCTTCAGCTTAAGGGTGTTGGGAATAGTAAATTCTCAGGTTGTAGGAAATAAAGCTTAGACTCAATCATGTTGTCTGCCGTGGCAAATGAACCAGTTAAGTGAAAACTCTACCTTTTGCATGGTTTTGAGTATCATGAAAATCATCTGGATATTATTCTTCAGTGCTCAGAGCACTGCACCCAGATGGGATGAAGAGATATTAAGTTTTGTACCATTGACTAGTGCAACCTAATTTGATCCTGTAATGGATAAACTCAGTCATGTCTTCAGGTACAGAAAAGTCCTGTGAAGAAGCTTGTTTAACAGTTGTTGATTCGTTTGCAATTTTTAGATGGGGTGGTGGTACCAAACAACCCAGACTATTTAGTGGTAGGAATAATTTTGACTTCAAGTTTGATTTCCAGCCTAGTCTCATCGCCCACCAGAATTTGTCAAATGGATGTAGTGTGAAAGGTTGCTGGTAAATCCCCACAATTTTTAGTGTCAGATCAGTGCAAATTATAAATCATGTATTTTATTAATAGGCAAAATTGTGATACCTGGTTTGCCTATTAGGGACACGTGTGTAAGACATGTTTCTTGGTTCAGTTAATCTGCTGTTTCTGATGACACTGTGTGAAGGTTAGGAAACAATTTGTGTCCAAAAATTCCATGGCTTATAATGTTGGCAGGCTTGAACCATTGGGATGGATTTCCCTTGCCAAGTATCTGCCGTTCTTGTTTAACCCAGAAGTGTTTCCAACCACCTCATTTGAGGTCTTGACTTCTCATTTGGGAATCATCGTGTAGCCATGGCTCTGAGCAAAGCCTGAGGAATTGTCCATTGGATATATTATATGCCATAAAAAATACTGAGTGCTCTTTTAAGTAATTTAGTTTTGGCATTTCCAGCAGGGCATCCAGAAGTAGCTAATCCTTGAGAATTTTAGTCTTTTTCTGTGTATTCCAGCTACTGTAGAAAAAAACCCCAAACCAAACCACAACCCAACACCAAAAAAAACCCCAAAACAGAACAACAAAAAAACCCTGGACCAATAAACCCAAACAAAACCAAACCCCCAAATCTCCAAAAGACCCAGAAAGCAGCTCATCTTATCAAGTTATAGTAAAGATAAATGTTGAAGTCTGTTTTGCCAATTATTTTTTTTTCTTTTGATGACAGGTGGTAAATAAGGCTTAGGGCATCTCGGGTATCGAGAGGATTCCTGTTCCACAAGCACTGTCTGTCCCATGTGCTGAGTAGTAAGGTCCCGTGTGGACAAAATAATAGTGTTTAAATGGTGGTGGGCTGAATTTCTTCACTCAAGCTTCTTAAAATTCAGAAATGTGTTAAGTCAAGCGTCTCCAAGCTTCTGGAGTTCCGATTATGCAACTGTAGAACATAATTTTTTTCCTCTTTCAGTAAATAACTAAATATTTGCACTGTGGTAGTGCTGGGGAGGCACAAGCTGCGTTCCAAACAGAAAGCAAGGTGTAGTTCCTGCCCTGACTTGTAGGTGTTTTTCTGATGAAATCCTTTGTTAATGAGAAGACTTCTGCGTTCACTTCGTTATTTTTGTTCTTCTGATCACTCTTATTACAATTACTATAATTAAAAAAAGAAAAGGTATATGTGAACCTTTGCAACAGTGTTTCAGTGGCCTGGAGAAAGGAAAGCCCGGGTTGTGCTGTACCCTGTGAGTGGTACCAGGCAGAGATGTGGGTGAACTACGTGGACCCAGCAGCAGTCCAGCCTGGCCTCTGCAGGAAGAAGTGTGAGCTGTGTTTGCACTGTTTATACTCGCCCGAGCTGGTATGTCAGTGTGTAGTACTGTGCTAATATGTGTCAAGTGATTGATTTCTCCAAAGGCAGCAAATGCTACTCAGGTTTGAAATGCCATCTGCTAAATACCCCGTGATTCTTTAGGAATTGCTCCATCACTCAAAACACACTCCTCCAACCTGTGTAATGTGATGTTCCAGGTTTGTTTGTTTTTCTCTGCTGCTGCTCTGGCAGCTAGCTGGGTGCAGTTGTGAGTGGGGTGTGGATAAATGCCGCAGCCCCGTGATATCACTCGATCACTCGTGGTTTAGCAGATACTGGCAAGGCAGTACCACATGCAGCTTTGCCCTGTGTCCTGATGAGTTCTCCCAAACTAAGCAACACAGCACCTTAAACTTATGCAATCTTTCTCCTAATCCATGCATGCGTTATTCTTTGGTGTTTACATAACATTTACTGTGCAGCACAGAACAGCCATGGCTCAGTCCATGCTGTCATACAGAGAAGTCACCTTTGGGTGACAGCCTACTAGGTGTGCATTCTGATCCCAGCAGAGAAAACTCAATACCAGAGATCTCCAATGTCTATTGTCTCTCCAGAGCCCTGTTCTCCCTCTTCTACCCCAGCCTAAACTGAATTTCATAGGAAAAAACATGAGCAAAGGGCATTTGGGCTATGAAATGTGCTCCTTTCAACTTAGCAGACCTGAGAAAAAGTTGAGGATTCAGCTGACTCTTAACTATGAATCGTTACATTGATACTTGCAGGGAGCTGAAATGACGTCTGACCATTGTTATGTTGCTTCGATTTCTGTTTTCCCTTCTTCTGGTTGAGATTCATAGTATTTGCAGCTTCCTATGAAGTCTGGGAGTAAATAAAGGGGTTACAGAAGTCTAAAGGTGACTGCTTTTCCTCCTTTTTTCCTCATCTTCCTTTTAGCAAAATATCCAGGATCCTTTCATAACTGATATTAAAAAAACACAAAAGAGAGGGAGGGTTGGTGCCGTTGGACTTACTTTCTCTCAGTTTCCCTTTATATAAAATTAATCATTACTAAACAATGAAACTGGTTGGGCTACCATGGGTTCAAATAAGGTGTAGAGCAGCTTTTGAAATTGTAATATGAAAAAAAACCCCCTGAGCCCTCAAGTGCACAGCATTTAAGGCCTAGCTTCTTTCATTAATTTCTCACCTTACTCTTGCCCATTAGATGCAGAGTTTGGTAGTTCATGAGCAGCTTTGGCCATTGCTCTATTTTGTTTTTTTAATATTAAAAAAACCCCTGAATTTAAGACAATCTCCTCTGTTATAAGTCTATCAAGCAAAAATATTTTTGCAGCATCCTCCACAAAGCAAGTGAACTTTCACAAGACTGCATGACTTCAAGCTATGCAGAAGGTATATGTACAACCCTGGGAAAGGAATTAGTGAATGTTGTGAGCAGATGAAAAGCCTGGTAGACATTGGGCATCATGTAGGATTGTGGCAAATCAGTGGCAGGGTGGTTGGGTTTGACAACTAACAACATTGTAAAGCTTTGACAGAATAAGAACTTACATGTGGTGTCAATCATTCTCTGCATGCCACTTCTAATTTGTCTTGCTGTAAGAGGACATCCGTCCCCACTGGCATCTGAAATACAGCTGTCAATGTCACTGTGCCAAGGACAGAGCACTGAAGGAGCAGAGCATGTTGTGGTGCATGCAGTTGTTTTGGTGTTGCCTATGAAAAGTGCAAGGCTGAAATGGAGGGAGAGATGATTCCAAGATGTCCTCTATTCTGAAGAATCATCTTCAGAAAAGTAGACTAAAGGGAGAGCAGTAGGTGGGAGAGTGGCTGAAGTCATGGCTTGGTCTTTTAAAGTCAGTGAAGAACAAGAGTTTGTTTGCAGCACTAATGTTGGGACATTTGGAATGGGCTTGAGTTCATGTTAGTGTTGCATTGCAGCTGATTGAGCTCTTACACGCTGCTTCTAGTTTAAGCGGATTCATATTTTAAATAAATTTTCACTGTCTGAAGAACAGTATAAATTTTTGCTATTCTTTTTTTTTAAAGCTGTAGAGGGTGCAGTGTGAAGGCTCACCATTTTCCTGCTTCAACCTTCCTGTGTTTTCCTGTAAATCAGTCCTGGAGCCAGACAGAACCTTTGTGAAGCTTGGCTCCACAAGGGTCCTATGGCTGATGAGCTCTGGTGCTGGAGAAAGTGAAAGGTCTGGCTGATGCTCTCTTGTGACCGAACATTTATCAGGTGTCCCTGTTGATTTTTCTGGTACCTTTTAAAGTGTGAGGTCACACTTTGTTTTTCTGAGTTAAACTTGATCAATGGATTCGAACAATGTAGAGGCAGCAAGGAGAGCTCATGTATTCACAAACCTGGTTTCTATGTGAAATCAGACTAAAAGCAAGGCAGACATACCATTCAGAGGTGGCTGGCTGATACACTCCTGTCCAGCCCTCACCCACATAGACATGGGAAAGAAGAGCCTTGATGAGGAACAATGTTTTTCAGTATCTCACTGGACAGAATTTTCAGTGTTAAAAATGTAGAGAAGAAATGTATTGGTTTTGAAGCTACAAGGCAAATTCCCATTTCAGTTTGTTTTTAAGCTTCTTGTACTATTTTCTGTCACTAGAATGCTTAATTTAAAAAAACTCCAAACTTTCCACACATTTTCCTTTTATTTTAGCTTCTTGTCTCTTTTTTCTTAAAAGAAACAAAGCAAGCAGGAGTATTTTTTTTCCTTTTAAAAATAAACTATTCCAAAAGAAAACCTCTTTGAAAATGTCAAGTTAGGATACTAAAGAACACCACTAAACACTTTGACCAGAACTGAAATATATAGGATTTGTCAACCAACCAGCCTATCCTGCATGCTTGAAATAAGAAATTTTAAACAGCACCTTGCAGTACACCTGCACAGAGGCTGGCAGGGAGCTTTGTTGGGCTGCTCAGGCACCCCCAGTGCCACTGATGGAGAGAGGAGTGCAGTGTTGCCAAACCTGCTGGAGACGCCAGCAAAACTAAAGGGCTAAACTCCCCAGTCTGAGCCTGCTGTGACTGTGTCCCCTCTAGCTACAGTGACTTGGTGCCCCTGTTTGTTTGCACAACTGTCTTCAGCGCATGCAAAGTCCCATCTCACAGAGCTAACTGCATGTGGTAGCTGCAGTAATGGAGTTTGTGAGTTAGGTGCCTGTGCTGTCTGCATGTATGTGCTCTTAGCAGTGTTTTGATTTAAAAGCTGCACATGGTAGGGAGGGAAGGCTATGTTTGCAAGTCTGCCTGTGTTACAGTTGTATTTCATCTCTGTTTTATTTCAGCCTTCTGAGAAGCTGATGTACCAATATCTGAGTGCCAGTGCAGTCCAGACTAGTTCTCAGTCTTCTCACTTTGCTCCACAAACCACTGTTGTGGGTGTTGTGTTTATCATACTGGGGGCTACACAAGTTGTTCTGTGTCTGCTCTGGCTACGTCTGTTAGGAGTAAGATAGTTATACTGTGCCCTGGAGCAGTGTCTGTGTGTTGCAGTGACAACTGTTAGTGGAAAGAATGATTCTGTGTGTGTGCACATGGGGCTGGCATGCCACAAGAGGCTGTGCTTCTCCATGGCTCTCACAAACACAGCAAGTGATTGGAGAAATGAGGGAGGAATTTACAGGTCAGAATTGTAAATCAATTCCGTGTAGTTTTGGATTGCTGTGAGAAAGAAGCCTTGACATCCACCCATTTATGATCTTGTTCTGGTGAGAGAAATAAGATAAGGCCACCTAGGGTTTCCAGCACACATAAAACTGACTTTTTGACATGATCTTAATGTACTTGAGAGGAAGGTGGGTGTAACAGAGTGAGATACTCCAAAACACGTCTCCTGTGCACCCTCTTGGCTGCCTACTTGTCACTTTACCCCCATTATGCTAACAGCAGTAGTAAAAAACATGTGGAAGCTTTGTCATTTTCATGTGTTGGATGAGCACAACTGCAAATTTGTAGCTGTGAAAATTTTGCTATTTTGATTCTTTTTACTTTGTCTTGAATACTTAGTGATGCAGCCAGAACCCTGTTGGTGCCCAGGCAAAGCTCCAAAGAACGATCGGCTTGCCTCCTGGTTTTATTTGGAGTTTTACAAACTGTAATAAAAGGGCACCCAGACAATGCTCTGGGCACTGCGGATGATCTTATTTAAAAATACACTAGTAAACAAATGGCTCCATCAAGCACCTCAGATCAGATCAAATAAAACTTGCTATATTTATGCTGTTGCTAAGTTAAGAGCCATCTGTTGCTATCTATTAACAAACTATTTACATATACACAGATCCAAAATACTCTGATAAAAGGAATTGTCATTTCTTTCAGAATCCCAAGTTGTTCAGCAGCTCCTTCTACCTCCCAGATCTTCATAGTGAAAGGTGGAAAAGAGACTCTGCTGAGCTAGGAGGGCTAAACTCCTGGTTTGCATTGACTTGGTGGGCAGATATTCCAGAGGTTGGGAGCTCTAAGGGAGTTTGTTATGAAAATGTGGTTACCAGGAAGAGAACCATATGCTGGGCTGGAATAGACTGCATTAAATCTCTGAATCTAACAAACTGCTTTTTTTGTCTTGTTTAGGGAAAAATAGTGAAAAGACATATGAATTCTAGTAAGAATAGGCACAAGAGCTATATTTGTTCTTTTAAGATAGCTGAAGAAACTAAGGCTGCCTAAGAACCAGCATTCGGCCAAAATGTTAACTTGATTGTCCAGAAACACAAAAACCCCCTAATGTGCAGGGCATGCTTGTGACTATTGCCTTTCTCTGATACTGTCTGCTCTTTGTAGGTATGAGACAGCATGGGGTCTGCATCTTACACAGAATTTCTGGAAGGCTTTTAATTTTTTCCTGCCCAGGAAATGCTACGAAAAAAATAATGAATAAAACGAAAGAGAAGTCAGAAAATGCCATGCAGTCCACATCTTCTGTGTGTGCTGCTCCACAGTTGTCAGACATGCATTTGCAGTGGCTTAATAATGTTGGGAAATTAAATATATACTCAGTTACAAGTTAAAATCAAGAACCAAAAGCCATATCTGGGAACGTTCACATACAAATTTTTTCTCCAGATAAGGTGGGGATGAGGGTGATCTGCTGTTTGATCTGGTCCCTGCTTTTACATCATTTACTCCTAAGCAGCCACTTGAATATTTTGCTCAAGTGATGAGATCTTGTAGATTCAAGGTTCAGTATAAAAAATTATAGTCTACTTTAAAAGAAAAAATAACTATAAATAGGCAGCTGAACTGATTTCTGGAAGTGGGTACAAAGACTTCCAAAGAATATGCTTGTCTGCTACAGAGTATGTGGCTGCCTTTGGACTAAAATTTCTATCCAGTTAGCTGATTGGGGAACAGTAACTTCTCACTGCAAGAAGTTTTGGGAGACCTCTTGGGACTGTTTGGCCAGGAAGATCATTGCAGCCTTTTGCTCACACAGGAAAAGCCTCTATGGGAAACTCAGCTAGTGCTGGTTCCATTCCTGATGGTGTTGTCCTCGCAGGTTTTCCCTTGCCCTGGTGGGTGCTTGGATGCTGAGCTCAGCCTGCCCTCTGCCCATGTGGTGTGCCCTGATATTCCTGTGGTGCTGCGGGTTGCAGTGTTGGATCAGGGCCTGGGAGAGCCACAAGTGGTGTGCAATCTGCTGGCCTCCCTGCCTCAGACTGCTAGTTTGGGCAGAGTCCTCTGCCTGGCAGAGCTAGTCCACACACGCACGCATGTGCTCGTGTAGCAGAGGCTGTGAATGAAAACCAATGGTGTCACCTTAGCTTAAGTTTCCATAAGGGTGGTTTCGTCTTGGAGTCAGAATGGTTGAAATTGCTGTCAGCTAAGCATTGTAACTGCTTCAGGTGGCTGAGGAAGTTGCATCTGCACGAGTCCCTGGCCCCAGCAGAAGGGGACACTGGTTGAAGCATTTTAGAGTGGACATTGAGTTGCACAGATGCACAGGCCCATGGTGATGCTATGGGCCAGAAGCTCCTTGAGCTGCCCAGCAGCCTAAGGGTTTCAGTAGCTTTTTTTTTTTCCTAAAGTGTTTGCAAAATGTAGAAAAATGCAGCAAGTCCAGAAAAACTGGAACTGTTTGGTGCAATTATTCAGAGCAACTGATTAGCATGGACAAACATATCATATCAAACTTCTGCCTAGAAATTGCTGTAAATGCACCAATTGAACAGTAAGAAAAAAATCGTTTTTTTAATAACTGTCACCCTCCTTTAAGAGAAACCAGAGCTCAAGTGTAAGCCCAGTTTAAGGTGAACATGATGTGGAGTTTCTTTATGAAAACTGCAGAGACCTTGTAAAGAACATAGTTCCATTGAATGCAGGGGCAACAGAGGAGATTAGCTAAGCAAGATGCTCCTCCAGATCACACACGTTGTCTGCAAGACTTGCAATCATGTCCTGTACAGCAGAGTTAGGCGTTTGTTGTTATAGTGCATGACACAGCAGTGTAGCACAAGTGTGTGGAAACAGCTATTGAAACACCAACAGTACAATGCTGCTATTCTGAAACTTCCTAAAATGATTGAATAACACAGTTTCAAACTTTTCAATTACTTTAGATTGGTGACATGCTTTATACCGGTAAAGCATCATGTCTGATATTCAAAAGACTGGTCAGGCAATGGACATACACCAGCAAAATGCATGAAGTTACTATTGCTTTTGTGTAAGAGAGCCCTTAGACTACATGAAAATCTGGTATTTGCACATGTAGATGATCAGTCAGTGCCTCCTGCGTTTGTGGGGTGACCAGCTGGCAGTGCAGGGTGACACTTGGGAGATGCTTTGACTTCCTGCAAATTCCAGACTTCTTATCTCCTTTGCAATAGGACACAAACTGCTTCCTGTATCCTCCTCATCAATCCCATGTGCAGTATTGGGGGAAACAGTTATAATCCGCCAATATATTGTAGAAAATTGTGTGCGTGTGTGTGCGTACTCTATTAACAATCATAACGTCTTTCAAGGTTCTTCTTAGCAAGGGAAACTGCCACTGGCATTTTGGCTCTCCTTCAAACCAGTCTTGTCAGCAAGAAAAACCATATGAACTTGGAGATTGAAATCAGTTGCCCCAGGGTACCAGGTCCGGTTTCATTTTAACAATAAAAGAATCTGATGCCTTTTAGCAGGCAGGTAGTTATTGCCTAGATGAAGGAACAGTTGTAATAGTAAATCTAGAATTGCATTCAGATGTGACATCAGCTGATATATAAATACTGTATGTCTTGCCATATCCACCCACTCTTTCTATATGCAGGGAAATCTGAACCAAGGGAAAAGTCAAATGCTGGGCTGGCTACCCCAACTCCACAATTATGTGCTAGTAATCCTGAACTTCCTCTGCATTTGCAGGTAGCTAGAGGGGCCTGAATCCTAATGCTGTGCTCAATTTCATATGCTGTTTACATCGATCTACAAAAGACTGAGTGTGTCTGTATTTCCAGACACAGAAGACTTGAGGACTAAATAAGTGTTTGAAAGTTCCTGGGAAATCACTGTCATGGAAAGGCTGCTCTTTGTAGACTGTGTTGTAGTTGTTACGCCCTGATCTCTTATGGCCAACGTGTTCTCGGGAGCTAAATGTTCAGTTGACTGATTCCTGCTAAAACTGGAGATGGGAGGCTTAAATAAGGTATTGATCAATGGGTGTGTGTTACCTCTTAGTGTGACATATGCAGAATAAGCCAATTTTGCCCCAGAAATGCAAAGACATGAATCATGGATTATTTACTATCTGAACATCTTATCACTGTGTCAGGTATCCCCTAATAGGTGTAATAACTTCCAGAGTTTTATCCAAATAAGTCCTTGATGTTGTCACCACTGCTAAACGTTAGCAAGCTAAGAGTGGGGATGTGTGAAGGCGAAGGTGGTGTCCTTGTCCTTAAAGAGATATTCCCAAGCAATTCTTTGCCAAGTACGCTATTGTTTTGGCTTGCTGTAACTTATCTTTGTGACTGAAAATGAACCAGTGTCTCTTTCTGAGTGGGTCATAGCTGGTTGATCTGGAAGAGAGCTGTTATCAGTGTGTTAATTGCAATCCAAGCTCTGTGTTTCAGAGCCCCAGCAGGATGGTGGCTTCTCAATGGTACGGGAGCAGCTGGTGACGGTGGCTCTAATTGCTGCCCCGTACTCTTGATTAAAGCAGAGTAGGGGAGGGAAAACCCTGCTGAGCTACAGCTTAACAGATCCCCTTATGAATAATCTTCCCGAAGGTGCCACTCATTCTTGTAGTCAAGCATGGTGGAATTGTTCTCACCCATGAAGCTTAATCAGCAAGAAGTGCATTTGGCATCGTGTTGGGAAGGAAACTGCTCTCTGCCATTGAGCACTAGCTGGGGCGTAGCTGCCAAGATAAACAGTTAGCTCGGTGTAGATCTAGATATCTCCTTTGGTTACTGTCTGTATCCAGAATTTAGTATCAAAGAATTGGAATTTTTGCTTTTCAGTTATCTCCCACTTCAAAAATATAGCGTGTCTCATTTTTCAGCCAAGTAAATTGAAAACTCAGGGCACAGATTCACACACTTGCTGACATGCAAGCCAACCTCTGGGAAAGTTTTCTGCTTTCTTGTTAGGTCCTTTAGAGGTGCTTGTTGTTCTCTTCATGGGCACAGGGGTAAAACAGCAATGCTTGTGCCTGCCTACGATGTCTGTGCATTAGTGTGATGTGGAAGACTGTAGAGGATGAATAAATTACATGGTGGTTCTGGTTTTTTTCCAATTGTGGAAAAGTGGAAAATGTGAAATAGTTAAAAACAAAACCCCTGAAAACAGTTATTTTTACATAATTGAAATGCTTTAAGACATTGTTTCAATTTCAACTGTTTCAAACTCAGTTAAAACTTCAGAAATAAAATCTCTTACAAAAAGAAAAAGCTGTAAAAGTTGAGGTCTGGAAATTACAAATGGTACAAATGGCTTTATTGTGGAAATGCTTTCACTGAGAAAAAAAAAAGTCCAAATTCACTGAGATTTAATTTTATAGGCAGTTTACCACCTTGAAGTAGTTTTAGTGACATATCTTGAAACAATTTCTCCATCTATCTCTTATCTATGTAGGTTAATTTTTCTTGATTAAATTGCTTTGTCTTTCTTGTGTTTTCAAATTGATAGCAAGCTGATCCTTTACTCAACCTACTCCCTTTTGATCTGATGCTCGTTTGTCTCAGTCATAGAAAATGTTGCTCAACAGGATATCAGTCCCTTTGACCTTTTCCTGGGATAGAGTCCCATGTGATGCAGTACCACACGTGCCTTAAAGTAGGAGTTTGCAATCTTGCAGATTGAGCAAGGTAGAACTGAGGTGCTTTAATCTTTGTACAGCTTTAAGCAATCCAGAGATGATATTACTTCGATGTTGGGTTGCATGCGTTTGCTTCACTGTGGTTGGTAGGATCTATTAAAAAATGGTAAGTATGTGTTCAGTGGAAAATCTTCAAAAGGAAAAAGAATTTTTTTAAAAAAAGGTTGTTTTTCCTCCAATGACTTAAGAAGCTTCATTTTGCATACCACTAAATAAATAAATAATCTGGCATTTTAAAATTGAAAAATCAGTAAAAGGAAGGTGAGGGAAGAACAACTTTATTATTTTTTTCACTCTTCTATTTTGACAAAAAAATCTAGACTGTTTACACAGCTAATTTTCTTATGCCTTTGGGAGCTCCCTTAAAATGAGTACGTAGAAACTTTGTTCTGTTTGCTTGAGGAATCAGGAGAATGCCCAGCCAGAAGTTTGCTGAGGGATGGAGCTACCAGATCTTCCCCGTATTTGTATCAGGCCCATGGAAGGAAATAGAGCCCAGAAGCTTTAGGAGACAGTTTCTTCACCTCTCAGTTTGCCAGTACTTTCATGTGATCAAAATTCTTAATTTCTGTTATCACCAAGCATTCAGCCATGGATATGATAATACTTCTACTTTTATCATATTGTTTAGGTAAAACTATTGTATTTCAATTCACATTAAATTGCTTTGACAGAGAGGATTTCCCACTGTGATCAATAGTGTACTTAAGTCTGGATTGAAAATGTATTCTATCCAGTGGGTGACACTGGCCTCAGCGGTTTTGAAGGCATTTTTCCAGAGGTACTTCAAATTTCTCCGCTCAGTACGGTTTCAGTTGGCTGCAGGAAGTAATTTAGTACATGATAGGTAGAAGTGCAGGCTGAGAATGCAATTTAATAAACCTGACAGCTTTTTTTTACTTATTCATTTATCAACCTAAAAGCTAAAGCAAATAGGGATGCAACCTGTAAAGTTGTTGAATAATTTTAGTGAGCTTAACCACATGTTTAGCCTGAGGAAGAAAGAGTAGTTAATTTTATATCTTTTTTTCTTTTTTTTTTTTTTTTGCATTGAAGGCAAAGGACCCTCCTTTTTCCTGAAGGCAATTTCAAGCTGTTATCCAAGAATGAAAAATGATAATTGTTATAGTTGTACTCAGTTGATCTTAATTTTAGTGAAGCTCCAGGCTAGCAAATATGAAAATATCATCATCCTGGCTGATAAACTGGTTAAATGCATTGCTGCAGGATTTTGATGAAGTAGCAATAGTTAATATTTGTTGCTTAGTGAAGAGCAGTTATAATCCTGACTTTGGAACTAATCCAAATAGAGAGGAAGAAAAAAGTCATTCACCGGCAATATGAAGTGGTTTTTTATATATGCAGACACACACAAACGTTGTTAGACAGCATAAAATGCTCTCGTGGCAAATTGTTTGCTCTCCATGTTGATGAGATAAACACAAGGAGGTTCCAGTGCCTGTGCCCATACCTTGTCCAGTTTAAACACTGGGTGATAGACTTTCCCACCAAACAGATTTTTCATCCCATGCCAATATAACACAGAAATTTGTGTAGATCACCTGTACTCGGGGCAGGAAGCTGCATGGAAAAGCTCCTGAAGGTGGGTGAGCTGCCATATGCTTGAAACACAAGTAGGGCCTTGAGGTCTATGCCTAGCTCCAGTACATGTCAAGACCCCACCTATGAAACAAGGATCATGATGCCAACCTGCACATCAGGGTTTTACACATCACCATTAACGCTTGTGAAGAAAGTACATTCTTTGCACTGGATGTAGTGATAAAAATGCAGGGTTGTGGTACCAGTTTGGACAGTACCCTCAGTCCATGTACTAAAACTGAATTTGTAATTGTTGGTGTTTATCTTGGTACACAACACTAATTCATAGAGAGCTTCTTTCATAAAAATAGAAATCTTTGTAATGTCATTTGCATTGGGATTTTAGATCATCTTTAAGTTGACTGATTGAAGTTTACAGTTGTCTTCCGTTCCACAGGGAATGTTTTTTTTTTTTTCTGGTTTACACAAGTGTTTGTGTTTTTATAAGATGGGAGAAAAAAGTAAGCAACTGTGACTATTTCAGCAACTCGAATACTGCTGTGATGAAAGAAACTAAATATGGATTCATTCTAGGGCATGAAAATGTTTATGAAGTATGAATTTATTAAAGGGATTAAGTAAAGTACTAAACTTTTGCTGTGCATCTTATAATATGTTTAAGTTTTATTTGAATATATGTATAACACTATTGCTAACGAAGATCACAATCAGAAATTAACCTTGAAATGCAGTACAAAGTTCTCTAGATAAACCATATTCAGAATGTAAGTAGAGGGATATTCATTTAAAACACATGCAGTCCACGCTCCCAACTCAGCCTGCAGGAAATAAAGGCAGAAAATTAGGGACACGTTGAGATAATATGGTGATAACTGGATAGAGAGGCAAAGGTGCCAATTCAGCAGTATGTCACACTTTGATTGCCATTATGCATGATTATGCAAGCTCATGAGACTAGAAGTCATACTCGTAGAGAGCAGGTGAGAAGATAAAATAAGGCCCTTAGAGGCAAAGCAATATAGGCTTCTTTCAATGACTCTGATAAAGGAGCAATGCCAAACGCTAGGAGCAAAAGCTGCAACTTCACTCATGACATGTCAATCCCATCAATCCATTCTCCACTTTTCTTTCTTCTAAACTGTAACCCAGAGATGCTTTTACTACACACTCAGTGCTGGTCTCTAACTTCTACAAGCTCATAATTTTGTCTGAGTTTTCCTTAAAAATACTAAGGGAACAGAGACAGAAAAGTTAAGTAACTTGTCAAAGGCCAAATAAAGCATCTGAGGTGGAGTCAGGCAGAGAACCCAGTTCTCTGGACTTGTTTGTTTAACTGGTTTTCCTATTTTCCACCTCTTTTCTGTTCCCTGTCAGTCCTTCTATTCTTGTTTGAAGCATAGGGGACTTTATAACCCTGTATTTCTTACAACTGTTTGAAAGCTCTACAAGAGTGCAATACTCCTGATTGTTTTTGTTCAAAGATGGGGGCGTTTCTAGACATGTCACATCTGAAAAGCGAATGACTTTTGGCATATAGTCCTTAGTTTTCAGACACAAGGGACACATGCAAGGAATATCAAATACATGAGTGAAGCCAGACAGTGTGTCTCTAAGCATACGGTGTTTTATTCTATACTGAAGGCCTTAAAATGGGAATTTTTTCCATCTATCTAGACAGGGGAGCCTCCTTTTAGGTATTATCTGCTATACAAATATTGGCCTACTCCTTAAAGCTAGTTTCATAGAAAGTTGAAGGCAGTCTAAGGAGGGGAACATATCCTTTTATATATGTAGGATAAGGTAAATGATATCAAATAAAATGAAGGATTAAAGCATGCTTGAGCTTGAAGTAATAGATATAAAAAGGACAGGAATTATTGTTTACTTACATTTTTCAGTTGGGTGTGTGCAATCAGTTTTGCTGGGGATTTATGTATCACATCATCTAATTTACAGCCTGTGCCAACTCCTACAGCATGCACCACACCAGCAGCCTCTGCCAAGAGCTACCCAGCAGCCATGTGCACTTGTCCAGCCCCCTGCCCACCCTATGCCACCTTCTTTCTTTACACTTTTCTCTTTACACATCTCCTCTTCCCCTGGTGCACCCTTCCTTTTTCTCACCGTTTTCCCCTGATTACTCTCCTGATTTCTTAACCTGCAGCGAGGAAAGACCCTTGGAGAAGGTCAGGTTTCTGGTACCCAAAAAATTGCAAAGCATACCCCAAAGTTCAGGTGATTCCAGGCATGGATCAGAACTGGCTTTGTAGTTAGGATCTATCTGGAGATAGTTGGTTTGTTTGTTTGAGGAGTGGGTGGGAATATGTTGTCTTCCTTTTCTTTGTTTTTGAAGGAGTTTATGCCTCTTCCTCCAAAGAGGGCAAGACACAGAGGACTTGTCCACTAACAGTCTTTTGCCTATCCTGAAGTATGGATCTTGCCATGGCTTTGAGACTTTAAATTATATATGATGTTCACCATGACACTGCTTCCCAAGATATGTTGTCCATTCTAAAAACCTTCTGCAAGTGTAGTTAAATGCCACTTGTAGCAGTCTTTGTTACCTTAAGCGCTTTTCACTAAAAGTGAGGTACTCTTAAAAAGGACAAAACAAAGTGGATGGGGGAAAGCAGCTTCCTGGATGTTTTAATCATGGCTGCTACTTTGTGAAATTGAAATCTAAGCTGTTTCACGAGGGTGGTCCTAACACTAAGAAAAGACAATGAACACCTCGCTCTGCTGCTGTTTTAATTTTTGTTTAATTTGTTGATATTTAGAAGCTTTGTTTACTGATTATCACAGTGTTTCAAAGCATAATAGTCCTAAGATATCTTCTAGAAGCCATGTAGAAAGAGCTGGGGCTTGCACCTTTAACAAAGACTAAAATACATATTGCAGTGATTTGTGATCCACACAACACATTTTATACTCCAGTGAGCACAATGACAGGGTCAAAACTGATCTTAGTAATATAACAATAAAATGAACGAAACAAAATTCAGAGAGGTCTTGGGACATTCATATAATTATACTTCTTGTAAAAAATTAAAAACCATGCATAAAAGTCACCCAAAACATTAGAAGAGTGATGGAAGAGAGATACTAACACAGTTAGAAATGCATTTGTATTTACAACTGTTTAACTACAACTGTTTGAAACTATGTAAGAATTTCTATAAAAACTTTAAACAAACAGAAAAGATTTCCTAATATGCACTGTGCTATGAAGTAAGCTGGCTCAACAATAGAATTGTTCACCTGCAATAAATCAAACCCTGACAAAGTAATTCATGTACATAACTTTATTTATAATGGCCAGTAAGTGGGGATAACTCTACCAGGTCAAATTTCTGTTTCATCAATGAAGACCGGTAGTTGGGTTTTATTCTGAGTGTTTTGTATGTGATAGTTGGAAACCTTAGGTAAATTGCTGACATAACAGGGATTGCATTCAGGTTTCCATAGAGAATTCAGACCTCAGTGCTTTGTTTTTTCAGAGTCCTTTTGAATTTCTACAGCAGCTGCGAAGCAGAGGTTGGATTGGGGGTGGGATTAAGGGTATGGCTGGGGTGTGGGCAAGTGTCCAGATGAACTGGGCCAGAGAATGGTGATCTCTGGGAACACTTCTCTAGTCTGAGTCTGGATTTGCTTGCCAGTAGCTAAAAGTAGTAATATGGCAGTCTGAGTGCACAGAAGCTAATAAGTGATTGTTAAGACTGAAGCTTTTTGAGACATCACAATGCTAAAAGAAACATCTAAAATTCTCTCTCCTCCTAGTTTCTGCTTTGAGCCTGAAAACAAGGTTTTGCTTTAGAAATTATTTCTGGATTCCACAGGGTATCAGCCAGCCAAGTGGAAGATCTGCATCTCCTCCCAAGCCTTGATGTGTTTGAATCCTTGCACCACCAGGGCTGCAACAGTGATCACAGCCTCAGGAGTGAGTTTTCCTCTGGCTTAAAACAGGGAGAAGGACTGGTCTCTTGGCTCCTGGAGTACGGAAGCAGGCAGAGCAGAGTTGTGGCTGAACACCAGGCATGTTAGGCTGTATTGTACCAGTAACAGTGGTGTTGGAAGGCTTGCAGTGCAGGCCCATGATGGCATGGATAGAGAAGGGCCAAAGGGCTGCTTTTTGTTATTTCACTGAAGAGGTGTAATTACAATTGATCTGCAGGGTGTTTCAAAGAGATGGACCCAATTTCGGTGACAAGATGCTTTGAAATTGGGTCCATCTATTTAAAACACCCTGCAGTTGGCCTTGCCTTGTATTGATCTTTCTAGAAAAGCAAGACCAACTGATGACAACCAGCACGTACGTGTAGGTGAACTCATGAGATTCATACAGATTTTTCTTAACGACCTTTGGATTTGCCCATGCCAATAACTGGCTTAGTCTCCCTGTCCTGCACTCAGGACATGTGAGGTGGTTGCAGGAAGAGCAGGTGCCTCCTTCAGAGGAACAACATGAAGTCCAGAAGTCAAGGCACACTTTGAGCATTCATTTTGCCTTGTTTCACACCCACTACTCCTCCTCTTAATCAGAACAAACCTTAGCAAGCATTATGCAGAGGGTTGATACACAGAAAAATTCTTTCAGAATGAAAAATCTGTTTGCTGGTGGAAAAAGGGTAACATAGCAACTCTTGTGTACTTTGGTAAAAAAGCAATGCATAAAAATTGACTCTCTTTATGTTTCTCTGGGTGATTCAGGCTGCCTGGGTGTGGCAGCTGGGGAAATTTGATCCACCAACTATTTACATAAACCGAAAAGTGTTTGTCTAAGCACCAGGAGACAAGGGCCTAGCTGGATAAAGTGCTGTAAAGAATTCTTTTTGCAGAACAATCCCTATTTGCTATCCAAAGAGGCAGGCAGATGCTTATATAGCAAGATACAAATTTTTGAAGCCTAGTTAAAATCTGTTCTCTTACAGCACGATCAGCCTTTCTGTCCTCTACCCCCTACAGAGCTGAGTGCCTGGCTGGAGAGAGAACAGTGGCAGAGTGCCTCTCATCCTCCCGAAATTATCTCTTTAGAAGTTGTAAAAATTACTTCCAATGTATACCAGAGCAACTGGAGAAATTTCATAATTACATTATTAACCATTCTGCCTGTCAGGTGGGTCTAATACTAGCCATGGAAAGCCCTAGTATGTAAATGAACTGACAGAAAGCAGTTCAGAATTTAACATTAGGTGCTGATTTGAGTACTGATAAATTGCTTTGATCCATTGAGTCATGCCTTGTTGTCCTTCCAAATAAATGAATGTAAGCACCTTCTGGAATTGAGTCACCCTTGGAGATGGGGGCCAGCCTGATCTCACTATTGTCCATGTATAGTGTGTACAGGCACAGGCATAACTGCTGTACTCAAGTGTTTTACAATCTATGATACGTTTGTCCTCCTGATATCACTGTGAGGTAGAGAAGTGCTCTTTGTTTCATTTTACAGCAAATGGAACCAAGGCCTGAAATTTGAAGCACATCTTGGTGGGAGCTGAGATACCCAAGCCCAACTTAGAACCCCAGCTCACAATGATTCCTGTGGGAGCTAGATGTTTTGCCTAATTCAGGAAAACTGGAGCAGAGAGCAGAGTTAATCCAGCTATGTGTCCTAGGCAGGAAGCTTTCTTGCTTTTGATGGAATTGAGTTTTCAGTTATCATTTGTTATTTTAAAAGTCCTAGCTTCAAAATCTATGAGAATGTATTCAGACTATGGAGTCTGTGCTTTCTGCACATGAATTTTGTGCATTTGCAAGCAGTTCACTGTAGAAGTCAGTTCCTGATATAGGGGAATAAACCCTTGAAAGCTGAGTAGGGTAAACTTTTCATATTCACCTTGCATATGAAAACTAGCTCCTCCTTAGCAGTCGCCTGCCTTGCTCTCTTTGACTTGTGCACTTATGGGTGAGTGGGAACAAGACGAAGGATGATTATTCAGGCAGTGAAGACAGGGTTATTTTTAGCAAGGGAGGATCCCCTTCTGCAAGACGGAGTAGTAATATGCACCTCAGGACTTCTGCTGTGATTGTAATGGTGGATCTCGGGTTGCAAGATCTTGTGAGACAGTACTTGTCTCAGTTTGTGCTTGTCCTCTAGAACAGACACAGAACAAAGACAAATCTAAGAGTACAGCTTTCTTGTGAGAGGCTTCTGCTACCATTTATGGTTTATTACATTCAAATGCATAAAATAAATACTTAGAAAGCCCAGCCATTTGACAAAGCAGAGGTCCATATGTGAGAGGGCTGATTTGAAAGGTCAGTGTGTGTTCAATATATAGCTGTACGTGTCTTCCCACAGGTGGGTCTGGGAAAGGATTGAGCACATTTTCCCCAGGACAGCTCCACACATTTTCTATTCCTGATCAAGATCTATTCATTGGGCAAGTGCTGTTTAATCAAGCAGCAGGAAAAGGGTGTGTGCTGTCTTCAGAAGTACAAAGAAATCTCATTCAAAGACAGTCCCGTTCTTAAAAGGCTGATGTTTAAATTAAACCTGCCCAGACAGGTCTGGCATGTTTAGTGTGACCCCCTTTTACTGTGGATGTTCCGGTTATAACTATCTTACTGCTTCCATTTAAAATAAAAACACAACTGCTATAGAAAACATAGATCAAACCAGGCTCCTAACAGTTGTCGGCCACTATTGTGAGCAATGTTTCATGATAAACCACTACTACTGAAAAGTAGCTAAGAACAAAAACTTTAGAAAAGTAAATAAAAGACCAAATTCAGCAGACAGACTGAAGAGTCAGTGTGCTAGTTAACAAGGGCAGCATGGGAGAAATGATACATCTTTTTGTTTTATTCCAGCATTTGGGCTTCAGTGGTTTTGATGGTGTTCAGATCTAAATGTATTAAAGGCTCTCATCTTTGGTTGTAGAAGCCAAGCAGAGTGTGTCCTTTTCAGCTGCATTAACAGGAGAAGCTGCAGACTATCTTTGAAAGCCAGAAGAGCGGTGTTGGTTTCTCAAGATCTTTTTCTTCTCTTCGGTCATACTGCCTCTATGCAGTTCTACTTCACTCTCAATATTACATATGATGAAAATGAGAAAGGTCACCAAGGCATATTTTAATCTTGTTTGCCATGATATGCTATAGCTTTGAAGATTATAAACAAATGAGATTGTTCTGTGAGATGTGCAACTTTTCATGTCTGGTGTAAGGGCAGACCACCCTGGTAGCTACTAGAGTCCATATGTTCAGCTTTTTCCTTGGAAGGCCTCTTGGTGGGTTACAGTCTGCTGTTGTCTTCCCCAGTCTACTGGAGGAGGTAGCAGATGCTCAGCACAGGTCTTGCAGTGATTCATGTGTGGAGAATGAATGATCCATCTGCACACAGCAGCGCATGCTAGGAGAGGTGTACTCACACTAAGGCTCCTTAGGAGCCACTCCCAGGCTGTGCTGCTTATGGGGATGAGTGCAAGGTTCAGTTCTTGAGGGTTTGCCAGTCCAGCACTCCCTAATTTCACTCTGTATTCACTGTTCCCCTTCAGCCCTGCAGTGTTGAGGTCTCTGCAAAGAAAAGAAAGATGTTCGTGGCACGGGTGATAACTGCTGGTGGTGGGGTACCTCTTGAGGCAGAGCTTAGGACTCCTTCTCTTATTGTTTCATTGATAAGGCCTAGGAAGCTGTATTATACACAAAAACACCTTACCTCTGCTTATAAAACATGGGCGTTAAGGGGAACGTTCTTTTGATTTCTGTGAGATGGGACAGGGCAGAAGTGCAGGTATCATGCTTTTCAATGAAACTTCACCTTAAACTGTACTTCCCTTCTTGAGTTATCTCATCACAAGCAGCTGGAGCCATTTATCAGGATTAATCATAAGTAATTTTGAGTCTGAATGCTGATGAACAAGAAGAAGAAGGTAAGCTGTTGCATGAGAAATCATGAACTGCTCCAAAATAGCAGTCTCTCACAGGCAGGAAATGGGAGATACTGCTTTATTGGTCAGGAAAGTAGGGAGCTTTTGCCCAGTTGCTGAGAGGAATGAACCTTGGAGAGAGAAACAGTGGATAGGATGTTAAGTGTTCAGTCTTGAAACTTTTCTGTGGATAAAAAAGGAAACACAATCCTGTGCATGTGAAGTACTGCAAGGTGAAAGTGAAATCCTGTATTTATGAAAGGGCATCTGGCATCACATCTAGAGATTTTGATACAGATCCATTGCAGAGTAGAGAAGGTCAATGATTGTCTTTCCTTACTTACATGAACTTGGTGTTGAAATATTTGTCAAGTGTAGAAACTGCTACCTTGTGGTTAGATTTTTCCAGGTTGCTGCATTGTATGTGCATTCTGGGCCTTGTGTGTTTGTATCCAGGGGACACCTCATTGTTGTGGAATATCTTTGTCACCATCTTTTGTGCTGGTTGCTTGTCAGCTTTGAGAGGAAGAAAGGAGGTGGGAGGTCTGCAGGATACCGGATCGCTGAAGCTCTCTGGAGTTTTGCTGCTTTCAGCAGAAAGACCCAAAGGAAGCCATAAGATAGCTTAAGTCTACAGTGATTTGAAGATTTGCCACTGTGACTTCTTCCTTATAATCCTCTTTGAAAGCTATATTTGAAGTAGATCAGGTGCAAGACAAGGCAGTTTCTGTGACTGTTGTAGCTTTCTTACTTTAAAAGTGCATGTAGTACTTTGGTAAGCATAAAAATGTCATTTAAAAATCATCACTGTCTATTTGACATCCTCAGCTGGCAAAAGCTTTTATTGTAAACGTGAACTTACACACAGGACCATGCTGATTCTTTTTAAATGGATTTTGGCCAAATCTGGAGCGTAGCATTTCTTCTCCCAGGCTGTAGATCTTGAGCTGTGATCAGAGTGGGGGTCCTGCAGTCATCTCAATCGGATCAAAATCTTCTGAAGGCAACAGCGATCCTGCTGAGAGATCAAACCTAAGAACAAAGTTACACCTTGGTACAATTCCTCTATTCTTACTTTTTTTAAATAATGTTTTTATATGCCCATCTTTTATAATTTGTAAAAGCTGTAAGAAATTTGCAGTTTTTCCATAGCTCAGGAATATTTCTGATGCTCAGATTTATTAATTTCTTAGGGAGCTGTAAAACAGATACATTTACAAGTATGAGTAATGGGAAACAGAAAATTTCTGCACAATGCAGACAGTCCTTTCATGTTACATCATTCAAAGCAGTGCATTCACATGGGGATATATTCAGGCAAAACTCCACAGCCAGAAGACCAGGCTCCTCTGCTTGGCTGTGCTTTTAATGTAGGAAACTTTTGGTTAAGATTTGTGGGTATCTTTCATATAATGCATCAAAGAGCTGAAAAGTTGAGAATAATCATTCCCACACATGAATCTACGTGGGCTAAAGTACAAGCCCTTCTGTGCTTACTGCAATTTAAGCATTATTCCCTACCTTTGCTTTTGAAGGTACCCTAACAGAGTAGACAGTTGAATGGAGACACTTCTGAGATTACTGTGCCATCAAGCCAATCAAGAACTGTAGTGTCTTAAAATTTGCAGAAATAAATGTAGTACAAATGTTTCCTGTGGGTAAATTTCTTTGTGTCACAGAAATCAAAACGTGCCTTTAATAATGCTAAGACATTTCAGAGCTAGAGGAACCAATGTGAATAGTTAGCTTTGCTGTCTGTGTGTTGGAGTGAATCCCAGTAATTGATAATTGAACTGTAACATGTCACGCAGACAAGCAGTTCAGACTTTATATTATAATAAATGTTGTGTTGGAGGTGGAGGGAAGAAAAAATATGCAGATTTCAGGACTTTTTTTACAATCTTGTGCTGTTTTCAATAAGGGGTGTCTTGGTCTGAAATGTTAGTGAGTCTCTCTGGATCTAACACTGAGGTCCCAGGTACCTTACAGTCAGGAACTATAGCTTTTAGAAAACATGTGGCACCACGTGAATATACAAAAAACTGAAAGCATAAATGAATGTGTAAATGTACATAAGGCTTGTAGTTAGCCATGCAAACACCTAGCTGTAGACCCAGCTTGTGTACAATGTGTAGGCAGAGGTAAACGTGACCAAAAAATGTAGTCCTGTGCCTATCTCTGCCCTGGCTGCTAGCAAGCTGTCTCCATCCTGACATGCAACAATCTTTGCATTCCTGTCCAACCTGAAGCCAGAGTGAATTTAATTAGGAAAACTTTATGCTAAGCTGTCCTACCTCGACATATGCGTCCTGAGAGTGAGCCTCAGCTTTGCCAGGTGCTAGACAGGGTGTATGAAGCTGACAGAAAGTATGGAGAAAATCCTGTCTTTGTCCTGTTCCCTTTTGAGAATGCAAGGGTTACTTGTGAGAAAAGCTTTTTGGTAGCTGTTTACAAAGACGGACTGACCCACCAGGCCTGCAGCAGCTCTGCAGAGTGCTGGCCAGGCCCAGAGTCAGGACTCCCCCGCGAGTGCCGAGCAAGGAGCCAGCGATGCAACCAGATGCCACTGCTGGCAACACTGATGATAAAAAGCGTCCAGACTTTTGGCACTTGGGTCTTGCATCTGCCAAGCTTTTCCTCCATAAACAGCCCCGTGTACCACTCTAGATAAGGGAGCATGCTGAGAGGAAGGGGCCAAGGGGAATGAGCTCCATGCGGGCAGGAGAAGGCTGTGATGTGCCTGAAGCTGCCCTTGCTCATGGGGTTTCCTTTGCAACTCTACTGGAGTTCAGGGGTTCCTGGTTTTACATTCCTTTTGATTTAATTTTTAAGAGCGTAATTGTTTGGAGAAATTAAGCATTTCAGTGATATGATTTTGATTTGCTCACTGCTTCACTGACATCTGGGTCCCATCTTGTTTAAACACTGCCAGCCATCTGGGGCAGTCAGTCCTTACTTGCCAATACTGACTGATACGGCTGCCCATCCTGTTGCAGGAACTGAGTTGTGCCAATCTGCTTGGCACTCAATTTCTTAGCAAAGAATTGACATTTATGTTTGTATTTTTTTTTTTAATTAGAGGTGCTGAACATTTCCAGGGCAACAGAAAGAGTGTAGCTGAATTTTTTTTTTTCCCCTCTGTGAGTTTAATCAGCAAACACCTAATCCTGATTACAGCAAGCAAATTGCCAGCATTCAATTTCATGCATTTATGCATAAATGCTCCTTTGCAACATCATGAATTAGTAGATTGCCTGAATTTTGAGCACTTAATACAGACTATCAAGAGGCTGTGTACTTTAATTTGCATTTTCTGTGTTGGGCCAGCAAAGCAGTATCACAATGTTGTCTTTGTCTGGTTGGAATTGACATCTGTACTGAATATTTAAAATAACAGATGCTTGCCCACTCTCTTAGGGATAAGGACTGGTGCATAGGTGGTACATATCTGACACTTCCCTTGTACTTCAGTCTGTCTTTACCATATTTACTTCAATGTACTTCAAACTCAAGGAACTGCTGCTGTAGATTACAAGTGACCTGTGGAGGAGATTTGTGGCAATGTATTGCCAGACCTATAAAGATACCACAGGACATTGTGAATTACTTCCTTTTACCTCTCTTTGGCAAATTTTTTATGATTAAAATTATGTGGAACACTAAGTCCGTTTTTGCTGAAAACTTATTGAAAGTATCTAATTGAAGAAATGGGATGCCAAAACTTCAACAAAGGCTTTTTTTTCCTCCCTCCATCTGTTTAATCAGATGTTTGAGTATAGAAGGTGTTTTAACAAAAGGTTGTGCAGATGGTAGGGAAAACATTCGACTGTTTGACTAAAAATCATTTCCTCTCTCAAAGAGGGAGCATTTTCACAGATCTCATTAGTTCAACCGTTGTAACTTCCAGGAGGTGCCATGGGGTACAAAATGTCTGGATTCACAGGGGCAGAAATTTATAAGCAAGAAAAGATAAGTGAATGCCAAAATAGCTTTAGTTTCAGTGTATACATCCAAAGGAATTGCATTCTCCTTCATTTTCTCTATAGAAATTATGTATTCCTTTATTTGCCACACCATATTAATTCCAGTGTTGGTTTGCCACCTCTGTCGTATAAACTGGGTGTTAATTGTGACTGCTGTAGCAGTGCACAGAGCAAGTGCTGATTCATGGGGCTCTGAACTGCTGCTCGCTACGGGCTGTTCTCATTCCCTTGTTATTTTGCTGCAGTGGGATCAGCTCCATGATAGGAGCTGGGTGCTGTACAAGCAAAAAGATCTCAGTCTCAAAGAGTCTGCAGTCTCAGACAGCCCGTGTGTCTTACTCCAAACTGTAACGTCTGTCTGATTTTGCTGAGTGAGTCACACGGTTTTGTTTTGCCATATTCAGATGACACCTCCTCCTCTTAGTGAAAACATTCTGGAATAGCCTCGCAGCATAACCAAACAACAAAAGGGTACTGCTGATGGCTGACAGCTCTGACAGGTGCATTTTAAACTGGATTCAGTTTTGTCATTGTGCCTATAAAAGAACACTGAAGGTGAAAAAATAAGTAGATTTTTTTAAAATGTAATTTTGTAACTTTGCCAAACACAGCTTCATTAAGAACTCCAAACATTGCCATCTTCCAGGCTGGATGATTCAAATGCAGATATGTTTGTTTTGTTAGGGTGCTTAAATATTTAATTCTGTAGCAGAGTTTGCAGAGAATTTGATGTGGCTGTTGGGGAAAGATTTGCCTGTTCTGGTTTGAGACAAGCAGGATGACTCTGGGGTTCTTCAGTGCTCCAAGCATGCTTCTGTTCCGTCCCTGTAATTTTTCACCACAAATTGCCTTGACTGGTTCAATGATTTTTGTCATTGTGCAGGTCACTAGCATTCAGTCATAATCTGAAGCAGAATACTCGTGTTAGCCTTTTGCAGACTTCAAGACATCATGTTCATACTTTGGAAGGAAAACAGGAACCCAAAGCCCTGTTAAAAGCAAATGCCTTAGATGCCTTTTTTTTATTTCTTTCTTTTTGCCATAGCCTCTCTGTACAAAGGCTTTTAGGGTGAGCACAGGTGATCACAGGAGAGAAATTCAGAAACACTGTAGGATTAGGATTAATTTCTTTTTCTTCCCAGAATCTGTTTTCAGCAATTTACGGATTTATTTTGTGAGGAGAACTTACAGAAACTTTAAGATCACCAGACTGACTGAGACACAGAAGAGCTATTGAGAAACCATCTTTAAACATACGTGTGGAATACAAATGGAAGAACAATTTAGCATGTTTCATCTGGTGCAATTCTGAGCAATTGGGTGAAATTAGAACCAAAACTGACTGTGGAAGGGTCTGGCTGTTGAATTCCTTGTTAAAACATTAAAATATTTCTGGTGTTGGGGTGGTTCAACCTGGAGAAGGCTCTGGGGAGACCTTCTAGCAGCATTCCAGTAACTGCAGGGGATTACAAGAAAGCTGGAGAAGGACTTTATACAAGAGCAGGTAGTGATAGGATGAGGGTAATGGTTTTAAGGTGAAAGAGGGTAGACTTAGATTATGTATTGGGGAGAAATTCTTTACTGTGGGTGTGGCAAGACACTGGAGCAGGTTACCCACAGAAATTGTGGATGCCCCTCCCTAGCAGTGTTCAAGGCCAGGTTGGATGGGGCTTGGAGCAACCTGGTCTAGTGGAAAGTGTCCCTGTGTGTGGCAGGGGGGTTGGAACTAGATGATCTTTAACATCTCTTCCAACCCAAACCATTCTATGATTGGTAGAAACAGTGTCATAGTAACATGACAATTATTTGGTAGATTGATAACTCTAAACTTCCTATAATCAGACATAGTAGTCCTAGGATCTGTAAGCTGTCTGGGTCTCCAAAGGACCCTTTGCTGGGCCCTAAATTTTCTGGTGTTGATAGCTTTTGATTAAGAGAGTAAACTAAGAGCAGTAACATCAATGTGAAGCTTTGGTTGTCATTTTAGGGTGATCTTTTCAAGTAAGCTTCCCTCTTCCCTGGAAATTTAAGCCCTCTGTTTCTGAGTGTGGAATAGTGGAATTTTATATATGGGGTTTTTTTTGTTGTTTTGTTTCCCCAAGAAGAGTGAATATCTTCTGTGTATGCAAACTAGTTATCTAAATCCTTAAGCTAGGGACCGTAGCATTTTTGTTTGGAAAATTACATCTAGTTCTTTATAACCTTGGCTTCGTGTTTAAAGAAGTCTGTGTATATTTTTACATGCAGAATTCACATCTGCAGACAGGCCTAACTAGCGTTTGGACCTGACTTTCTTCTTGAAAAAAATCTGACTCTCAAATGCATTCTTTTCTTGTGAGGCTTAGGAATATTGATTTAATTTTAAAAAAAATTACTTATGTGTCAAACCACCCTTCATTTCTAGCACTGAAATGATGTGACAGTCTCTGGATGGCTGTGGAATAAGTGATGTCTTGGTAATGGCCCAACACAGATTTCAGGCGCAGCACTTCTGCCTCCAGTGCCAGCCTCTGAGGCTAAAAGTCTGCCTCTGTCCCAGTATCTCATCTGCTTTCTCACTTGGACTCAAAAAAAACCCAAAAAGAGGTCAAGCCTTGACTTTGCAGGTCAGTGCAGCAAGTGGCAATAAAGACAGAAGAAGAAAGCCTTTAAATTTGTGTCTTCTGGTCAAAACTCAGGCAGGACAGAGTTCTAGGTTTGTCCTTTGTGCTATCAGTACAGGGTCTGTTTTCATCCCTGCTCTCCACGCTGAGAGGTGCTGGGTACCTTTTGCTCCCACTGACTTCATCATTCCAACCACTTCTCTGATCGTCCCTTGCCTGAAAACCTCCACCATGGAAGCAGCAGTGTTCTATGCAAGGGGCTGCAGAGCAGGTATTTGGAAAGAAAGAGAACTTTATTGTGGAATGGGGTATGATATTTTGAGACCTAGACATCAGTTTCACAGCTTTCGTTATGAAAACTACGTGTCATTGTTTTACATTTGTTTCCATTTGCTTAAAATTCTCCTACCCAGAGCTCCGGATGCATATGCATGTGTGTACTTATTAAAAAAAATTATACATACTATGTCAACATACAGAATTATCATTTCTGTATTTTTAAACTCTGCCAAAAAAAGCAGCTTAAAACTGAACACAGACAAATATTTTATCTGAGCCTGGAAGCGACTGCAGACTCTGTGATTACACCTTTCATTCTGCTTGCTAGAGCTCAGTAAAATGAGGCATAGCTTGGCTAAACACATGCTGAAGGTCCCAAACCAAGTCTGGCAATGCTGAAAATCCCATGTAGGAGTTTTACTTCTCAGTACATCCATGTGACAAACTGTTGTCTCTGGTGCTTTAAACCGAGGAAGAACTTTACAAACAAAAACCAGTAAGGGAACAGCCCCAGCATTTAAAGTGTGTTATGCAAAGGTGTATCACAAAAAAGTAGTATCCGAGAAGGGATATGGTGTTTCTGATATTTCTCTGGGGAGTAATCCAGAAGCCTTACTATTTCCTTCACACTTTACATAGGTTTATCATCTGATTAGCATGGAAATGAACAGAGAAAAATGTCAAATAAGTGGTGAGAAAAAGATCAAATGTGGTCTGAGATGTAAGGAAATGGCTAAGATGGTAAAGCGTTGCCATGTTCTTCAAGCTTGAATATTATTCCTCCCAAAAATAAAAGGAGAGGGAAGCAAATGTGAAAAGCATCATGTGATGATTGTCCTATCCAGTCAAGCAACTAATGGAGAATTTTCTGAGCTGTTTGCTGTTATGCAGCCCTGGGAGCAGAGAAAAAGTGTGTCTGGAATTCAGCATAAGCAGTGATGGACCACTTCCCATACTGTGGTACAGGTGTGCAGTTTATTGCTCTGGGTGTTGTTTGTGAGTAGGCAGTAGGGTAGTCAGTCCCTGTCCTGTCCCTTTGGGAAAGCACTGTGGGTACAGCACTGGGAGCTGCAGGAGGGCATGGGGGGGACACTCACAAAAGCCCAAGTTACTACCTAAAACCTCAAACACTAGTCCTCCTATTTGTATTTATTTATCTACTGGTTGTGCACCTGAGTTCTCAGCACAATTTTACACTGGGATGTTGTTCCAACAAGATCTTTGAGCTGTTGTTAAGACGGAGAGGTGAAGTGCTTTAAATTGTTTGGTAGCCCAGGATGCTGTACGGTTTTCTGAATGCTGTACACACTCCTTTGGGTGGGTGGGATTGGAAGGTGCTTTCACAATAAAGGTAAAATAAGACTGTGTTAACTGTTACAGTAGAAAAATAAACACAATCCTTTTTTTAGTACAAAAGGTTAATCCTAGAACAGAGGGAGTTTAGTGGGAAAATGAGAATCACAAGAGGATTCTCCATACAATATATGAAGAACTTGAGGAAGGAAAATTCACTTCATGTGTTAAGGAAGGTGGGAGGATGGGGATGGGAAGGACACCAGGGGTTATGTTTGTCATGTTATTGTTGAGCCAATTTCAATCGCATCATGGCCAGGTACCAGACACCTGCATAGTCTCAACTTCCCAGGAGTTAATTCTTATTTTGGTGGAGTTCAGGGAGGACTTGTAGGACTAGCAAAGCAGCTCTTTATTAAGCTTATGAAAACGAAGACTTGTGATGTGTTTTGTAACATCTACACACTGGATCCAAATCTCAGATACACTATTAGTTATAAATTCTTGCAATAAAGGCAGGCTGCAGTGACCTGCTAGAGGCTAACACAGGGGCAAGATGTTTCAGTAATTATTTAGCCGCAGATGAAGCTTTGGAAAAGGAATTGGATGCATAACTTATAATTTTTTCTCAGTAAAGTGTCTAAATACTGAAGTTTGCAGGGAATTAAAATTTTACATGAATAGATTTGACAGATAATTTATCCTCCAAAACAGGAAAGGAGCTGGTGAATACCAAAGTGTTTTCTTTTTTCATTTATTTTTAAAATTTTCATTTCACAATGACTATTTTCTTTGTTAAATAATTGGCATAAATTGAAAAAGTATTTAATCTTGTATAAAAGAGAATGTTGCACATGAATCAACAGCCTCTTAAAAAGCTCTCTAATTATTGCAAGTTTTGGTTAGCAAAAGAAAAATTTGTACACGCCCCCCCAGCATAATTGATTCAAACAGAAACAAAGTCTTACAAGAGAAGTAGCAATGTTTTGACTTTTTACATAGTTTATTTTTGCTATTTAGAACCTAGTAAGAGAGGCAAATAAATAAGTTTCTGGAAAAAGGGAGATTCCTTATGAGAAAGTAATGGAGATTTTTTTTTCTTCTCTAAATGAACTGCCTGTTTGGCAGAAAGGCATCTTAGACAAACATGCACATTTTCTTCTAGCCCTTTGTTTGCTTTGTTGCCCCAAATATCTACAGAATGAGTAAACAGTATGACTTTTTTCCCCCCTCCTCTTGTGCAAATTACATGTGAGCACATAATTACCAGTTACGGTAATTACTTCATTTCTACACAGAGGTAGCAACTACATGTAAATAAAGCACACAAATACCTGAATATTTTGGTATTTGTGTTTTCATGTGCATGAAAGTAAGCGTCACAATTTCTATGTAAAGGTGACTGATCATCTAATTTCTAGTGAAATGCAAACAAGTTCTGAATGGCCTATCTCAAGATCTAAATTCAATTAGACTCGTGTAATGATCTGTCAAGAGGGTATTACATGCAAGGTTTTCTAGATATCAAAACCTTTATATCTTGCATCAAACATTTGAACAAAATAGTTGTGAATTAAGAGTATTAAATTAAATGAAGTCTGCTTTAGCATCGTGAGATTTCTTCTCAAGGATGCTCTCAGAGTATTTAGCATCCTACCAATGACTCCTTCCCCACGCAAGGATTAGACAGGGACAGACTTAAAATTCACCCTCGGCAAGAGTCCATGCTTGAATGGAGTTCTCTCTAATCTGGGTTGTTTAAGTCCTCAGTAATGAAAGTGTGCCTCTTGCTGTATTTTTAGAACAGTCTTCCTAAAACTTCTCACCTCTTTCACCCCAAAGAGTGAAGAATGTCACAGTGTTTCTGAAGCTCTGCAAATTTTGATATGCTTTATGCCATTTGGTCCAGACTAAATAAAACAGAGACCTCGGCCCTAATTGGTGTCATTGGAAGTGGTGGATGATTAGGATTATTTCATTTTCCCTGGAAATGCTGAAGTCTCCCCAGAATGAAGACATGGCACCAATATGGAGGGATTATGCACGTCTGATTCAGTCTAGATTGTTTATCTTTTAAACACCATTAACCACAAATTAGCTGGTTGTTCTGCGGACAGAAATTAATAGATTCCATTAGTGAGCAGTCAATTACAGGATGATTATTTTTCCCTTCCGCTTTGTGTGCTTGGCTATTTGCATCTGTGGTGCTTTACTTTTGTCCATGAGGCAGAGCAGAAGGTGATGCAGCCAGCACTGATCCCACATCAGACTGGCTCCAACCACTGCTCCCACTCCCTCCTAGAGACCAGTGTGTACGTAGCCTCACCTGTTGGATCAGCCAGGTCCCTTTTCTTGAAATCTTTGGATTTTTGCTTTCTGTGGCTCCCCTCTTGCAGTTGTTGCATTGCTCACCTGTATGTGTTTGTGTTTCCTTTTAGACGTGTTTCTAATTCTCTCTTAAAGTCACCTGCCTGTGGGAAAGGCATCGTTCACCTCTGTTCAGATCTGTGTAGGTCACAGACTGACAAAATTGTCTAATTCCTGCCTGGCAGATCTTTCATAAGGCCTTTTGTACCTTACTATGTAGTGTCAAGGCTCTGAGTTAATTTCATTGAAAATCCCCTAAGGTAAAGAACCTGTGGCTGTATTCAGAAGTCTGAGATCTCTTTTCCCCCAACACGTGGCTGTGACCATAGCATCCCTCCACTGCCTCCTTATGCTGCATCTGTTACAGCCTGTCCCTCTCTTACATTCATTGTCATTGTGCATCAATTCTTGTCTTACACGCTTTTTTTTCTTAGAGGAAAGAGTATGTTCCTTTACCCCTGTGTTTCTGTATCATCTAGTTGCGTGGAGTGTAGATTAACTGCTCTTTAGAAGTACAAATAATAATGAAGGTAAATAAATTCATTCTAGATGTGCAAATTAAGGATTTCCTCTCCATACATAGCACATGCAAGATATCAGCACAAAATTAATGTGTAATTAGATATAAATAATATTTTGTCTGCTTTGAAGTGTCCTAGACAGGAACAGGAAATACTAGTTCATTCCTCTAAACCAAAGTTATTCCAGTTCTCTAGTCCCTTCTTAATCATTTCCTAAATTAAATTCATAAAAGCTATAGGAAAAAAAGAATAATGGCATTGATTTTATTCTTGGAAATGTCTGGTATTGAACGTGCAAATGAAAAGATAGACTAAAAATACTTTCATTTAAATGAAAAGGTAGCTGATAGATTTTTAGATATAGTAAGTTCTGTACTTTCACTCCTTCATTTCAGTAGATCAGGTATTGCTGGATAGCTGCCCAAACGCATCCTGGGAATTCAAGGGAATGAAGCAGAACTGAGGGCAATGCAGGTGAAGGAGGAGGTCCTTGAAGGCTCCTGGTCTCACTTCCTAGTGCAAACTGGTCCACCAAGAGGAATGGGTGCTTTTAAAACACCCTATTTCTGGGAGGACAAGTTCCCTAAAGCACCTGCTTTTAGCAGTGCCTTTGAAGAATGCTTCGCAATCTTTGGACATGATCTTATTCCTGTTCAAACTGCAGATCAGGCTGAGGAATGAGATTGGTTGGTTGGTGGCAGTCTTTAAAAGAAATGATTTATAAACACGAACTGTAACTAAATTTTGAAGGGAACTGCATCTCCAGACTTCAATGGCGTGATTAGAAACACCATGGGGAGTACATGCATAAAGCTTCCTTTAATTCTCGGCTTTTCAAGCATTTAATAGCTTGACAGCAACATTTTAATAACAGCCGACTAGGCCCAGTTTTGGCATGCACCGCATACGGAAACAGCTTCTGGAACCTGTCCATGGAACAGTGAATTCCGTTTCTGCAGGCTAGAGCTCATGCGGAGATAGAGCGCCGAGATAGAGCACTTGGAATTCAGGACACTTTTTTCCATTGCTTGGTGCTTGGGAATGTTGCATGTCCTATGTACCAATGCGTTACTGCCCCGCAGCAGGGGGTTGTGCTGAATTAATTTTTCAGCACACATTTTCTCCCTAAGCTGTCTTCACTCAGCAGTGCTGGAGAAAGCTGTCTTTTAGCAATGAAGTTTCAGGTCTGTAACTTTGTGGTGTGCTCTGAGCCTCCACCAGTGACAAGGCAGAATCGGTACCACGTCTGTAGACCCTTTGAATAGGACCCTTGAATACTGGAGCTCCTGTCAGTAGTTACTGCCACTAAAAAAGAAAAGGATTCGACCCTTCTGAACCTTGGTTTTAACCTTTAGAAGAGGGGAAAAAAAGCTTTTGAAACTCAATTGAGTTCCAAGAGACTCAAAAAAAGTAAATTGTATTTCCTGATAATAACCTATCTTTGATTCTCTCTTGCATTGTATTTTGTACAGTCCTTATACCTCTGAAAGAAAAATATAAATATGCTTGTGGTTATTCTGTTTCCTACAGGAGCAGACAAACAGTATGTAGCAAGAAATAGTTTATTCAAGGAAATTGAAAATTAGGGGTGTTTAGACTATTAATATTGAACTGCTGCTTAGGACCTTGCATGAAATAAGAATTCAGTCTTCCATCAGAATCAAGATGTACATTTAGATCAAAACAATTGTCTTTAGAATGCTTTTGTTTGTTGATTATCTTTGCTTTATCTTTGTGAGATGTTGCTTTTATAAAAAAAAAAAAATAAAGTGAAAACTGAATTAAAAAATATGTATTTCTATTGGAAGAAACGTCTGGGGCATTAGATCAAATTTGATCTTGCTGTGTCCTTTTCCAAAAGCTGGAAAAAGACATTTATTTGTTAATAAAAAGCTGACAGTGGGAATTAGATTCACAAGGTGTTTCTCAATATTATGTTTTTTTACATTTGAAGACATGAGAGAAATAAACTGCTTTCATTCATCACATTTGTATCTCAGCATAGCAGAAACTGAGTACCACTCACCCAAATTTATCCACTGACCTTGTTAAATATATCTGGGCTTTTGCAGGCAAGTGTCCTAAATATAGAAGCAAATTGCAAATGTTGTTTGACCAAATGATCCTGCATTGGCTGGGAAATTGTGCTCCTGCAGGATGCACACAGATGTTGGAAAAGGGGTTCATTTACCTGTCGTTGGAGCAGATTAGCTCCTGACGTGAAGCAATACGTGAAAGCAGAGATATCCAAAGACACAAGGTGTTAAGCAATGCAACTTTGGTCCAACCTATACTATGGCAGTAATGGTTTACTTGTAATTCTGTTGTGTAGAGGTTTCTCATTCTTTTGGCTGGTTTCCTTCTCTGTCTGAGCCCTGGCTGTAGCTCATCTGTTTCCCAGGGCTGTTCTGGCTCAAGGGTGGCGCAGCTGCCATGGGCGACGTTGCACCCCAGCAACGAGTGGGCGCTGCCAGCTCAAATTCCCAGGGACTCAGCATGGCATTTCCTCAACAAGTTCAGTCACCAGGTTAGGCATTTTTTAATCTCAAAAATCAGGAAGAGCAACTGGAGTTAAAGAACTATGCTATCCCTTTAACCCCATGTTGCTTCTTAAAGTGAGTAAACCAAATTGTTTGATAAACTTTGAAAATTATGGATATGGTAAATAATTGTACAATAAAATGGCAGTGAAGGAGGGGAGGTTTCTTTAATTGGATTAAGAGTTTTCTGAGCTGAATTTTTAAGTGAGATATTCCACCCCCCATCAATTTCTGTGTTAATGAAGAGTAGAGGGCAGGGACCCTCTGGATCCCTGTGTAAGCAATCAACCATAATATTTTCAGTATTGACAGATTTCAAAGCTGCAGTCATTTAGACGTGCTTATTTTTAAACATATGAATAATATCATTGCCATCAAATATAAATCTCATTTGGAGGTGTCTGACTGGACTTAAATATCCGTTAGAAATAAGAAAAACTCGAATAATGAAACCTAGCTTTTTCTCATGGCATTTTGGCCAAGATAAGCCATACAACAGAAAATGTATTGAAGCCTAAGTCAACTGAATTCAAGCTTTTGAATTTCTGGCTTCAAAACCCATGTAGAAGGGGTAGCACCATAAGTCAGATGATGTTCTTGCTGATAAGCTATATGCTTACTCCTAATATCAACACCACTTTCAGAATCATTTATAAATTCAGCTCCTCTGCTCCACACACAGGACATCCATCAACATTGGTGGCAATTCCAGGCTGGGGCCATTCCCCTCCTGAGAGGGGAAATACAGAAAGGTACAAAGGCAGCAGCTCTCCTCACCACTGAAAAGGTTCCCCAAGGGAGTGACCATGCTGTACCCTTGGCAGTGGCAGTGGCACTGGGCCCTTGGGGTACAGCCTACTGCTTGGTTGTGTTTTTCCTCTGTCAGGTGACAACACTGAGTGGAAATTGCACAAAAGCAATATGTGCAAAAGACTCTTTTTTTATTTCTAGCAGATAAAGGGTTGTTAATATTCTCTCAACTAACCCCTGCCTCTCATTGCAACAGTGTATTTTAAAATATGACTAGATTTAAAAAAAAAATTCAACCCTTCTGTTTGGATTTCTCCCTGATTAAATGCATTAAGTTGCTACACTGGTGATTGCAATGGTTAGATTAGGGATCTGGGTAACTGGTTTTAAGATGTAAACCTATATAAAAGCAGGTTTTAGTAGTTTTATACATTTCACTGCTCCTTTTAATGTAGTAAACCCCCATATTTCAGTGTAAAGATATTTACTGCAGAAGCATCAGGACCAAAATGAATGGTAAGATTTAAACAAAACTGATCACTCAACAGCATCTATATGATCCATGGACTTTAATCCCTCTTACTAGCAAATCTTTTCTGAGTTCAGTGGCATTGTTTGTTTTACTTCCCTAAAAAATGCGCATGATGGGAAGAGGTATGTTGATAATAATGTGCTGTGAATAGCATGAAGGCATTCTGTGCACAGCATATCATATCATCCATCATTAAGTTTTTCTTCTCCCTCTCTTGCTAATGGCAGCGAATCAAATATTTAAATGCATTTGTTAGTCCTATGTGCAACTAAAAGAGTATAAGGAAAGAAACAGATTGTGTAGTACAAAATTAGGCTATAAAGTGCTTTTTAAGCTGGAGATTTAGTAACGGACACAGAGCAAATGAACTCAGAAAATTAACATTAGAATTTGCACTTAAAATGCTCCCTAATTGGCACCTCTTGGGATACGTTTTGAACTCACCCAACACGATTTTTTTCTTTTTACTGAAAACAGTCAGTTTGGGCTGACAGCACCTGGGTCATAGTGAATGAGAGATGATGATGTATTTGGCAGCTTTTCTAGTTGAGCACTGACAAGTCTTGTTCTCTAAAGAAAAAAATCAAAACATATCAATCCACATGCTCACTGTACTGAGGAACTTCGTTGTCATATCTTTCAAATTGTTTTAATGTTTCAGCACTGCAGAAGTGAATGCATAACAGAAGGAGACAACTATATGCAGTTTCACTTTGTTGAAAACAACTACATAAGGAAAGCAGAACATAACTAGCAGAGTCCTGATAAGGTCATGTCAAACAAATTAATAGGAGTCGGAAAAGAAAAGCTTAAAAATCATTGTTTTAAGATGATAGTCCTGCTGGATGGAAAACTAGTTGGGCTAGCCAATCCACTCCTTCTCTTGACTTACCGCCTTGCCTGTCCCCAGGATCCTGTGCTGTCTAGATCTTCTGAGTTTATTTACTAATCCTTTTCTAGGGTGTTTGTGTGTGTGTGCTGACCCGATCTGCCATCCAGACCTCATTAGAACTGTTTACTGACTGATCCAAAAAGCCACCTCTTGCGCCCTCTTCCACATAGGAGAAAGACAAGATAAGAAAGATGTCATATTGATTTAAAATAATTTTTGAGGGTAGAATGCCTTGTTTTCCAGAGTGAGCACTCAGTGTGCACCATTTCCAGTGGCTCTGCATAGGCTTTAGCAGCTGGAAACCTGCCTTGCTGTTGGCTGGATTTGCCTTTGCGGAGGCATCAAACAACCTGGGGGCTGATTCCTGGTAGTAGTTTCTGCATCGTGGTGCTGTATCACTGCTTAGTTACTGTTCATCACTGTAGCCTCAAATGGACCCCCTGTCACAAGGTGACCCAAGCACATAGGTAGAATAATAAGGATGTGCAGGAGGGAATCTCACCCTTCTTTTGGAAGGCGAAAGATTGGTTCCAACCTTAGTCCAGGGATAAAAGCTAAGAATATGCAAAGGCTTTTTTTTCTTCTGGGGAAGGGCAGGGTCACTTGTGCTGTCATTGCTGGTCTACCTCCACCAACAGAATGGAGGATGTGTTAAAAGCCCCCACTGAAAGATGATTTCCAACCTACAGACCTGGGCAGTTTCTTTAATTTCTGGGATCTGGCCAGATCACCCAGTACCTATACAGGAGTTCTGTATTTTTCTTGCAACAGACATTTGCAATTGTATTTATGAATACTTAAATTCTCTATTGAAGTGAAGAAAAATAGTTTTGAATCCAAGTATGTCGTGTGGTTCTTACTGTTTCAAGCACAAAGGGCTGAATCTGCATATTATGAATACAGCTGAGCTTTATCGAAGGACTTCATTAAATAAAGAATAGGAATTTTTTTTTCTGACTTTAACCACTGTTGTTTGTTGTGAAGAAATTTGGATTCAAGGGGAAAAAGATGATAGATGAGTGGGTGAAAGGATATCCTGATATAAAAAGTTGCAACAATAATATGTAAGACCTTGAATCCTTTCATTCTGTCTCCTGTTAAATTGCCTAAGGATTACTCAGAAGTACATCAGCATTTTTAGGAATCAAAACTTTTCTCCATTGAAAATAATCTAGTCAATAGATTTGTGTTTAAATTTAGACTTGTTTGCTTCCCTGTAACTTGTTGCTTAGTTCTACTGACTGAATGTCCTGAGGCAAAGTCTTCTCATCCTTTTGTCAGTGGAATCTACTTAATTATTCACCTTAGAGCAAAGATGTTACAATTATAGCCTTCCCTTTGTGTAAGTAACCAAGTGTCTCTTTGACTGTTATGTTAACTGTTTTAAGAATTAAAATATCTGGGTATAAATCTGGCCCCTTTATTCATCTGAATTCATGGGGCTGCATTGCTTAGCTGAGAAATTTGGATTTAATCTGATAACTGCTGTTTTACAGATCACTTAGGATGAATCTGCAGTTTTGATTAAAGGACTGTGGGAAAGCATCTATGCATTTGTGGGTTTGAATTTTTTTTTTCAAAGGATTTCCGTGGGCTTGGGATCTAGCGTGCTCTTTTTCTTCCATAATGGAACAGTTACCTCCCTTCCATTATCAACAATATGTGTGAAAAGAGTTGCCACTTCTAACAATTCCGTATCATAAAACCTTCCTGCAAATTTCCCTGTGTTTCCTAGTCCTCTCCCTTCTAGCAAAGAAGGACCCTGGAATGTGTTCCCCGTCGTTTGCAGCAAGTGTTTATTAACATATTTACCATCATATATCCCTGTTTGCTCGAGGTGGGAGGGGGCACTGCAGAGATCCTGCTTACACAGATCTATAATCAATCCTGTTAAAATTATTACTGTGTTTTTACTGGTCTGCACTTTTGGCAGTCAGTGGGGTTGTTTTGTGCATGTGAACACATGAAAACAAAGTTTTGGGGCTTTTTCTATCTAAGATGCACAAGTGTGATAAAGCATCTTAAGTTGGAAACTCTCAAGTGTTCTCTAAGCGGCTGTGGATTTTTAAATGCCTCACTTTCCAGTTTTAATTGGGACAACCTAGTTTTCAGGCACTACAAACTACAGTTTGGGACCTGCAGGAAATGAGGACTCAGCACCTTGGGAGGACTGGTCCCTGATCAAACAGCACTGGGCTCATTGAAATCACTCGCTGTGCTCATGACATCATGCCATGCTTTTCAGTCTCGAGGTTGTTTTTGTATTTAGTATAAAGGTCATGTTAGGATTAGAAACAATGGGCAGCTCACAGCGTGTCTAGTGACCCTGTACGAGCAATGGTAACGCATTTCACAGTAAAATGTATGTGTGCTAAGTGTGGTGCTGTGTCCAAGAAGTGGAATTTTCTAATTACGTAGTCATTTTGAAAAGGAATGTGCTTGTTAGAAGCAGGCCAGGTGTGCACTTGTGATGGGAGTTTGAAACACTGTGTAATTACACACCTTGCATAATATAAAGTTTACAATAGCCATACAGTTGATGCAGCAAGATGTAAATGCAACAAGTTAGTGTCTAAAAGGACACCTGTATTCTAGCCTACAGCTATTACAATTATGTTGGAAACACTGTCTTGCATTAAGATTTATTAGCGTGTTAGTTGCCACTCTTCTGAAGCAAAAAAATATGAGAAATACTTTGGAAAATTACTTGAATAACGTATTTCCAATGACAAATGAAAGCTATTTGAGGAATCTTCCTGTAGAGAAGTCACAGTAAAATCACATTTATTTGAATGTCTTTCAGTTCAGTAATTACACAGTAGTTTCCAGTAAATTGGTTTTACACTCTTACGTTTGTGAGGACTTGCACAGTGTGTGCCTGTGCAAAAGCTCACCAGCACTTTACCACATTGCAGCAAATGAAACCATCGGAGCAAATTTACAGAGAGGGAAGAAGGGGAAAAGAAAAAATTATCTACCATAATCCCTGCGTAATCTAAGGTGATTTCCAAAGCATTTAGCTTTCAGGGCGTAGAGATTTGAGTTGGAAGAGATCATCAAGATGATTTCTGCAACATTGCTGAGAAATACTTCTTGTAAAGGTGCTGTTTTTTCCAGCATGACAGTGCCACGCTGCCCAATGACCCTCTGAAGCAGAGATAAAGAGGCAGCACTTTGCCTTGGGTTTTGCAGCCATTCCTGTCACAAGGGCACTGTGTTCAACTGTGGTTGATGCAAGAGGGGACAAGACCTCCTGCCCTGTGCATGGCAGCCCCCTCCTCTGTGGTGCTACTAGTGCCATTCTGGGCACAAGGACTGCAGGAGCCCCTTGAAACCCAATCCACTGCAGATACTTTGGTCTTTCCCTGCAGTTTAGGGCCACCCTTTGCAAAGCCACCTCCAGGGCAGCACAGCTCCAGGACCCAGGAGCTCCGTGGCTGCCCTGCACCCAGGGGACCTGCATGTCCCTGGGGAGCAGCAAGGCGGTGACTCAGAACCAGGCGTCCATGTGGGCAGAGCAGAGGGATGTGCTGGGGCCTGTGCAGGCTCTCCCTGCTGGGGTGCCCCCACCAAGCGGGACACAGGAGGGGCTGTGCTGGGACAAGCAGCTGGCAGAGGGGTTGGGAGTGCCTGGCCACGGCCCACTCTGCCGCAGCCTTGCCTGGGCAGGTCACCCTCTGCTCCGGGCCACTCCGCACCTGAAATGACATGTGTGTGCGTGCAGGTGTGTCATACATATACATGAGGGCTGTTTGCATGAGCAGGCAACATCCTGGGAGAGGCTTCTAGGGCAGCCGTACTCTGCAGTGCAGGGATAACTTCTGTGCTCTGCATCTTCATAGCTAAAAGCCTTGTGCAGGTCTTGGGTCTGCATCAAGGACCACACTGTTGAAGCTGGCTTGTTTGTCTGTCCCTGCTCTTGCAGTCCTTTGCTCTCTCATCATGCCCAATTCATTGTGATGCTCAGTTCATCTTGATTCTGTTGCTGTTTAGGATGTTCAGCCCGTACCTGTCCCCCTTCAGCCATAAAATTGGGCAGGCTAATTATACTAAAGGGAAAAACGCATCTATTTGTGTGATGGAGCTGGGAGGTTATTGCTCAGTTTCCCTGATTTATTTGCTGCTGCCCTGTGAATAATAGAACAAGCCTTCAGGACAGGAACTTAGACCGAGCAATGCTCACAGCATTATTTCCTTTGCTGGCTGTTTAAACCACCCACCAGCTTTCCATGCCTTGAGGTAGGAAAAGGAGTGTGCTGTTGGTGACCAGTGTTCCTCACGCTGCCATCACAAACACATAATTACTGGTGACGGTGTAAAGTGCTTGTGAAGAGGAAGGCACATGCCAGAGGGGTGAAGTAATACAAATAAAGGCTCTGTACGTTACAGGCAGTGCTGACAGGTAACAGGTGGTTTGTGGAAAAGAAAAAAGCGTGTATCCTTGCATAGCACCCTCTCGCTGAATACAGCACGGAGAGGAGAAGGGAGCCAGTACCAGGTGTCTTCTGTTGGCAGAGATACAGCCAAGATCTGTGTGACCAGCATTTATCACTAAACTGTTCACTTCCCCCAGGCATTTGTGGATGATTTAGCAATGGCAGTGGGAAACAAGATGAGCAGCACACCGGGCAGGGTGTGATACCCAGCAGGCTTGGGAAATCCCAGTGCCCTGAGCTACCCTACCCGTTAGGGGCATTTCCATGTCTCCAGGAGCTGAGACTGCTGTTAGCAGGAGACAGGAACTTGGCTGCACTGTTTGATTATGATCCATATCCATCAAAGTGGAAAAATGACAAACAAAGGGTTCTTTTTACTCGTAATTTAGAAGGAAGTGTAAAATCTGGTGTGACAAGTTTAGTAAAATAAAGACACAGGAAAGAGCCATTCAATGCTTGCTTGCATCCCATAAAGAGGAACAGCTCTCCTTGGCTCTGACCACTGCCTTGTAAATTTAGAAAAAAAGAATTTTACAAGCAGGCTATTCTTTAAATCTTCCTTTGCCCAATTATTATCATATTCTATTAGCTCATCTATCCTTTCTTCATATTCGAACACAGTTTCTGTATGGAATGTGACAGGCACATAGGTGAGCAGCCTTCAAGAAAGGGTAAAAGAATTGTTAGGAAAGGTGAAAGGAGAGAAACACAAGATAGAAATCATGACTTTGTACTGGAAATATGAAAACTGCATGGGAAAGGAGTGATGGTGTAGGATGGTAGTGAATTGCAGAGGATTTGTACAAAGCACTGTGTACACTCCTTGTTCTTTTGACCTGCACCAAACACTGCTCATCAGCTCTCATCATCATTTTGGCTCCATTTTACAAAACTCTGATTAAAAATTTATATTGAAGAATTAGCACCATGTGACAGTCACTTCAGTTGTGCTGGAGGGTAGCACTAGCGATGTGCAAAATAGCAGCTGAAATGCTTCCCCCCACCAGCTGAACCCCTGTTAAAACTGAGTCTGCTTTTTATGTGAACTTCTTTGCCTGCAAGGAAGGGACCTTCATGTGTCACAGTATGGAGAGAAGAGAACAGATGAATGAGATTTTGTTTTTCTTGAGAAGAGCAAGAAACTCGCAAGTATTACTGTATTTGTGAAGACTGTTCCTTACGGTGAAAAATAAGGGCTCAGTCTGTTAAGTTTTTCAAAAAGAGAGGTGACCTGGTATAAGTGCCTCTGGGGCAAGGTATGAAATATATGTTTCTAATCTAGTGAAGAAAGACATAGGAAGAACCAAAGCCAGTTAAGTTCACCTTAGAGGTAAAGCATCAAGTAACAGGGCATTTAGCCTTGGGGGGAAGAAAAACAACAAAAAGAGAAGTGAAATAATAGTTTCTCATCTTGGTCAAGAGAATGGCATTCTAAAAAAAGCATTTTATTCAAACACAGATGACTGAACTTAAAACAGATTGCGACAGATAAGGGAAATATCTTAAAATTCAGGGGTGGCCTGATGGCCCAGTGTAGCTATCTGTGGCTTTCCATAATTGGTTATGGTCTTAAATAAATTAGAGACATGTCGGATTGGAATAGCAGATCTCTGACTCTCTTCCTTTGCCCACTCTGACTCACACAATCTTGGTAAAGACATCTATATTTTGAGGGTAGAAGGGAGTTCTGTGCCTTTAGTTTACCAAACATGTCACACCAGATTTTACACTTTCCTGTATAACGTAAGAAATCTAAATCTAGCAGTTGTGGCCAGATTCCAGTCCCTTTGCATCATTTAGGTGGATAATTTGTTCCGCTGTGTTTTCCTTTCTTGTCAGCTGTACTTTCTCTTTGAAGCCTCTAGCTACTGGATTGTGGAGGTAAATTACAGTCTTTCTTGGTCCTGAATTGTGCCTCTTGTTTCAATTTTTGGAAATCACATAATTGATTCATAGCGGGATTGCTTGCATTCACATGATTAAATAACTGGAACCCCTTTTCACATAAGCTACTGTGTGAAAATTGTTATGATACTTAAGAATGATCTTTTAGTACTTTCTTTCTTAGGCCTCCAGGAGGAACAACGTTTTCTCTGTGACACTAAGTGCAAAACAGGTAGTTGCTCAGTTTTCAACATGTGCACTCATTGGCTTGGTGTTGCTTCTCTGGTGGATGTTCAGGTTTGTAAGGGTTGCTGTTCCTGTTTCCTTTATGTAGTTAGAGATATAGATACCTGTGTGGGGCTTTGCCCAGTGGGAATTTGGCCCCAAATAATGGCTGTGGAATAACAGATATCTGTCTATAACAAGGAAATATCCTGGTGGTAATGTCTCTGGTCATAACAAGGCTGTAGTGAAGATGTTTTGCCAGATGCAACGGGATGTGTTGCTGGGAATTGCCAGGAGTGGATATGGCTCAGCTGTGTGTTGGGTCCAGGCAGAGAAGCTCCACAGTGCCAGCACCAGTGCAGCAAACCCAGATTTTTTTAGGGTAGTTTTTTTTGGCTTTGTTTTATTTATTTCATAGTATACACAGTGAAACCTCAGTTTTGAAGCATCTGGAATCTTGCAAAGATAAGTGGAATAGTAATAGAGGGGAGGAAAAGGAGCTTTGAGAAATGCTGGGGACTTTCCGTCCCCTGAACTTCACTGGTTTTCATGTTGTTACCCCTTATTGACTGCCACAATTTTGGAAAACATGGCGAAGTTTTTCACCCATCAGGTACCTCTGAAGTACCATCAAAAATGGAGAAGATGAAAGTTGATCTTTCTGATATTTTAAAAGAGGAAAAACAAAGGAAAGTCTTCCCTTTTCAGAACTGAGCTGGAAGGGTGCAACTCTCTTAGGCTTTCTTTTAAAAGAAGGTGTCTTTTACAGGTCACCTTCATACAAGCATTGGGAACTGCAGAGTGTCTTTGTCATCTGCTCAATGTTAAAGTCTGCTTAATGCTAATTAATGCCTGTTTGTGATGGACACCTGCAAACAAAGATCTGGATTTTGTAGACTGCGTTATTATATTATCCATGTGTATTTCTAAGGAGCTTCTATGGACACGTTTATGCCATTCATGCATTTTTTTTAATCTTGCACATATTTAGATTCTTCTGTCCTAAACATAAACATATTTAGAAGGAATAAAAATGCAAATAAATAACTGGTTTGTGTTTGGTTAGCGAGCAGAGCAGGAAGTGTGGATGTGCAAATGCCCAGCAGGCTTAGGGGTTAAACCTCCTCCCTTTAATTTTTACAATGGGTTCTCAACACCCAGTATAAACAAAATTCAGCAAATTATTCCTTGTGCTGTTTTCAGTTGTCCAATCATCTACTCCTTTATTCCTTATTATATACATACTGCTTGAAAAGCAATTTAGGCAACTGGGAAAGTGCCATGTGAGATGCAGAGGAAGTCTTAACCACCAGGAATGAACTTAAAATTTAAAGCTGTATAGTATACGAGTCACATAACCAAGAAGATATTATTTCAATCAATTCAATAAAGTGTCCAAGACCTGGAGAAGAAAGTTAATGTAAAAAGTTGTAAGAGAAGCCTCTCATAACCATTATTGTGAGCGAAACAAAAATAAGTAATTATACATTTAATCTGTGGTGGAACTTGGTGCATTTAAAGAGCTTAGGTAGAAATAGTCTTGAATATTGATCGTATCATGACAGCTCCTGTACATGTGAAAGGCGATGGGTACCTCATTGAAGTCATTCCCCATGTGTCTGACTCAAGTGCATGGATTGCACATGGGTGAGAAAAGTTACTAAATATCTGGAAATTTTACACATTGGAAATTAACTTGGAAAGCTCTGATTTATGGCTGCCACATTCATACAACTCCAGCAGTTGAGTTGTAGAATTCGACTGGACCAGGAAGATGCGTAATTCACCTTAGAGTATCTTAGAGAAGGAAAGAACATTATGATCCAGAAACAACAGGTTGGCCCACCAAGGCAGATGATCTTTGACATGGCTGAGAGTTGTGCATGCAGTCTCACCAGTGAGCAAACATAGGAGCTTCTTAAGGGGCATGGGGGAAATCGGAGAGAAAGAAAATAAAGATTAAACAACAAAAAAAATCCTCCTGTGAATTTGGCAGACAACAAAGAAAACCAAGCTGGATTAAGGAAAACTTTTGTAGAAAGAATTTTCTGCAGAAAAACATGGTTTTAACCAAACCTTGTGATGGTCCAAGGAAAAAACAGAAACACAAAAGATGAAACAGCCAACATAAAACCAGGACATTCTTACTCCATTGAAACAAAATACTTTGACTAAATTGTAATTTCCCCCTGAGATAGCCCCTATTTCCAGTTCTGTTGCTCTTGATATTTTATCTTTTTGCCCTGATCTTAGGTTATTATTATTTTATTTAGCTTACCTGTTTTACCTTATAAAAAGTTCTTTATCAGCTACCACTGTTCAGAAACTGTGCTGAGCTGGTCCAGCATGCTTGAGGCACTACACATCAGCAATGTGCATATAAGGCTGTTCTTGAATTTACTGGAGATCTTAACACAGCAGTGTCCACACATGCATTTCTGAAAATGGCTACAATGGGATTAAAGGCATGACAGAAATCAGTTTAATCTATTCCCTTATAAGAGGAATCTTAAGGACTGCAATGGGGTGCTGATGTAGAGCTACACATGGTAGTTGCACTTTCTGCAGGTGGTGTAACATAGGATCTAAAGTTAATATCCAGTCTTGTACACTGGCTGTAAGCAACTCTAGTTGTATTTTCCATGTATTTTCTCCTTCTCCCTCCCTCCCCCAGCTCAGCATTAAGTAATGTCTTATTTCCCCACTTTAAGCAAAGGATTACTCAAGCATATAACCTCCAGTCACAGCTCATATCAAAGCAGCTGGAGCTACACTATAGCTGGGTTGAAGGGTGCGTGTAATGTGAACACCTTCTGTACATTTAATAAAGATTTGTATGATTTTTACAGAGTGCCTCCAAATGAAGGATTTTCAACAAACAACTGAAATCATTATCATTCCTATTCATTTGTTGTGCAAGAGGAACATGTAAATCTTGCCCATTTAGGAGAAAAACACACCAAACATCTGGGATACCTTCCCAGTATTTTGAGGCATCTTCTGCTTATTTCTCAAGTTGATGTTGCTGTGGTAAGTCGAGATGTTGTGGTTATCCATGTCAGAGGTCAGACATAACTTAAAAAGCCTTGAGGGGAGCGTGATGGGCATCAAAGTAGGTCTTGGAGGACCTCATACATCCCTTGGGCAACTCATTGTGCATCCATGCTTTAACAGGAAGCTTTCTTTGTTCTAAGATTTACATTTTGTTTTCCGCAGCAGACTTTATTTCTGCTTGAAGAGTTCTTCATGGTTAAAAAGTCTCTTCTTGCTTGCTGCTGGCTGTGCAATGCCCAGTGGATGAGTTTTGGTAATTTCTGTTAGGATTAATTAATTAATCGCAAATGTCTCCAGGCTAAATTGTGAATTTGCATGTCAGGATGCTGTACATAATCAACAAAATCATTCAGGGGTTTGACATTATGGAGGTTATATGGAGATTGTGAGAGGAATACATTCAATCCATATTAGTCAAAACTTCATATTTATAGACCAGTTCCTGTGTTATGAATTCTCAGAGTCAGAAGCACAGATTTCAGATGAAATGTTAGGATAAGAACAGAAGCAGGAAGAAAATTCCACTAATTGAGCTAATTTGATGAAATTGCAGATTTTTTATTAATAGGATGACTTACAATTGTAATTGGGAAGTAAGGCTATGGAAGAAATAAAAATCCATAGTGATACTTCAGTTTAGCTGGAACACTGCTATCCCAGGTGAACAGGCACTCATGAAGCATTGTATGAACTTTCAGAGACTGGCTACACCAGCTAAGTGAAAGGTACAGGACATATTGATAAAGTCAGAGAGAGGTTTTTAATGTGGATGTTATCATCACCAACTGACCCATGAGAATAAACACTGCATGAGGCACATAAAAAGCATTTTTTTCATTTATAAACCTGAATGTTTTGGCCTCTGTCCTGATCCTAGATTATGTTTTTCTTTTTTTTTTTTTCTTAACTGACATGTTCTGTCTTATAAAAAGCCTATTCAGAAACCACACGGAGTTAGTCCATCAAAGATGAGGCAAACTCGGCTACACAAAGGCTTTATGATCTATAACGAAATAGGAGGCAGACTTTCTGAAGTCTTACATTTGCATCTTCAGATGATCCGTTTAAGTCCTGTTGGCAGTGAAAGCATTATTGCTTTTGCTGGATTTACCAGTTTTCATGCACTCAGTAAAGGACTCTGATCTTGTTGCTTCAAGTAAGTGCTTATGGTTTTGATCTGCAGTATCTTGCCATCTCTGACCCACACTGACTTTGTTGGGTTTTTGCTCATTTGTGAATGCAGCTCATGGCTTTTAAGTGTGCAACAGATCTAAATCCAGTATGTTGCCGGTCAGTTGCCAGGTTTTCCTCAGTAGGGCCTGGGAGAAATACCCACCAGGCTGACTGCCCTTCCCTAAGAGTAATACTATGTTTGTAGTATTTTCATTTTCAGGAGCAAAGAATCTGAATCAAAAGCAAAGGAGAGGAAATTTGCAAGAAAGGATACAACTGCTGTTGCTGTATGTGGTTTTATTTGTCGCTAGTGTGTATGCTCAGGCTGGCATAGGCAGTTACAATTAGTGGAAGAAGGCTGAGGAGCAACACAAATCTTGGCTACTTGACATGGCTGTCCAGAAACTTAACAGCACCTATAGAAAAGTTACAGTTTTCAAAAAGAGAAAAAACAAACAACAACAACACAACAAAAAAAACCCCAACAAAAACCCACAAAACCCACAAACAAACATACAAACAAACAAAAACCCCAAAAAACCCCAAAACAAAAAAAATCAAACCACACCTACCAAATATCACTGAGCTTTAAGAAAACCTGGAGCAATAATACATCTGAGTGGGTTCCATCAAGCTCCTATACAACCTTACTGTCCATAAGCCACCAAATTGCTAAAATAAGTTCTTGCATGGAGTCCTCAAGCTCCCCCTTCCTTTCTGCTGTGGATCACAAGAACTGTTTTCATTGCACAAGAAATGATTTAAGTGTTCACGGAAACGGATTCCAAACTTATACTTTTAATGTTCAACGATATAGCTTAAATGAGGTTCAGACTTTGCCTTATTTATGTTTTTGCCTGGATATTTTGGTTGCATAACCAGGTGCACATGGAAATGTGGCATCCAGCAAAAAAAACTCTAAGCATGAGTGAAACTGCAACATGTGGTTGTTGAGATTGGGCGGTATTTAAAGGTTATCTTTGTTGTCAACATTTAAGGTTTTTATTTATGTTGCTGTAATAACAGCAAAGAACAAAACTCTACCCAACTGAACTGGAAACTGTATTCCAAGAAACTTGGCCTTTGATAACTACATTTTGTTAAAAATGTTGTAAAATAGTAATGCAAAAGTGGGTTTTATTCAATCTGTTCTTGCTCTCCAAGCACTTGAATATAGACTTTCATAAGCATTATGGATAGGTGGGGAAAATGCAGCTGTCATAGAAACTGTGTATGTCATTATCTGGAATTGGCCAGTTGTGCCTGCAGTTATTTGATTTATATGCATATTTGTCTTTTATACATGTGGAAATTGGACATGTACTACAAGTGTGTCGGAGCATACATTTCACTAAATCAAAGAAGTGTATGTAAATAGATGCCATAGTAAAATCCACTGTTAAAATTCAGAATTGAGATAATATTCCTAGATGTTCTCCAGAGATATGAGAGCTCTGGAATGCAGCATCAGAGCTTGATCCTCCCTCTTAGCTCTCTAAAACTTCTTTTCCAACCATCAGGGCTTGGACAAGCAGAAATGGGAGGAAAGACCTACTTCTCAACTTGTGCAGTTGACAGGGACAGAGTAGCGTAAGGTACTCCCAGGAGAAGAGGATGTTTCCAACTCACGTACTGCGAAAGGCAACCATAAAACTGCCTCCAGAAGGTTTGTGTTACACTTCCACACATATTAAATAGGGACATGGAGGCACGAGTCACATATGATAGAGACAGCCTTGGTCTAACTGGAGGTACAGCTAATGTCTGTACTAAGCCAGTGCCAGGTCTGAAGGGTTTCTTCAGTGTGAAGAGATGTGAAAGAACATTGCTGGTGCTTGAGCTGCCCAAGACCAGAGGATGAAAGTGCTAGTCTAAGCTGCCTTTACCTGCCCTCACTTGCTGTGGGCTCAGTTCTTTGGAGATGTGGTATAAAATCTCTTTGGGCATTGTTCTATGAAGACATTGTGGGACAGGAATCCCTTGAGCATCCTTTGAAATCAAGTCATCCTGATAAACACTGATTCCCAATTTATGTGGGGGATTGCTCTGTATTTTGTCACTGACTTAGAATTTTGAGGATATAATGTTTTGTTGGTCCTGATCTTTTACTTTTTAACTTAGCCCATAGTAACATGGAGCTCTCCACGCTGGAGGAGTTGAAAGGTAATCTCTCTCGGTCCAAATCTGGATCACATTCATGGTTAGGCCCTTGCCCTTTAATCAGTCCTTGTTTGCAAAATCCCATCTTTCACAGTATTTCACAGGGTGGGTTGTTTTTTTTTATTTATTGTTGGACTTCATCTGGTACAAAGGTTTAAACTACAGAAGTAATTTAAAATATTGTGGCATTTCCTTTCTTAATTAATCCCAACTGTTTTCCTTGGTAGTACAGAAAGTATCAGTATTTGATGAGGACATTATGCCTTCATCACTGGGGCAGTGGATTCTTCCTGCCGAGTCTGTAAACAGCAGACAAGCCACAGAGTTCAGCCTTCGTGTTCTGGTTTTCATTAAGCCCAGACTAGGGGAGCACCCAGCTGTGTCTTCCTGTAAGGTCTGTCAGTCTTCCAAAGCTTGTTAACATGCTAATATAAAAGGAAATAGGGCTGACTTCAAGGAATTTACAACTAGTCTTAAACTTCAAAGACTAGAGCTGCATCTCTTCAATTCAACAACAACAACAACAAAAATCCTATAATAAAAGTTCTCTTAGCCTACAAGAACAGATCTGTATGCATTGAACACTTAGGCCATAATGCATGATGCCACATTTTTTTGTTGCAAGTTGCAACACAAAACCTCCTGCAGTTGTGAAACTTCTTTCATAGCTGGTAGGTTTGATCAGAGACAAGATAAATTGCTGTCCAGCCCACAAATAGAATATCAGGAATGATGTTGTCAATCTCTCCTTCCCTAAACCTGTTTTCTATGTAAATGTTTGCAGTGGGTAGGTGAATGGGGTTTGAACAGTAGGCTGCATTCTCAGGTGGCAGAAATTGGAAGAACTCCTATGACTTCAAGGGAATTACTCCCGTTCTGAACATCTGAAGATTTGGCCCAGTCTGAGGAAACATCTGCAGTGTGCTTACCTAGTTGTCTGAAGATGTTCAAACAAGGTTGGACACATTCTGTTGCTTTTGGTAGAAAAAGAGAGCACCGTTGTGTGGAAGTAGGGTGAGGCACCATTTCAAGGTGAAGAATGACTCATCATTTTCATTCAGTATGGGCAAATGGGTGTAAAAGAAGGATTATATAAATGGCACAGACCCTTAGTGATACTTCCTCAGTCTTCAATGGTTTGAGGATCAGGGAGACTTCTGGATGAGAATCAGTGTCATTTATATCAAGAAGCAGTCAATAATTTTTTACCATCTCCATACTACATCTCTTTAGTTAAATGGATAAAATGAAAGATTAACTGCAAATGCCTCTTTCACCCCTTGGAGTCCCTTCTGTTCCTCTTGGAGTCTATAGGAGATTTCAGGTCTTGCAGGAACATGGCAGGATGAGGTCACACATCCTCAAAGTTCTCAGACAGCTACTTTTCATAAGTGCTGAGAGTAAGTTGCTGTTTTTATCATCTGTGGATTAGATCTCTGATAAGAGAAAAACACCTCAGACATCCAATAACATACCATTATTTTGATGTTGGAAAAGATTTCCATTAAAATTCTCCTCGAGAAATCTGAAGAATTTAAATGCATAGAAATAAGGATTGTTGCACAGCTGAGATAATTATATATTGAAAGACTTTGGCAGGGACCTTGAGCAATAAATGTGTCAGATGACACATCCCCGAGTCATTTGAGGAGATTTCTTCATGGGCTTATTTTTTGTTGAGATTCAACTCTTTGTGTCAAGGAACTATAAGAATTTGTGTGTATTCAGTTAACCTTAAAATTAGTTGCTTTGGTCACCCAGAAATATTAAAAGCAACTCAATGCAAAAAAAAAAGAAAAAAAAAAAAGACAAAGTAGCATATTAAACTCTGCTGTTATTCACACCGTTCCTTTTCTGACAGCTTGTTAAAAATGTTGGTAGAATAGGTGCTGTTGTTATACTTTCGTTATTCGGTGCTAATTAGAACAAACTTACACAGAATCAAAAGTGGTTTCTAAAGGGAGCTGATTGTTTTAATAGGAATTAATTGAAAATCCAGATCACAGTGGTAAGAAGGCCACAGGGAGCAACAGCACATGTTTAGATTCACTTACCAACCTGTTTTGTGCATGTTGCAAATGGAATTGTTATGGCTGGAAGACTGTAGGGCCACCGATGGCTGGGCTGGTGCCAGGAGTGGGCAGGAGAGCTGTGGCAGGGTTACATTTTCCAACTTTCTTTTGCCTTGGAAGAGATAAACCAGAGATGTGAAAGGTAACAGGTTACGCATCTACTCTGCTGCTGTACCTACAAATACTGTATTTGCAAAGTGACAGCAACTGGCCAGATACCCCATATAATGAGCTTTGCAGGTTCTTTCCCTTGTGTGTTTATGCCATACCTGACTGCAGTTTCTATCGTCTCTTCAATGGCTGAGTCCTCCCATGCGTAGGAATCTCTGTTCTTTCTCCTGGCTTCTGTTGCTCTTGTCAGGGTCATTGGAAAATAAACCCCCCCAAATCAAATGAAAGAGTTCTTAAGTAAACAAACAAACTGCCCATAGAGCCTTTCTTTCCTTGACAGTAAAGCTAGGCATTTAGGCAGTGATGTGCCATTTTTTAACATGTTCTTGAAAAGCCCGTTTTAAGAGGAAAAATGACAGGAAAGGCTGCAATCAGTCTTGTTAAATTTCTGGAAATGGAGCTAAATATGATATGGTGTGTATCTATTGCCTTCTGCCAAAAGCACCTCAATTTTGTCAGAGAAAAATGGTAGGAGACACTGTGCCATAAGCTGATAAGGTCATATTAAATCAGCTGTCTGTTGAGTCTCACGTATTTTATATATAGTCATTCCCTGAGGGTGTGTTGCATTCAGACCCTTGGATAGCTAGCACATAGGTGATGGCTGACAAGCACAGCACATCAGCTGGAAGGGAACCACACATTTTTTGGGAAAAAAATGTGCAAATTAAAATCAAGAGGGCATCATGTTGGAATCAGGATTATGTGACATTATGAGCAGTTGTAACAACAACAGAGAACTTTGCACCTGAGCCATTGATGTGGGGAATCCATAGCCCAGCTGAGACGCTGGAGTGCTGGCAGCAGTTTGGGAACAGCCCCTTTCCTTGCAGGAGTAGTAATGAGGAACAGCAGGAAAATAGGAAATTCATGTTAAAAAGGAAATCAAGTGCCACAGTAAAGTTATTAAAATTATCATAGAATTTGCTTTGGAAAAAAAATTGTTGCTTAATATAGCCTTAAGAATCTGGCACATTCTTGATGATGTTAATCCATCGGCTGACATTTCATCTTATTCTTATTGGTTTTGTTTCCAGTTTTTTGATACCTCAAGCATTTTAGATGTTATGTTATTGAAGTCATGGGTCTTGTAGAAAACAAATTACCCCATAGAGTTAATTGCACCCATCTCGCTCTTTATCTTGTTGAGGTGAACTTCTTATCTGCATTTCATTGTGAAAGAAAAAAATCTTTGATAGAAAACAAACATACAAAATGGGAGCAGAAGTTTATCACCTCTTGCCGTTTTCCCAAGAGCAAAATTAATGAGATAAAGCATTATTACTTGTCAGGTATTATTTGAACCCCAAATAATCTGTTCCCTGGGTAGACCTGAGGAAATCTTGTGCTTTTGGGGAAAAGTGTAAAAAAATATTTTTCTCAGTTGTATTATTATTTGGAGAGTGCAGCTTGATATTTTTCTGGCTGGACAGCTTCCTTTGTGGAGAAAGATGTTGTTAGAGCAATCATGACACACTTATCACACTGAAATGTGGCACTAGAGAAGGAATGCACCTGAACTGATCATTTAAAATTCCAGTTTCACTGCTGCAGTTTCAAATTTTGACTGAATGCATCTTGGTTTTCCAGACTTTTCCCTTACTGTCATCTCTGTGCTAGAAGTCATATAGAATTTTCAAATTTATTTTACTGGTGAAATACTGCTAATGTTTGATTTTATTTATTTATTTTTATTTTTATTTTTTTTCTTTCTTTTTTCCTTTTTTTCCTTTCTTTTGTAATTCCTGCATTGTTNGTCATATAGAATTTTCAAATTTATTGTACTGGTGAAATACTGCAAATGTTTGATTTTATTTATTTTTATTTTTTTTCCTTTCTTTTTTCCTTTTTTTTCTTTCTTTTGTAATTACTGCATTGTTGTGGACAGAATAATTCAAGCAACCAGAAGATTAACGGAGTGTGTTGTATGCATTTCCCAAGGTGGATCAGATTCCCTCTTTAAAACAAGCATGTGCTTGTGTGCAGTTATGCTCATGTAGCTTTGTGGTTAATGTCCATAAGTTATTTCACTTGATTGTGAGTATATAGATTCACTGCTGGAATTAGTGGAGTGTGTGCATTGGGGAAGTCAAGGCAGTAGGGGAATCTGTGGGGAAAACCCAATTGACTGGCTTACCTGAGACTTCTGAAGACTTGTTCCTTAATTTCTTTGTGTTTTCTCTTTTGCTTCAAGGTTTTTCTTTGTTTGTACGTGTTTAATTAGTATCTCAAAAACATATGCAAACTAGCTGTCTGGCTAAAGATTTTGAAGCACACAGGAGTGGATGAAAGTGGTTGAAGAATACAAAGGAGCACCTACAGGGAAAACGTGCTTTTACCTCCCGTCCCTTGATATTGCCAACAAGACAAACTAGAATCTGGGTCTGTTGAAGCCAAATGCAAAACTCCTCTCTCTGTGGCCGGGATTTCACTTCAGGTGAAAATAGATATTTGACAAAGGTCTGACACCTCTATTTATTGTAAGAGTGTTCCACGTAGATTGCTGGGCTGCTTGGTGGGATGCGTTCATAACCTGGATTACACTGTGGGTTGATTTCCATCAGTAGGATGGCCAAGAGGCACTGCTAAATCCGGACCTTAGAAAGACTGACTTTTTGCGTGTTTCATGTAGGTTCTCCCTCTTCCTTACTGTCAGAAAATGCTCAATGAGAAAACTATTATAAGATCCAGCTTTGTTAGAGAAACATATTCAAATAAGGAAGAATTCAATGATTTATTCGCCGGATGATAGAGAATGAATGGTGTCTGTTTTCTGTGTATGAATCATAATTGACTTTATTATGATGTTCTCAATGTATTCGTTATTCGAACTGATTTCCTGATTCACAGTAGATCTGTTGCCAGCAGTTCATTGTGGGTATCCAGCATTTAAAATTTAAGCACTTTGTAATGGGTATCTGAGTCACATTGTGTGCTTCTTTTTCCTGATTGAAAAAATGAATTGGGGGACGAGTTGATGCAAATACTGAAAATATATACTAATTTAAAATCCACTATTTTTTCACACTTTAAAAAACATTTTAAATACATTATTTCTAAATAAAATTCTCCTCAGTGCAACAATCTCAAAACCTGCTTCCTTCCCATGTCCTGACCAAGCAACATATCTGCATGTCTTAAGTGACATGCAGGTTTTGCTCTGGCATTTGCACAGAGATTGCTGTGTAGGAACTCACTTGAAGAATCAGGTTGGAAAGCAACTTGAATGCAGTGAAACAGATATTCACAAACTTATTCACAGCTTTCTCTCAGTTCTAATAATAAGTGTAAGTGTGGATCACTTGAGCTGTCTCACTCCAGCTCTCTGCAAATTCTTCAGGGATTAATTTTTTTCTGTAGGGCTGTATATTGGAAAACAGGACACTATCAAGATAAATTCACCTTGCACAGGTACAGCATTGATCTCTTATCATGTAATTAAATTGTGACTCAAGAGACTAGCTGCAACCCACGCACCAGTAATTTAACCCTCTGGAATTTTGCCTTCCTTCAAGCAGCACGGTTCTGTGGGCTGACAATGTGCTAGGTGTTTCTAGGATATTTTTTGGCTCAGGTTTCAGTTCTGTTTACTGTGTAGATTTATGCATAGGTAGAATTTTTAGGGAATAGGACATACAAAAATATGAAATGGAAGTCAATCTTTTTGGCTCTTTGGTATATGTATCAGCATCTTGAGACATGAGAATGTCTTGGCTTAATTTTCTTACTTCTGTCCTTCATGGGCTGATCAGCTGCTAAGTCCACATATTGACACCTGCAAAGAAAGGTCTTGCTGTTTGAAAAACTTATGGGTAATTCACTCCATTCCTCCAGTCTTTCATTTCTTCATGTGTGGGTTAGGAATAATACGTAAGTGGTGTTTTGTGAAGCAGGATGCATAAACATTTGTCTAGCTCTTTGTGATTCTCGGGTGGAAATTGAGAAATGAACCATTAACAGAATTAAAAAGCTGGTAATTTTTTTCTGCCACAAGTATGTAATTGGCAGTTGAAATGGATTGTGAGTTTTGATATTCAGAGCCATAAAAACAGTAGTATCTGCTGCTGTAATAGTATCTTTCCATTTGTGTCGTGTTTAATTGTTGCAGGAAGATTTTCACAAAGCCTTCACTGAAGGGGCAAAAAGCTGTTGCTGCAGCTCCTTTGAGTATTTCTGACCCCAACTAGTAACAGTGTCTGTTTGACTGAGGAAGCAAGTTCATGCATCTGGTGTCTCACCACCACTTCAGGGTCATGATACTTTAGGAAATTCTTAACCAGAGAAGAATAGGTTGAGGCTCCAAAGGTGATTGTGATAGTGATGCAGAGAAGCACAATACTAATGCTCTGAGCATTACACATTCACATTAATTGTGGGATCTCCTACCCCATTAGTAATTAGTGGAAAGTCAGCATGTCCTGCGAGGTAGTTAATAACTCTGTGCCCAGTTATAGCAAGGACTAAATATAGCAAACCTTTTGTGTATGCATTTCATGAGGGGTCAGCACCTGATCATTTTCATTAACTCTTCTATTAACAGATGTTAATCAAACAAGTTTTGATTAGAAAAATCATCAGAGGATAAAAAAAATAAGTTAAAGTAATTTAGAATAAATGTTCAAGAGTGTGTTTACTTGACATGTTAGAACAGTCATTGCTGTTTTTGTTTTGGTATCCAAGATGTTGGAGAGATAAGGAAGAGGTGAGGAGAACAAAGCCACTAATAGAGGTTTTGTATCCAAAGTGTAGAATATCATTATCTATCCCAATTTTAAGAGATTCTCCTCAATGCTAGTTTCTGAAGAACCAAGGATATTATTAGATTAGAGCCCATCTCAGTAATCTGTCCTTGCAATCTCATAATAAGATTTATTTCTTCCATACACAGATGCATTGTGAGAGCTCAGGAAGCTTTAAAATTCCCTCCTGCACAAACTCTCCCTATTGTGGTGCATGTCTCAATTTCAAACAGTAATCCCACGTGCAGGATCCGCTCCCCTGTCAAATATTTTCTTTCCTTCCTATTGTAACTGGTCCTACTTGTCTTTTTGTACATATTCAACTGAAATCTTTCTATAAATGAAGAAATCCATGATGAAGCACTCTCGGCACTCTTCTCAATAACAGTATGGTTAGTTATCTTTAAAATCTGCTGAACATTCATATAAACAATAAAAGCATTCATCCAGGCCCTGTACATTAGCAGCATCATTGCAGCACGTTATGCAACCAACAGTGCTCCCCAAAGTACGCTACAAGGATCGATAGACCAGTTGGTAAAATTCCTACAGGTTCTACTTCTTGCTGAAAACGGCTTTGTAAACAATTTCAGAGAGCAGACCATTTGCTAAAAAGGCTTGTGAATTGGCTTTCAAATAGAATAAAATCTCTACATTTGCTAAATAAAACAAGGGCTAATTCAGCCAGTCCTGTCCACTTTACAGATGGAGAAAGTGAGGCACAAAAGAAGTGACTTTCTTCAAGCTCCAACAGTGAACTGGTGGCAGAGGAGGCAGGGAACGAAGGTGCACTGGCCGGGAGCCGTATGCTCCAGCCTCCACTCTATTCTATATAGTCCAACTGCAACATTTTGCTTCAGCCAGGGAGTGTCAGTCCTACGATGCCACATTTTATAATATATATAGAAAGCGTGTATATTTTTAATATATAACTTTAAAGGTAGTTGGGTTTTTTCCATGTTAAATTTACAGGTAATTTGCATAACTAATTGTTAAGCCGAAGTGTAAATGACGCTCAGCTGAAGTGACCATTTTGACAAGCAAATGCAAACATTGTCAGAACATTGGCAGATCTGCTTTGGACAAGACCGAGCTTGACAGCTTTTTCTATGTGTGTCTGGGTTTTCTAGGGGGGGCAGCAAGGAGGGGGGGAGTGTGTTTTTTTGGTTTTTTTTTCTTTAAGAGCTATTTAAGAATATTGCATTATAATAATCTGATTTTTAAATTATCTATGTTGTTTAAGATATTAAAAAAGCTATCATGTAAACCAGAGAGCTGTTTTTTCTGTGCTTGTTGTGCCCAATAGGTTTTAAACAAATGCAAAACTACTGTGGAACATGCAATGCTCTCATCCATCTGACATAATAATTCAGCTCCTGTTAAAGATGATGACTTAAAGCTTGCAAGACGCCTTACACCAATGTTAGATAGGGATGACATGGGTGATGGGGATTGGGAGTGAAGAGATGAACATTTTAAAATGAAAGAAATATGCAAAGTAAATTATTTTTTCTTAGAATACTAAAATTGAGGATTTGCATGGCTTGATTTTTTTGAAATTTTAAATCCTACAGTTTAGTATAAAGCTCATGGAAACTTGTAGTGTTCCTAATTTTTCTTTTTTTCAGGCCTATAGATCCGTTTCTTTACTTCTGTCCTTCTCATGTGTCAATCAGCTTGCACAGTCTATTCCTGTCAGCTTTGTCTTTAGCTCTCATCTAGCCGAGTGCTCCCAGGAGGTGGTGGGCATCTCTCCTGTAGCTTTGAAGTCAGCTCTGGAAAGCTGGGATTTCAAAATGTGTGTCCTAGCACACATCTGCTAACATTGACATAAAAGAAACCCCAGAAGAAGATGATTTTATTTCTGTCTGAAAAATTATATATATATAGTTTTTAAATGGAATGAAAGTTATCTGTGGGCCCTTAGTGGTAAAAGCAAGTTGGGGATATCCAGGGTCACAAAAACATGATTTTCCCATTCTTGTATTGCATAATTAGTGTAATGTCTCCAGGTCTAGTGGCTCCTTAAGGCCAAAATCTTCAGAAGACGGACAGATTATAAGTTTGCCTGTGGACCATTATTTATCATAGCTCTTCTTGATGAACTGCATCTGCTTTAATAAAAAGAATATTTAAGAAATCATAAAGAAAGCTAACCCAATTCTCTTTTAATGCATTATGTAATTAAATCTTTATTGAGAGTTGAAAGCTGTGCAACCACAAAATAAGAAAAAATTACCAAACCCAAGAATGATCATATCTTTATATCTAAAGATACATTCAGGATAAAACTGCACACAGAAAGACAAAGTACAGTCTGTCGTGTATATGGCCAGGTAAAAAATTCTGGCTATGCCACGAGCCAGTCCTGCAAATATTAATGCATGTGGTAGGGTTACAGAAGTGAATAGCTCTGTACATACAATAAGATTTCTCTGCCATGCAACTTATATATACACACCTGCAAAATTACAGCCTGTAAATTCTCAGTCTCCTTTAGCCACTGTGAGAATGAGAAGACAAAAATGAACGGAGCTAAATTTTGTTTGGATAACCTGAGACTTTTTCAGGGCATTTTCAGTGAATGTTACCTGGCTCCAATTGGATGAGTTTCCTAGCTTATTTCTTAATGATCTATGTTGAGGATAGCCAAATGTCTTTTAAGGATAGCCAAGCTGTGGTTCATGAACATGAACAGCCTCATCCCATGGGCACCGATGGGAGCCACGGCAGTCTGCAACTTCGTCTCCCTCTAGCTCTGCACTGTAACTCCTGCCCCTATGAAAATCTGAGCAAGTGGTTCAGGCTCAGAAAGACCAGCTTTCATATTTTGACACTGTGTTTTACTGGTATGCATACATGAATGTGCCCTGCCAATTAACCTGCACTTACAAATGTGTAAAATCTCACCACCAGCTCTGCCAGTGTGCACCGAACTATGTGGACTATTAATCCTCTTCACACCGAATAAGGTATCCAGAACTGAAAAATACTAAATTGTTTTGTCACAGAGGTGTAATGTATGATAGATGTTTCGGATAATAGATCTATGTTTCAATATGTAAGACAACCTTGGATTTACAGTAATAGTTTCTTACAGTTATGAAGCTTGTAGAATAGAAGTCTTCCCCATTACTGCCGAAGAGTTCACTGAGAAATGGGGGAAACCCCCCTATCCAGAATACAAGTTACCTTGTATTTTTGCTAACGTATATAATTACTGATGTGGGTGTTCCCACATCTTAGAATGGAAAAGTGCTTGCCAAGATTGAAAAACCGTAGTAAGAAATATAAACGATTTCTCTCACACACCAGCATTTCTTGCTGAGACAAGTGAACTGGAACTGTGTTTAAAACCATATAATTATGCTCCTATATATCATTTATTAAATCAGATTTCCCCCACCCTCTTTTCTTTCAAGTCACTTCTGAAAATGCTTTTCTTCCAAGAGGCCTGCTAGATGGGGTCCTCCCCTTTGAAGAACTCTTTCCAAACAGTGGAAAAGGACGAAAATGTAAACAGCACATCAAGACCCATGTGATGTGTTGTCCCCATATCATTATTCTCTTTGCTTAAATCTTTGCCCTAGCTTCAGTGTCACTGAAGTCTGCTTGGGTCATATATGAGTTACTGCCTGTCTGGGGTCTACCCCAGACATCTGTGGGTTGCATGGAGCGTTTTGATCATCCAGCTTGGTTTTCTCCGTGGCCATATGATTTCGCCTTTCCGTTCCTTGGTCAGGGCCACAACTGCCTGTTCAGATTGCCCATGTGCTGTAGAGCGATGTTTGTGGATTTCCTTACTTCACACTTGTTTCTGTGCTGCTTAAAATATAAAGAAGCTGACCCAGTATTTTCACACCCACGAAACAGAAGGACTAATGAACGATTTTTCCAAAGCACACAGATTGTATATGCAAAGGTCCAGTATGCAAATCCTGACTTGTTTATGCCTCGGGTTGTGCATACAAAAAGCTATTTAACTTTGAGCCAATATATCTTTCTTTCCAAGCACCCACACCTCACTCAACCCACCTCCTCTGAGAAAGCCTGAGGAAAAGACTTTATACCATGCTCCAAAAGGCTGGGGAGTAAGGCTGTGTTGGACAAAGGGACCATCTGAGTATGAAATGGTACCAGCAGTGAAACCTTTTGCATTTATAATCAAAGTAGAGGTTCCAGTTGATGGTCTGTTAGCAGGGTACAGTCTGCCATGAAGCTTGTAGTTGGTGTAAGCACGTGGGGATTGCTGTTGAATTTGTGGTGTAGGTGGTAGCACACGCGTTCTTAAAATAGCTTTCCCTAGTTTTTACTGGAGATTGCATATTAAGGAATGGTGGCATCTTTCAGGACTTTTACTATGTAGCTTGAGAATCTAAGGACCTCTCAGAATTGTTCTTATATTCTGAGACCCTTGCACTACACATTACAAAGTGTGGGACAGTGTTTTTTTCAGGTTTAAGTATTAATTTACATGGGCAAAAGTTGTCAGTATGACACTGCAATTTTCTCTTATTAGGCTCATTCTTTTCTTTGGTCATTCTGTTAGTAATTGTCACTGAGAAAGGAAAATTTTATATTAAAAACTTGATATATCAAGGAAAGAAATGATTTTACAACTCTGATATGTGCACATGATGAAGATGCATTGGATTTCAGTCTAAATTTCCCATCAATCTTTTATTTTTTTCCTATTGTTTTTCCCTCTTCAATCTATTCTTACCTCCTATCTTAGTTTTTTTGTCGCTCTTTGGTTTTACTCCTTTTCTGTTCAATCCTTTTGAAGCGTTGTCAAGCAACGCACCAATTCTGGTTGAACTCTTCAGTCCCAAGGTGCGAGAATAGAGCTCCATCCGTTCTCATGTGCTGCTGCTGTATCCAAGATGCCTAACTTGTAACCCAAGTGTTTAAGGAGATGTACTTTATAATGTTTTCCTTGGGGTTTAATTTTTTTTAATGGTTCTGTTTTGTACTACCCAATTTACCATGTGTTTTTGCAAAATACAGTATGAAATAGAACAAAACACTTATTTGAAGGAAGATGCTGAGAAGTATGGGAGTTATTTATGCTGATTGTTATTTAATGAATACTGGAAAACTGTCATGCTCAGGACCGTCCTTGTTAAGGAAGTATTTGTTCTCATGAAAAAAGGTACAAGCCAGTCAAAATATAAAGAAAACAAACTCAGCTATAAGAAAAACAAACACGCACTGGGTACCTACCATGATCAGAAATCCTCTGAATCTACACTAATGTCTGTCATAGGATAAGTTATAACGTATTGTTCTTTTATTGTGTTTTATGGCTTCTATTAGCTTGCAAATCTAATTAGGAAACCAATTGGCACACAGTATGCAATGACGGAAGCAGTACCACCTATTCTTGTGGCAGCTTTGGGTTTGCTTTGTGGGTGGTCTTTGTTCTTCAAGGCTTATATGAATACCACATATTAGCCGAGCTGGTTCTCCCTTGATGTCTGTGTTGTATTGTACACATGTTGTCACTGTTTGACACTTAAACAATCCAGATTCTTACCCAGCCCATATTTAGTGCCATAATAAACTTCTGAGCATATGTTTTTGAGAGCAACAGTAACATTCATCACTGCAATGTGACATATAAATAAGCATTACTGGAGAGTGTGCATGCCTTCGGAGGGCAGAGTGGGACTAGAAGGTGTGTGCCAAAAGGATGTGGTGATCAGCCTTGTCCTTACTGAGCTTTTTTCTTCTTTGCCTTATTTCAGTAAATCAAAATGCTTGTTGAAGTGACCTACAAAATCCACCCTGTACATGTGAAAAACACACGTTATTACAAAACATTTTTAGTGAAACATTTCCTGTTTCAGGCTGTGGCTTGACAAACAGTAGATGTTAGGGAATAAACCATTCCTCTTCTCTCATCATCTCACTTTCTCTCTTTCTGCAGGGAGCTCCATCGAGGCCTTGGTCCGAAACACCAGTCTGGCAGATGTGACGTACCAACACTTTCTGCTCCCGTGAGTCCCCTTCTCTTGTTTTTACAAAATTCCTGTACTTGAATGGTTTTGTTTCGGCAGAGGTGGGGTTTTTTGTATTTGGGGTTTTTTTTGTTTCCTTTTTTTGAGGTGGCTCTGGTAGGAATGAAAAGGGAATCACATACAAAGGGCTTCAGGATCTGACTTGTCTCTTGCTCTCTCTGAGCAAGACCAGAGGCTTACAAAGACTAAGGGCAGTACAACAGATTTAAAGTGTAGTCACATTCTGTCTTAGTTGGGTAAACACTTTCTAATTCAATGAGAGTTTTGTCTGAACAAGGACAGAAAAGTTGAGCCTTGAACAAGGAAATCACTTATGTAAGTCTTAACAAATATTTCATGTGGAACATTAGTTACAAAAAAGAGAGTATATATTTTGATGTTTTGCCTTTAAGTGACAGACCATCTAGTTTCTCCTTGGCCTGAGGAGGACCATCAACTGGCTAATTGCAGGTGTATATGAATCCAGTGAGAGTATCTTCCCATTACACCAATACCCCTTCAAAGAAAGAGGTGTTGTAGATGAAAAAGATAAAATATATTTAAAACTGAAACTATATGAGCCATCTGCTTTTATTGCTTTGATTAATACTTAAGTTTTCTATTGATTAATATTGCTGAATACAAGAATAGATGGTTATTAAATAAATAGAGTAGGAATCGGAAATTTCTGAGTGCCAGCTGTTTGTTATATAAACACAATTATTATGATAATATTACTATGTGTAAATGTAAAAATCCTTAAAGTTTCTTGTGCTGAAGTCGTATTTCTTTGAAAACAAGCGGCTTTCATGAGGTAGCCTTTCTGCTCTGTACCTGTATTTCCTTCCACCCTCTTGGACCGTGTGAAAGGAGCCCTCTGCAAATCATTGACATCTCCTGTGAGAGGCTGAAGGGGTGGCTCTGCAGATAAGAGGCAGTAAATGCAGTGTGAACTTCTACCACAGGGAAAATGAAAAAAATGAAAAAACCAAATACACAGCATGTTTCAGTGCTCAACAACAGCTCGTGCTATGAACTGAAACAAAAATAAAAGGGAAGCTGCTAGGTGTTGTCACAATACCAACAGTGCATATGTTTATTATAAGACTCCTTGTATTTCATGGCAAAATACATGTGTGCATCAGCAGTGGGTTCTACTTGAGAAGTGAGATTCATTCACATCTGATCTTGGGTTGAATCTTACCCACTGTCCTCATTAGGAAGGCGAAGCCCAGCACCATTCACCCTTCTTTGTCTTCCCCAAAGCATGGGCATTTAAAGCTGCATCTAGGCCTGGACTCTCTGCCCTGATTTCATGCTCTGCATTCATGTACAGTGTGCGAGAGAGAGAACACATTGGAGAATAAACTGCATTAGCTCTCAAAGAGAGATTTTAAAGTTTTAATATTATGGTTGTCTAGTTTGATCTAGTATCTGGTCATTGAATTGTATCATTGCAAGAAACATGAGAACAGCAGCATGACCATGAGGTATATTGTATTACAGAATGAGGTTACACAGCACCAAAGCACCACCATATTTCAGTAACAAATGCAGCTTCTGGGGAGTTTTGTTATCATTGCATAAGCTTCACTGCTTCCTAGAAGATGACACTGATTCAGACAGAAAACACTAATTCAGTTCTTGCCAGCAGAGCCAATTGTCTCTTTGATTACATTAGACTGACAACTGGTTTTCAATGTCATTGTCAGCCGCAACTTTCTCATACGTGGTGCAGTGAAGCATGAACTGGCTCCCTTTATTTAATTATTTCTGCCCATTTCTGTATTTGTGAATAAGGCAAATGTGAGGCTCCCATCTAGTAGACAGAAAAATGTCAGATGTTGAGATTACAGAACTCGGGCTTCAACAGTGGTGCCCACCATCCTTTTTAAAGACAAATGCTGTATGTGTGTGTCACTCCAAAGAATTAATTTGAAAAGATCTTTCTTTTTTTTGAATTGCTGCATTAAATAATTTGCTGAAAATCTTTAAATTTTTTCTTAATTATGTTGTAATTGCAAGACTGTATGTGAGCTGCCCATTGCAGGCAGTTGCTATTTAAAATTTGCCTTGCATTGGTTGGTGTTGTTTGGGCACGTGAGCCTTCCTATGCCTGGGTCTGGATGAGTGTGAAGGACAGAGGGTGCCTTCCCAGTGCAATGGAGGTCTCGCTGTGGCTTGTGCTGGTGTTCCTGTGCTAACCTTCAGCAGCAGCAGTGGTGGTGAGGGTTTGGCAGTGCAGACCAGAGGGTATAGGAGCTGTCACTTGGCAGGCAGGCAGGGTACAAAGGTGAGCTTCAGCTTGTGATCATTTCAACCAGCACATGCAGCACACGGGGATCTCTGTGAAATCAGATCTCACTCAGTCCAACCAGGGAGCACTGTTCCACAGGGACTGTTTCACCTCCTGGAGTGTCCCAACACTGGTGGGCTGACACCAGTTTCCTCCTTTGCATGTAGACCATGGACAGCTGAGATACAGCCTGGCCACAAGCTGTCCATAGAGCAGAAAACATGGTGTTCTCTGCGTTTTGTCCCAGGCTGTGTTTTGTTGTGTTACGTGGAGCACAGGACTCCCAGTGCAACTCTGAGTGCTGTACTTACACGTGTGTGTCTGCAACCACCAGAGGTGATCAGCCCCTTCCCCTCCCCTCTGCCTCCCTCACATGTACCATTCCATGAAAGATGAAATGAAAGGGGGAACCAGGAGGTTGCTGTTGATGTTTCAGGAGCATGCTGCAGAGATGTTACTCTTCTGTGCAAGTTTTTCACATACCCTGCTGGTCCTTGTTGTTCCCTTTCAGCAGGAAAAGGATAAGGGGGGGGCAGTGGAAGGGACTCAAGGGTACAGATTCTTACTTTTAAAAAAATCTTTTCACCTTTTCTTGGATAGACTTAGGAAAACTTTTTTTTCTTTTAATGTGTTCTTCTTTAAGGCTACAAATGTATTTAAAAAAAAAACATAGCTGAAATTTTTCACCAGATCTTGTTTCTTGAGGAGCTGTGGGCTTAAGAAAAACCAGAGATTGACAATAAAATTGAGAGGTATCAAAAATGAAGGTTGCTTTGCCAAATATTATGCTGTTAAAATAGTATTTTTCCATTAGTTTTATATACGTTTATTAAAAATAGCCCAGGATGCCTTCAAAAAATAGGTAGTCAAAGAGGAAGCTCCACAAGCTTGCAGTAGCTCTGTGAAATGTAACCCCATGAAATGACTGCCAACTCTGTGATTCTTCTATGCCTTCAGAATGAGAGATTTATGTTCTTCATAAACGTGTATCCTTCTATTTCTGAATTCTCTTCTACTGTTCCCATTGCTCAAAAGCCAAACAAAGCTAACCTCCTCCAGGTCCCAGAGTGAAAAAATGCAAACACACTGCATTTAAAAGTAGATTTAGCAACTCCAAAGTGGGCGATTTGGTTCCACCCATCAAACCTGAGTTCTCTGATCTAAAGTCAGATGGGTGCTACTCCTAGCGAGATGTGTGCCAAATCTAATTAAGCTTTGCATAATGTGCATCTTGGGTGATTTGATTTATTAGCTTTGTTTGAAGAAAGTAATAATAAAAAAAGAAAATGGCTTTGGTAATAAGCTGTTTGAATTCCCTGTGCAAGTAGGCACAGTCCCTCCTGGATCTCCTTGAAGTGCTCTTGGGGTGCGCAAGTTACCTATCAACAGACTGATGCAATGCTGGGAACCAGCGCAAAGAGGGGATTGGGTCCTACCCCCATTGTTCTCCTGGCTTTTGGCTCAGCATAGGTATTCAAGTAGTCCCCACCGTGTATAATGATTTCCATTCTCACAACCACCATAAAACCCAGGAAATTGTAATTTATCTCTGTTTATACCAATGGAACGTAGTGCACAGAGACACTAGAGATGGCTGTAGGGTAGTGCAGCAGAAATACCTGCGTTGGCACCAAACTCTGGGCTTTGCAACTGGAAAAACAGTCCCAGAACCTATGCTAGTGTAGCAAGGTTGCCTAAACTATCCCTTATGTATCTCTCTGTTAATTCAAAGTGTGCAGTACGGACATGTCCTGTGGCTTAGATCCTCAATACCTCAAGTCCTATTGATTCTGGTGGGCCAAGTTATGGTGGTTGGCCATGGTGCTGTCTTATATCCTGTAGCATTCCTGAAGCTGGGTTTTCACTTGCCATCCTAATACTGGCCTGTCTTTCTTGTCTTTGATGTATTGTGCTTCGTGAGTTACAGAGGATGATTTCCTGCTGATAGGGCTGGCTCTTATTCTGGCAAGGTTCGTTTTTCTCCTTCATTTCTCAAAGCACCATCTTGTAGGTCTGTTGCAGCATGGCCTAAGATTAATCTGTATTTGTAAACATCAACATTGCAGTGCTGGTGTTCATCACACAGCATGGAGAGGTTTACTGGAAAGTGCCATGCACTGGAAATGTGTAGATACTGCTTGACTGGCTGCAGTAACTGCCCCGGGACCAGCTGGAAAAGCAATTGCCTTGGGGTCAGATCAGCTGTGATATTTCAGCATGTAACTTCTGCTAATTTGAATGTGAATACGGGGCAATAGGTCTGGGGACCTGGATATTAGGACCTCTTTTTCCAATCGCACTCCTTAGCTGCAGCAGGCACAAAAACATGACCAAGCATCTGCAACTGCTGTTCCGTGACTGTTAAATTATTTCCTGGGAAAATGTCTGAAACTTTTACTTAGCATTTACAATGAACACAAGAGCCTTGAGGAGCAGCAGTTCATAGTGCTGTGGTGTTACCCCAGGGTAGAATAATTATTTAAGACATCCTATTCTGGGATGAATTCCCTTCTGCATGAAGAGAAGAGTTGTGTGTTTATTTTCACTCTTCAGGATGATCTCTTCTAAAAGCTTTCAAGGGTTATTGCTGTTAACAACTTGGAAAGTGGGAATTAGGTATAGGATCATATTTGCTTTTAGTTGAACACAGAATCTCATGCTATTTTGTATGAGCATTGCAGAGTTTTAGGATACACAAGCTTGCGTATACTAACAGCTGACTGTAAGTGCTAATCTGTCTCTTCAACAACACTATTTCGTGCTGCTGAAACTAGGCAAACAATACAAACATATCTGCATGATTTGATGAAACTTTTCTTTTTGGCCTCTTTTGATTTGTTAAACACATTTGAAAAATCACTAATTTTGGAGAATATTCAACACAAATAACTTTTGCAGTTTAGTTCTTTCCATTAGAAAAATTAGATATTATTCTGAAAAATCAAGCTTTGAAATGTTTTACTAGTTTTAATAATAATAACCTCTTTTCTTCTTATTGCTAAAAAAAGAAAACAAATCCATTTTCTTTCCACTGGAATAATAAAAGAGTGGAGAAAAATACATGGATTAACAGCAATTTTAAGTGAGTTAAAATTAGCACAAATTTAAGCGAGTTCCCTCAAGATGCTCCCTGCATTTTTAATCACAATACTCAACTTGTTGGGGTACTTTTGGTTTTTAATTTTGATCAAACTACAGCTGAACCTTGTGGCAAAAACATTCACCTAAAATACTGATATTAAGCAAATATCAGTAAATATCCATAGAGACATTGAATACATACACACTCTTACCTGAAGACTATTCACTAACAGCCAGGCAGCAGAAACAAGCTATGCAGCCTCTTATGTGTAATCCACATGGTTTGAACTTTGAATATTGATATATTAAAAATTTACTTAGAGACTTTTAATACCTCCCAGAACTCACCTGACATTTAATTTCAAATGCCGTATCGGGGGAGAGGGCAATTGATAGTTTTTGCCAGTAATTATTTTGTCAGAGACAGATGGAAAATGATTTATTATGAAAAATTCCCATCTCTGTGAAGCTACATACAAAATGAACGTTTGAAGGAGAAATGTAAAAGGTATTCATGCTTTCCACAGTGCCACTACTTTGTGCCAGTGACCATTTATTCACTGCAGCTGTGCCATGACTGGCATGTGCAGAGGGACATTGCAAAGGGAGCTTTGGAGGACTGTGAAAGTTTTCTACAGTTGTGGTCATGAGCAGAAGGGTCTCAAAATACCTGTGCTTGAGGTTATGGACCTTCCTTTATCCTTAGAAAACACTGCGAGGAGGTGAAAGCTCTTGTCCTCATCTCCTTGATTTAACCCCGGGACTGAGGCTGGGATTTTCAAAGGCACCTGAGAGCACAAGTGCTCCACTCCCATTGAATTTTAATGGTTTTGAATGCTTGACTCCTTCAGGCTTCTCTGAAAACCTCTGCTTTGGTTCATCTGCCTGCTTAGGGGCTTGACTAACAAGGTTTCACCCAAGGGGGAAAAGCTCTTTCATGCAAGTCAGGCGCTGTCTTCCAAATTGCTGTGTGGATGGCGGGAAGCTGCCGTGCTCGTGTGTGCGGAGCGGGGCCTATGGAGAGGCCAGGGGAAGAGGAGTTTATTTTTAAACTGGTTTGACTAAATTACAGACACGATGCAGCACACTGCCTCTGCTGACTCTGCAGACTCTTCTGTGCTGGGCTCCATCTGACAGTGACTCAGAGGCAGCGAGAGCACGATTATGGCTCCTGGCTCAAACATTGAGTCTGTTGGGAGGAGGAGAATAATTCATTAATTTATTTGGGACACTGGATGGTTTCCTTGCTGTCTGCAACAACAGGGTGTGAGCAGCCCCAGCTGCAGCTGCTGGTGGATGGGTTTTGCAAAAGCAAAGGTTTCCTTCGCAGCACCCTCCAGCTGGAGCGGCACGGCGGCGAGTGTGCCCGGCTCAGCCTCCTGCACCAGTGCCCATGGCCAGCACAGCCAGTGCAGGGGCTCGGGAGGGCTTGGAATTAAATCCTCACAATGCTCATGTGATCAGTAATTAGAGACTTTTCTTTTGAAGCCTGCTAGGGGCGAATGATAAGACCTAAGTGTCAGTGCCTTTTGGTAGGGCAGGGATTTGCTTAGGGACAGGAAGGGAAACCAGACAGTAACATCATGCTCATGGGGTTTACTGGCCTTGTGCTGAGCTGGGGAAAGTTGGTGTTGCCAGTGTATATGTCCCTGAGACTACCTATTATTTTATGAATCAGATACCTTCAGAAACTTGTAGGCCTATATTTCTGCTCCTGCTAGAGCAAATCAGGAGTAATTCTCTCAAAGGACATGCTTTGGGAATATTGCAGAGTGGTGCAGGTGACAAAAGAAAAGCTTACACTTATTTTTTCCAATTAGTAAGATTTCCTCACAGTGTGAAGTGTAATCAAATATTAAACTTATTTTCAGATGCCTTTTATGGTAATTGCATTTCACAAAGGTGATCCTTCATCCTGACAGTAGTTTAATAGTTGCACTACAGCTCACTCTCAGGGAGGTGCATGGCTGTGAGTACAATGCCACGGGAGGAAGGTCCACCCTACAGTTTCGTATATGCAACTGCGTGAGCAGCATTTAATTTCCTTATTCTGTGAGATGCAATTACCATAAATTGAAATCTACCTATATATGCATTATTTAAAAGTAAATGTTACAGGGTCGCTATCCTGACTGGGAATTTGTGTATCTGCATAATATAAATATTTATTATTAAAACCAGTAATAATAAATTACTTTTCTATTTGGTTTCTAAATGTTTGCGCTAATAAAAAAACCTGTAAAATCTGCATTCCTGTGCACTGCAAGGACTAAATATGAAATATGCATTCCTAACATTATACTTCGAAGTTAACAAGTGGTGCTTAGCTAGAGTATTAGGAAATACTATTTCCAAAGACATCTATGGAGTTGATTTTGCCATCTCTGCAGGATGTGGTAAACAAAGTTAGTTTTGACAGCTGAATACTTCCAAAGAAAAATATTTTGCAGAATCTATTCCAAATTAGGTAAGTTTTTAAACCATTTTATTTACCAAAGGCCATATTTCCAACCATAGTTGATCTTGATGTGATTGATATGTGTCCATTAGAACACAGACTCTTCTGGAAACACTCAGTAGCCCCAGATCAGAGTAGCAGTTTGGGTCTTGTGCTAATATTTTGGATACGATTTTGAATGAACCACTGCAGCATTGCGTTCCAGCAGGAAAACCAGCCAACAGAAAATGCAGATACAAAAACGTGTGTTGGCGCCAAAGTCCATTTTTAAAGTTTGATTTCAAGACGTACTGAATGGGAAATTACTTCAGGGTACTATGTACTTTAAATATGAAGTAGGAATTTTTAAAAGCATCTGAGTAACTTCTGAACATAATCCTACTCACTTTTAAATGAGACTGGTCCTGAGAAATTTTGTGACTCTCTTCAAATCTCCTTTAGGAAATTAAAATAACTTATTTTCATATCTTAAGGAGTAAGAGATTAAATGTGAAGAAGCCAGCATGATGGATCAGTGGTAATTGCTTCCATTAAGTGGATGATTTTTAGCATCTAAGCAAAGAATTGGATTCTGTTAGCTTGTTCAGTGGACCTACTTGTGGAGCAGGCTCTTACTAAATGCATGTTGTTCGAAACCTGTTTTAATTTGTGAGTCAACTGGAATGGAGCTTGTGAGAGGCATTTGGTCTACTGCAGGTGGCTGAAGCATTGAGTTTCTCTCTGGTCTGCAATTATGTTGAAGTTTCACCAGCTTATTCCATGGATGATTTTTTTGGGGTTTGAAAAATGTCAAAAACATAAACACAATCTAGCATCTCCTCATCACTTGGCTTGGACAAGAATTAGGTAATTGCACCTTTTGCTAGGAGGAACTATTTTGAAGTGATAATGGTTTTCTTAAAAAGATACTGTGAAGATATGCATCATTTTATTTCCATAAAAATATCCATTCTCAGCCATGAGATGAACACCACCTTCATTTATTAAAATTGAAAATGTCTTAATATGATTGACTGATGAGGTGTATGACCCTGCAAAGGGAAGATGGCACCTATTCCCCAACTACTCTGTAATTACGATCTGGTATGAGGAATTTGATCTTGCAGTCATGCAAAGGGAATTTTGTGTGCATAATGAAGGTGGAGCAGAAACAAAAATGATTTAAGTTAGCAGTAGAATGGAGTTTTGTCTTTTTTAAACTATAGACTGGAATTTAACATACCTAACCATAGACATCAAACCTGTAAATGGATATATGACTGTGGTGCAGTGCATGGGTGAGGGTTTGCATTGATATGCCAGTGATTTTTCAGAAACCAGAGACCTATTGGAATAGATGAATTTATGTTATTTACACCTTAATCATGGCACTTGTTCAGAAACCAGCATATTTCATAGGTGAGAAAGACCAGTGAATCCCTCCACTCTTCATTGCCAGTGACCATGACTTCTCTGTCCTTCAAAAACTGGTTACTTCAGACTATTTCAGCTATTCTCTGAAGTCTAACTATGTGACACAAGCTGTCCTAGGAAGGTGACAGTCTTGCAAGTGAGATATGTGTGTGTCTGACAATTAATTAATCACAGTTCCACTTCCTAAAATGAAGTTCTGACTAATTTACAATTTATTGTCTTCAAATCAGTATGTCCTACTATTTATGATTGTTAAGGAGATGTTCAAAACCCCTTTTCCTCTAGATTGGTGATTTTCAACCTCTTTCAATGGGCTGAGTGCACTCCTTTATAAAATACTTAAGCTTTCTCATTACAGACTCAGATTTTTAAAGTTACTGATCTAAGTCCCTGCACTCCCTCAGGTCTATAGACCACAGGCTGAAAATCACTGGCTGGGACAGCACATCTGTAGAGCTTTATAGTCTTGCATGCTGTATTTGCACCATTCAGCCATTTATGAATGCCTGGGGTTTGAGAACCTGATGAGCTTTAGTGACTTTATTAGTGGAATCCAAGCTAGCTCACAGGTTTTTGGCACTTGAGTTGGGAGGAAGCACCGTATTTCACTTTTGTTTCAGAGCAGAACTGTTTCCATTTCCAAAGATCTGTATCAGGGACATTGTCTTCCAAAAAGCACTGTTCATTACTGCAGCCACCCAGAAGATGCACAGCATTTAAGGTAAAGCCACAGCTCAGCTAAAAATAAAGAAATCATAACAATTATTCCCTATGTTGAATTTTAAATTACATTAAATTTTTATGTATTATTTTTTAATTCATTGCAGGGTCTTGGACCATACATTAGCCTGTATTAATTGGTGGTTTTGTTTCACCTGGACAATTTTACGTTAGGAAAACAACTAGGCCTGAGAAATTAAAGAAAAATCAATTCTAAAAAATTTGACAAATCAATTTGTCAATTTAAAAGTTATGCAAAAGTTAAAAGAAATGTTTGATCTGACCCAAAGTAAGACAGCTTATTTTTGAACATTCAACACTTACATATGTGAAACTGAGGGAAATACGAGAATGAACAACTGATGAGAAATCGATTATTTTAGCAAAAGCTGAAATGAGGGGTTCTAGTTTTCAGGGAATTGTTTCTGTTTGTTTTGGTGTCTGAAAGGAGTGCTTGCTGAAACTGGCACAAAGACAGAGTGAGTCAAGCTTGCTGAATTTGCAGTTTTAGTCTGAATACTGTAGAGGATTTTTGTCGCTGTTGGAGAGCCGTAGAAAGCTCAGTAGCAGTTTCATGTATGTTCATGCAAATACTTTATCACTTTATTTTTGCTTGTCCCCCCAGATAGAATACTTTCACTAGTTTACAAAACCAACATCATTTACACATCAAAACAATAATTCATTTTCAGATTCAGCCCTTCATTAAAAAGATAAGTAGGGCTTAATTGGTATCTAGTGCTTATGTAGCTGTTCTGTACTAGAGCAGAGTTAAGTGGGGTTTCTCAGACAAGGGCCTTGGGCAAGCCCTCTGTCTGGGATGAATTTCTCCCCAATTAAACTCATTTGTTTTCACATTCACATAATGGCACCTGAGATATGGAATGTCTCAACCACTTCCTTCAGCTTATTTCTGAGGGTGGGGAATTGTTTAAATCTGAGCTGCAAACTCATTACTGTAAAATATACCGTGCACATAAATGTCCAATGTGCTGGAGGATTATCTGATTAAAGAGGTTAAATTATTGTCTTATTACTTTAATAGTTTATCTTTTCTGAGGTTCAGGTAGAATGATGTTTTATTGAAGATATGCCAAGAGGTGGAGTTCTGCCTTGGATTATGTTTAGGATAGAAGCCGAGTTTGAAGATGAATCGGAGGTGCCAAATCTTATGACCTGTTCATGCCAGAGTGGGGTTAGGGTGGTGGGAATTGTGGAAGGTTTGCCATCTCAAAGACTCTGAGAAATATCTCCTTTGCAAAGAGCTCTGCTGCATATGAGTTGGAATTAGTTGGACTCGGAGAAAGAAGCCCAGACATTTTAGAACAGAATTTGAAGGAGTTTTTTGCTAAGCAAAGCATACCTGCTAAGATATCTCACTGCATTGCCTACAACCAAGCAAAAACAGCTCTGTCATCTTATCTGAAATTTTTAACCTTTATCTTTTCCATATTTTGGATTCCTGTAATTAAAACTGAAAGGGGGAGGAACTGGGCTGATCTACACTTGAAACTGCTATGAATTCGCTGTCTAATCTGTGGATGTGTAGTGCCAAACTCTTAAAGGCTCCTGAATGTCTAACGGGTGCAAATAGATGCCCACAGACATTATCATTCCATTAGAGGCACAGTATTTTTGGAAATCCTACCTAATGAGACTGGGTAGAAATCAAATACCTTTTCAAGATCTTTATTCTGCATTTACTTTTGAGCAGCTGCCTCCTTGCTGAGAAAGGCAGCACCCTCTGTTGAAAGCAAAGGATGAGAGATTCTGGTCTTGCCTCTGCTATCACCTCTCTGCAAAGGTCTGGTTAAAATTAGGTGTGAAGTCCAACTCTGGGGATCATCTGCTCTGTGGGAATGCAGACAAGCACCCGGGCACAGTCTAAAGCAAATCTCAAGCATGCTGAGGGGAGGAACTTCAACTCGTACTGGGGTTGAAAAGCATGGGTCCCATGTGCATGGGTGGGGATGGCAGCTCCTGCTGCTGTGCTGGGGGCTGGTTAGGCATTAGGGATGCCAGGAACGTCACCCAAACCCTCTCATATCTGCTGAGTTTTCTTTCACCAGAAAGGATAATTCTCAGTCATGATTGTATTGTGCTTTGAGTCTTCTGGCTGGAAAAAAAATTATAGAAGTATTTATATTCTTATTCTCATGAAGAAATATCTTGATGGGACTCATGATCATCTTGCCCTCTTCTGTTGAAATCTTGCACATCAGGAAGCATAATAAAAACCTCTGTTCCATTAGGACAAACATGTCCAGATGGAATGAGAGGAATAATTAGATATACTCGAATACTGTCAAGAAATTAATCATTCTTCAGTTTGGCATTCCTCTGCATGTTAATAACCACAAGAATTAGAGATGGAAAGATCTAGTGTTGCAAAAGCAGTAACATGGGTAGCTATGGAAAATCATCTCTGTCTCCATCTGGCATCAGTAACAAGCAAAGAGGGCGCGACACAGCAGCAACTGAGCCTGCAGCTTCTGCCATCAAGGCAAATAAACAGTAGTATTTTCTGTATACCTTTGAAATGCCCTGGTTGCACAGAGAACAATGCATGGTTTAAAACCACGGTGCTGGGTTTGTATGGTCTAAGTCTGTGCTCCAGCAAACTGAATCAAGCGCGATGCCTTCTCTGTAGCGTTGCATCTATAGTGGCTGCAACTTAATGTATTATAACAAACTGCACCTTAAAAAAAAAATTAAAAAGAGCAACCATGCAGGCAAGAAGAAGCATCTGCATTTGCTTTACTGGATCTTTTTGTCAGGCATTGTGATCAGGCTGACAGTTAGCCCTGAGGAAAGTTATAAATTCTGCGCTGAATTGCGGTACAATCTTTCACCATGGCATTTCTGCCCTCTGGCCACGCTCTGGTTATCCATAATTGTGGCAGATAATGGTTTTTTATGGCTGGAAACATTCTTTGCAAGCACAGGGACAATAACCAGGGCTGAAAATGTAATTAAAGTGAATGGATGAACTTTCTTAAAGAAACAGTGTAGATTATTACTGGAGCTTAACACCTAAAAAGCCTGAGGCAAAATGGCAGCATCTGAAAAAACTTGTATAAATTTTAAATGTAGGGTAAGCTTGAAGGTGGATATTAGATTACAGAAGGAAAACTGAGACATTTGATGTAACAGATAACTAAGGGCTTAGATCATCTCCAGAAATATAAACTAATGTAACACATCTTTCTCTGTCAGTTGGAACATGTTATTTGTGTTCAGTGGCACCTTGTTTTACTGAATCTATGGAGGCGTTTGTTGCAGATTTTGTCCATTTATGCAGCTGTAAAAGCACCTTCCTTAAATAATTAGAGTAGGAAAGAGATGATACGTTTGTAATACCTATTTCTTATCATGGAGTGAAACAATTTATTTTTTTTTCCACATAGCACCATTAAGGATCTGGAAATCGAGTTTTTACTGAACAGTTCCATAAGAGCACGAATAAATAAACAATAGCAGACCTCTGTTTATTACAGCACTTCTGCTGCAATTCTGAAAGCCAAATGAATCCCAACACAACATTGTCTATTTCTGTTTTACTCTTCTCTTGGGGCTACATCAGTTACCTGCAGCTTAGTTCGTTTTTCCAGATGGAGATGTTTTCTCACGAGGCTGAAAGCTTCCTAACTTCTGAAGAACTTTGTCATTGTCCTATATCTGCTGAAAGCCAAAATAAAATAATGCAGTGATTATTATTAACAAGGAGTTAATACTATATAGTCTTAATTTATAGTATTATTAATTTAACCATTTATGAGCTGATACTTAATGGGCAATCTAAATATGTCCGACTTAGACTTGGCTCCTATGTGTTCTCTTGTCCTGCATGCAGAGATGTTGCTGGGATGGAGCTGGAGACCTTCACTGTTTTGGGGCCAGCAAGGCAATATTTGTGTGCTGGCTCTGTTGCAGCAGCAATTAACTGCGTGGCGTTCTGAAATTTGGTTTCTGGACTGCTCTCAGTTTGCATGCATGAAAACTGGTGGCAAAATTTAGAATCAACTTGATTTTTTTCCCTCAGCTATTTTTAGCATGCAGCTTTATTCCCACAGAAACATTCCCTCAGACACACCAGGACAGCAGCAGTACAAGTAACACACAGCCTGTCGTGGCACAGGTGTAACAGCTGACTTCCCCACTGACTGCAAATTAAGGCAACTTTCTGTGTGGGATAAACTGAGAACTGGCAAATCTGCTTTTTTTGTGTTTTAAATAAGCTTCACAGTTCAGGATAAATTATGCTAATCTATAACCACGAACATTGCAGGCATCTGGTTTTTACACTCTTTGTACTTGGTACGTGAGCTTGGTCTTTGAGTTACGGGCTCATATGTTCAGGCTGGATTTTGGAACCATGTGCACGTGTTCAGTTTTTCTCAGCAAATTGTTTTCTGTTTGAGTTCATTGTGCAAAGGTTTGTCGTGTGAAAAGCAACATGGACCAAAGGGATAGCTGGGGACAGTCTCGCCAGGACAAGTGAAAGCCACAGTGTGATGGAAGAGCATAGGAAAGACACGTTAAAAAAGATTATTTGAAGCTCTGCTAGAATGTGTTCTTGGCAGAAACCTCTGCCCAGTTCTATTTCCTGATGCACCAGAGACCTGCATTGCAAGATACACTTTCTTTCCCGAAGAACAAAAAAATATGTCTGCATGATAAACAAGAATTCGTGTTTTATAGCATATTCAACTCTTGGTGGGCCTTTTCCCTCTTACATTACCACCCTATTGGCAAATAGCACTGAAAAGCCACATGCGATTACAGTTTTTGAGTGTCACTAGTGCCATACACTTGTATCTCTGAATCAATGGCAATAGGCTAGGTATAGAATTGGCTGCATGCAGCCAAATTTCATTCACCGAGCTATACAGCAGAGCAAGAAGGGTGTAAGTGGAAGCAGAATCTGGCCCTGTGCCCTTCCCCAGTGTACAGCAGACATTTCTGCCACCCGCCTTGGTGGTTTGGGCTGCCAGGAGACACGTCACACGTCAGGGAGTCTGTGAATGATCCTGTGTATTTTCAATTTATTTATTTATTTTTGTTAGTCTTCAGGTGAAAGAGAATCTCATACACTCATATACAATCTCATAATCTCTTGCTGTGTTTCAATGATACAACGAAGAGGGAAAACTAGTCAGAGAAAGGAGATCCCCACAAACTGAGGTCTGAATTTTGTAGAAGAAAAATGATATAGCAACAGCTGAGCCCAAAGAAACTGGTAGGAAAGCTCACTTTCGTTTTCATCTAATAGCTTTTCTATTATTGGTGCTCTGATCCAGCTACACAAAATGCAGGATCAGAAATTTGAGCTTGGTAGGTTTCCTGGGATTTAGCTGCTGTTTGTAATTCAGAATTTTTTCTTCTTTAAAAAGAAGGTAAGAAAATGGAAAAGTCAGCTCAGGTACTGCCAAAAAAAAATCTTTCTCCTTTTTCTGTATTAGTACAGTCAACTTCTACATGACTGTATGATTATGGCATAAATATCATTGACATGATCCCACCTGACAGGATCATGTGATGTGGCATATTAAACTTAAAGAAAAGAATCTTTTAGATCAGATGTCCTCCATCAATTTAAATTTCAGATTAATATAGCTTAAAGAATTTGGCATATGGAAGAAATTCTTGTGTTTGTCTAAAGTAAACAATTTAATGTGTTTTAATTATTGCTCAGGGTAGGGATCAGAAAATTAATTTTAAAATTTGTAACTTTTCCATGGAGAATTGTAAAAAACATGATTTTTTTCTGTTTAATTTTTCTTACTAAACGCAAACCAATGCAACAGACACACCAGAACAAGCAAAACGCTGAGCAGAACATTTCTCTCAATTAACCACGCTGTTTATCTACACGTATAGCGTGTTGCCACATGTTTTTGATTAATACAAACACACAGCTCTTAGTATGAATTTCTGTGTGTATGGATGTACTGTATAAATCCACTTAGCTCATGAGAAAAAGAAAGGGCTTCAATATTAAAAAGGTAGCAATAAATGACACGATACTTGTCCAACAGTGCTGAAGCTAGAGAATACTTATGCAGCACCTGTGTGCATGTTTTGTCTTTTGGAGTATGCAGAAAGAGGACAGGACAGATCCACTGTACTTGATGGTGTATTGCAAACAACTGTTTTTCTGTTATCAGGAGTGAGAATGGAAAATAAAAGCAGTCAATTGTCTTCAGGAGCTGGGAAAACTTTGGTTTAGAGGAATGGACTGATATGGACAATGCTAATGGACAATACCAACACTGTTCCTGACTGGGAAGGTTTTATTTCTGCATGTGCTTGCTAGGTTCCTTTGCTGTAGTTTCTCAGGGGGCCACTTCAGTTAGTCACAGAAATTTTTGGATGTAAAGAGTTTATTCCCACCTGCTGATGAGAATCAAGACTCATAAATATAAACTTAGAGTAATTATATTTTTAGGTGTTCTTTTAAATTCTCTTCATATGTGCTAAAGGTAACTTTGCCCTTTATTTAGAAGTTTGTTCAATTTTGACCACTTTTCCCACTGACAGTCTCCAGTTGGCTCCTCTGTCTGGTTGTTCCTTGCCCTGATAGCACTCCAGGTTTTATTCATGTCTGGGACTGTGCTTATTTGCAAAGGTGGAACTTCTGACTCAAAAGCTCTATCTGTAAACTTCTCTCTTTTTTGTATGGTATTTTTGAGTGCTAATGAACTGATTTCTGCAAGAAATATTTATTTTAAAAAGCATCTTACTAGTTTTCCTTCCTTTTGCACTCTAATAATAGTAATCTGCTAACAAATGAACTAGCCCCCATGCTGCACACACACTTATAAAAACAAAACAAAACAAACAAACAAAAAAACCCCAAACCAACCAAACAACAACAAATACCTACCTGCAAGTTTATCTTTACAAAAGCATTAAGATTCACATACTCTGTAGTTATGGTGAGGGATGTGTGTGGTGGACGTGTCCTGCTGTGGTGGGAATGGCATAGTCTTTCCCATCATTACACAAATGTCAAGCAGTACAAATGTCAAGGTATGAAAAACCCCAGATTGGCCAGGAAAAGACCACGTTGGAATGGTGAAACCACTGAAACAAAATATTGCCTGCTGCTCCCATTTTTTCCATCTTTTCCAAAACATGCTGCTCCAACTAGGATACTATCTGATGGACGAGGGATTGAAGCAAAGAGTGATTTTGTTGGTGGAATTCAGGGCAGCTCAGCAGTCCTGATGACAAGTGTTGCTGAGATGAATCATGTGCAGTGTCATGGATATGGCGATCTGTAACCTGTGGGCTCACCACAACTCGACACTACGTGCATGGCTGGGAGCACCCTCTCTGCTCAGGCTGCTGCTGCTGCTATTCTGCTCTTTCAGCCCAAGGAAATGCACCACAAAGCTGTCAAAGTCAAGTGACAGACAAAGGGAATAATAATTAAATTAATGGAAAGGGAAAGAATCCTAACAGATACAAAATAAACACCTCTGAAAATCAAGTTATCAATAGGTTATGGGCTGCACTGCTGTAGAGGCGATGATGCATGCTATAGTAGAGATGCTTAAGAGATACATGGTTATGAGCATAGGCATTAACCACAAGTGGAATATAAACCCTTCATTTAGCTCTGGGTAAAGAAGGAAGTAAAACTGTTACTTGATGTCATGTCACAAGAGATCATGTCTGATTCTGATGTGCTGCAAAAGAAATTTTGCATGTGATAGAGCCCACAGTTCCTTCATGTCCTTCATGCCTGTTAGGCACAGAGAGGGCTAGACAGTTGAATTTAGTATATTACCATGATGATGCTAGACAAGTATGGAGAGAGGGGAAAGTTCTTTTGCTCTTGGCAGCTAGAAAGAAAACACAAGTTTTACAGATTGGACTTGCAGTTGCTCTGTGGGAGGAAGCTGGATGCTTGTTAAGATGAGCGTTATTTGTGCAAAGAGCCCAGGAGATTTGTTCAGGTCTCTTCCTGGACTGTAGATGAGACCACACTTTTCTAGGAAAAGAAAATAACAAGTTTAGGAATTTAGAAAATAAAGTCTATAAGCCTGTGTATCTGTAGATGACATGGGATTGAAAGGTGGACTTGTTCCAGAGTAGCAATTAGGTTACCTTCTGCTTCTACCTTTTGCACTAGCTGTTGTTAAACAACCATTAAACTGTGTCTTGCTCATTCATTCACTGTTCAGGTTATAGAGTTTGTGGCTTGACTTCTCTTCCTATGGTTTAAAAGCAAGTAGCAACTTACCTGCCTCAGAAAGATGCTGCAAAATGGACCTTGGGAACTGCAAGGGGTTGTGCTTTGAAGGTGCTGAATAAGTAACAAAAAAATTGGCACATTTTTTTTGACCATGTTTCTATGTCCTCTGGCGCTTCCTTTTAGAGAGTGAAAGCTTACAATCAAAAGAGTTCAATGTTGCAAGAAATGCGTATTTCAACTTTACATGCCTTAATTTCACTGTTGAAACTTTCTTTGATCTTTTTTTTTTTTAGTTTAGCGTTAGTAGTAGGAACTTGTGTCTAACGATGACATTGCAATGCAGCCAAGTCTTCAGGTAATTTGTTCAAAGTAGAAAAGCAATGAACAAGCATGTAGAAATACCTCAAAGAGAATCCAGTCCAATGTATATTGACATCATGGAAAGTTTGTTTGTTTAAATTGGTTTTGGGTTGGCAATATAGAGATCTCAACAGCATCTTTTGAGAATTATGCAGTCTGTGGGGGTTTCATCTGTAACAAAAGATGCCAAGTTTGTGGATAAAGTAGATCTTGTTTTGTACAAAAGATGAGTAAGTTGTTTTAATGGCAGCAATCATAAATGAATGATCATGACAAAAGTTATTTTGAACTAGGCTTATTTCATCAACCATCTATTAGAAAAATATTTGTGTCTTTTCAGCTAACTATACAATTATTACAGTAATTTCTAAAAAATTAAAATAAAACTCTTTGTTTTTAATGATACTTAATAGTCTTTTTTTTTTCAAGGGACTTGATCATTTGGTTTGATAGATGAAGATTGAGTGTAGCAATATTTGCAATAAGAAATGACCTCTTCCTAGTGCAAATTTAAAATATTTCCAGGGAAGAGCAAACCAAGTGCTCATCAGTACTTCAGTTCTTCATTGTTTTGATTTGTAGATTTTTGGGGAAGGCTGTAGTGGAAGGGAATTAAAACAAAAATGTCAGAAACATTCCTGATAGTTTTGTGTATCGTTAGAAAAATTAACTGTCGCTCTCCTACATTTGGAGTCAGGCATCCAGATGCTGTTCTCTCAGCACTAGGAAATCTATACTAACAAGCTTGATACATGCTGACATCCAGCATATCTTATTGCCTCACCTCCAAAAATTCAAAAGGAAAAAGCTGCGGAAGTCCACAGGGAATTACCACTAAGCAACGTTTGGAAGAATTCCTAGTTTCCTGGTTCAGGTCATCTCACATGTCCCTCTAAGTCATTTAGTACTAGGTGCTATTGAAGTTAGGGTGCTAGACAAGATAGACAGTTGTCTCTGTTGTAGCAAGTCCTGGTTGTCTCTGTCTCTGACAAAAAAGCATCTGAAACAAAACTTCATCTTCAATCTGATGTCTATTTGTGCTCCAAACTCCATTAAAAAAGCCAATCTTCTAGTATTGTTTAAATATCAACTCCTCTAGCCTATAAAATGTATAGGCAGTGGTACATTTAAATATAATTCAATTAAGTTTGATAATGTAGTAGAAAAATATCTATAACCAAAATAGTGATGTTCCCTTTCATAATAGAATATTGCTCCTGAAGTATTGAAAATCAGCAGTGACATTGGCATGCTTTCCAAATGGTGTGTGAAATTCAACTATCGGTCCATGCAAGTTGCGTACAATTGTGATTTGACTAATTAGATGAACCATGCATTTCCCATTTTTTAATAGAATGAGTTTGCAAAGCAATTGTAAAAGGGTACAAGCAAAGGGGGGGGGGGAACCGCTGAAAGAAAAGTCTTTAACTTCTATGTAATTTAAAAAGTCCTCAATTGGATCGTATTAAGTTTAAAACCTCCAGATTAAAATATTTCATTATTGTAATGATAACAACAGGAATTGAAGGCAAGAAAAGAGAACACTGGGTCTGGATCCTATTTCTCCAAAGTGGTTTACACATTTGCTGGCTTAAAATGATGTAATACCCTTTTACATAGTTGGAGAACCTACAGCTCAAAGTGGTTCGGTTCCTTTATTATTTCTTAGACATTCTCTATGCTGCAAAAAGGAAAGTCTTGCTGAGTTTGATTGTGCTTAAAGATATCTGCACTATTTGGATAAAACAATCACAAATCCCAATTACAGCTGTGTATATAAATACTTTCTGAACTGAAGGAAAAACTGGGAAGCAAATAGGTTGGTCTGAATAATTTTTCATTTCTCTTGTGCTTCCTTCCCAAATGTTTTACTTTGCAGTTCTTTTCCCATTGCAACAAAGACAAAAAGCCTGAAAGTCAAAATAGAAAAGAAAAGAAACCAAAACAACAGGAAAAAATGGTATTTTGCAATGGGTGAGAAACTTTGTTTAACCTAATTGAAGGCGCTGTTGCATTATTATTTTCATTCTTAATTATAATCTTTAAATCTGCCTTAATGTTAAAATGAAACATCATTTGAAAAAGTCAAAACATTTCCAAACTCAAAATGAAATCTTTCTTGTGAATAGAAAATACTGCATTTTTTCCTAGAAAGCCAGTAGCAGTGTTTGTCAGGGAATAAGCTGTATATCAGAAAGTACAGTTTAGGTCTAAAAGCAAATACTAAATTCTGCCATATTTGTGAAAATAGAATAGGTAAATTCAGATTACTGGAGAAAGTTGACAGAAGACACTGTGTCATAGGTTCTTTATATCAGGTGGAGATCTAATCTGCAGAAAATTAGAGTGTTTGGTTGTGTGCAGTGTGCCAATAAACCAGTTTTAGGAATCTGCTGAATACTTTTTGATGAGATGAATACCAGTTAAATAAAAATATTAGCTAAATTGCAGCTGATTTGAACCAAATGATGAAGCATTAAAGTGAATTCCCCAAACAAAGCATCATGAGAAGGTCAATGGTCCAGAAACAGCCCTGCTACAGAACTCTCAAGTTCTTCATGCCAGAGAGACCCTGAAGATGGATTTTGATAAACTCACCCTGCAAAGAATGACCCAGACCTTTCTGCCTCCAGCCCATGTAAGTCCAAATCTGCAGAACAGACCTGGCATCTGAAGAGATGGTGGAAAATCAGAGTAGTTTACCATTGCCAGCCTGCAGTACTGCCACTGCCGGTACCCCGGGCACCGCCAGCAAGGGCCAGGACTGCTGTGAATGCCCAAACCAACTCTGTTCTTCACTGTATGAATTTTTGTGGCCTGCTAGTCTCAAGTTTGTGTAAAACCTACATCCTGCAAGATGCTAGTGCCCTCCACTGTCACTGAATTCTCTGATAACCAGAGGAGTCTAGTCATTGTGAAATGGGCATTGAATATCAAAGGCAACACAATATTGGTGGTCAATTGGGAATTCTGTCTCCAAGTCTGGCAGGTATAAAGATGTCTGGATTAAATCTTTGTTTTCTGAAGCCAGGCTCAGCAGGGGCTGGAGTTTGCTGGTGAAGACAAATGAAGAGGATTACACTCAAGCAAGTTGAAGAGCACAAACTGTTCCCTCCCTAAGCAAACTTAAAAATCTCTAGAAAGATTTCTAGGTACTGAACAGAGAACTGTTAGCAGCCACGGTGATTTCAAGCAGAAAAGCCTTCACTGGTAGTACCAAATACTGCATCAGCACAGCTGCTGCAGGAGAACTGGAAAGGAGAAAAAAGGACTCTGATAAAAGTGAAAAGCTGCTTTTCTCGTTAGACTCGTTAGAGACCTAAAAGTGCAGGGGAAAAAATTAAAAGGAGATTACTTTTTACTTATTATTATCTAAGGTAGTTTTTTTTCTCTCTCCTGGGAAATTCAACATCTCATTAATAATATCTCCCTAATGATGGCGATGGCCAACTCTTTCATTTCCCCTCGGGTGGGTGAGCTCGCACCCAAGCGGGGGTGGGCGCAGGCAGGCTGGCAGCAGGAGGTGCTGCCTGCGGGTGGAAGTGGGCAGCTGCTGGCAGGAGCATCTCTGCTTTGCAGTGTGGGGCCTCTGGTAGTTGCAGCCTTTGGCTCCCTTTGAGTTTAATGGAGAAGGTGGTTATAGTTTTTGTACAAGGTGTGGCTTCGAGGATTTCTGTTTTCAGACTCTATTGAAATCCACTGAACTGTGCTGTCTTGTCTTTCATTTATGTTTTTTATTATGCTTACATACAAGGTCTTGTCATAAAGTGTAGCTGCCAGGAGGCAAGTTGTATATGAAAAATGCTCTGGTTATTTTATTTGAATAGCAGAATATGTGTAGGATTCTAGAATTTAATAGGCTGCTTAGGTATACTTAAGTAAGTTTTGAGTGTTGCAAATGCTCTGGGGAGGGAGCTGTACAGCTGGGTGAACAGTGCCTCATGCAGTGGGATGCTGGGCTGTGACTGGAGCTCTGGAAAAGCACTGAGATGCAAAACCCAGCCTGCCACTGGGGGTATAAGGTCAGGGTTAGAGCTGACCAGAAAGCATGGGCAGGTTTGGTGCATCAGAGCCCAGTGGGTTTGATTTTACACAAAGAGTAATACAGGTACAGATTTTGCAATAGAATTCTGCCTTCTTCACAAAAAGCTGAATCTGTGCATAGGTACTACCCTGCAGCCCCATCTCCCTCCTTGCCTGCACAGATCTCTGAGTTTGAGACTGTCAACCTCATCCCCAGAAGGTGAGCTCTCTTCCAGAGAGGAAGCTTGCTGAATTGATTCCATACAAGTGAGCTGCCCTACAGAAATACTGTGAGGCTCCGGAGTGGATGGTAGGTATTTCTCCATCCTTGCTCTTCCCTGTTGAAGGTCTGCCTCAGCCTGACATGCATCCAGCTCTAGTTATCATGTCTCTCTTAACACCATGACATCTACTTACATATAAACGTCTTGGTAACACCAATTAATAACCACCTTCTTTAGTGATAAAACTGAGGGTGCATTCACACCTGGAGTCAGGTAACCAGTGTAACTATATGCATTAAATATATACATTAATTCTGAGTCTGTAAACACCAAGAACTAATAATGGTTTGATTCAAGCTCCTAGCCCAGATCGATCTTCATTAAAACTTCTGATTGTAAAGACCTTTGTGATGTCCATGCATCTTAGGGGCTATCAGAAGCTATGGCTCCCAGCACCAGGTTCAGGAAAACCTATTCTTTTTAGAGCTATTTTTAAAAAATATATTTGAGGGAATAGGGAAGGGAATAATACAGTTCTCTGTGAATGAAGTGGGGAACTCTGTAGTACATAAAGAAACTGGCAGAGATCCATGGAAATTAACATCAGAGATAAAAGGAATCTAACCATTGCTATGCTTGGAGAGTACACTGAAACCCTGATGTTGGGCTTTTGGCAGGTCTAGGCATAAGACAAATGCTTACTGATGCATAGCCCAGGCAGACCTGGCATCATCTCCTCTAGAGCTGCCCTGCCAGCTCTCTCAGCCATAAATGGGATCCCACAAACATGTACCGTCAAGGATGAACAATAAGAAAGATGAAATATGTTACAGGGTTGAGAGAGAAGAGTGGAACTGGGAAGCCTTACTTTTTATCTCTCTTTGGTACTGGCATTTCTGTGTTAGGTGTACAATGCAATGAGGGGGAAGAGAAAATGGTCCTGGCCACACAGTAAACTGGAGATGCTATGTGTTGTCTGTCCATGCTGTCAGCTGGTAGCCAGATAACAGCTACTCAAATCCTGTACTCTGCCTAGGGGAGTGGAGCTCAGGATATCTGAGACGAGGGTGGAGACTCACATGAAGGTCCTGACTGTGCACAGTGGGTAACTCAGCCCAGTGGGCATCTGGGGATTTGCACAATGGGTGGTGCATTGGCTTGGTCTTAGATATAGACTTGCTCTTACAGCGTACACACTGGTGTAGATAGACTGATGGTGACCATACGCAAGCACAATTACCTTGCTCTCTGAGTACTTATTAGTCTATAAGCTCAGAGGTGCCATAAGGAGTAATTAATCTGAAATACCTCCAGGAACAATTTAAACATGAAAAATGTCACCTCAAATGTATTGTAAAATAAGGTGACAAACCACTTGAGCAAACGTTGGGTACCTGTCATAAGACATCCTCTCATAAGAGTGAGAATCTTCTAATAATCATTAGCAGCTTATTTGCATGGATTTTTCCTGCACTTAATGTGAAATCTTGTTTGGTTAGATGCAAAGAAGGCTAAGTATGTGCTGAAAGCCAGTAATTTGATTATCTACACTCTTTCCGTCTGGTTATATGATCCTTGCGAAGTCCTTTATTAAAACCTATTTAGAAAGAGTTGCTAAACCTTGGTGGAATGCCAACCATGCTAATACAATCTGGCAAGTGAAGAAGAGTAGGTTCTTATTGAACAGAAAACTTTAATCTTGTTAAGACTGGATACAAGAGGAAATGGTAATAAGTGGGTTGTGCTGAAACTGTCGTTCAGACAATGAAGGTGGCAGCTCCGTTGTAGTGTGGACACACCTGTCCTTTTTCATACTAGAAAACTTTTCTTTCATGTAGGATAATCCTAATGTATAGGATTCCAAAAGAGCTTTTCACAGGTCATAATTATCCTCCATGCCAGTAGTTCCTGAATAGGTCTCTTGGTCACTTCATTTGCATGTTCTGTAACTACCATTTGTTCTTGGAAAGGGAGGGATTGCTTTGAGGGAAATTAGGTTAGCAGCTTCTGCTTTTCAAAAATCATTCTTAGAATATCAGTGGATGTGGAAACTCATAGATAGCAATAAAATAATAGCTAAAATAAGATACGCTTTTGGCATTTTGTCTGTATATGTTAAGAATGCAACTGGGGAGACCGTGTGATTTGAAGACATTAGAAGAAGCTGTGCAGTTATATGCCATGGCACACTGAAAAGAATCCCCTGTAGGGAACTGTCGATTCTAAATGTAAAAGGTATGGAGACATGTATCTCCAGAGCTGGACCACATTTCATCTAGGGCCATAAAACATTTATAGAAATGCTGGAAAGCTGTACAAAACTGACTGGACTTAGATGCACTGAAAGTTAGGGTAGTTTCAGTAAAAGGTTTAATTAGGATGGTGAATTTGGGCCAAGCAATAGCACAACAATGCTGAGAAAAACTTAGATCTCCTGTTCTTCCTTGAGTTTTATTTAAAGACTGAGTCAGGGCAAATACCACAGCTTGAAGTGATACATGCAGGAGGGAGCCCTGTGCATGAATATCCAGAATTGCACTTGCATGGGCCCAACTGAAAGAGCACACTGGGTTTGCATAGTTACACTTTCTGTTATTTCCTTAAGACAATCCTGAGAGCTGCTCACACCCAGCATTTACAGCATCAGAGTGTGTGAACTGAGTGGGGAGCTGAAGGGACTCTTGTCCCCACCAGCAAAGCTCAATGTGGCATGCAGTCACAGTCCCACAATGGCACAGAGGCAACGCACTTCCCATCATCACTGTGCCTTCAACCAGCCTCAAGACTCATGTGGTTCTTTCTGTTTTGGAAAAAACCACAGTAATATTATGGTCCCATCTGCACTTTTCTGGGTTGTGTGTATTACTCATGTCTGTCCATCACAAGATCTAGTGACCATCTGAGTTGCTGTGGTTCTGCATTTTCTCTTCCAAGAATGAGTGGCTGACATCTATGACTAGTTCATGTTTGAGTGTAGACTGATTTATTCTCATAATTATAATAAACAGTAATAGAAGTACAGGCTCTTTTTAGTGGTAAAAATGAGTATTCTCCTTGGAATGAGGAAAGAACAAATGCTCATAGTTGTCTATAAATACCATTAAGCAGAAGATTTGTTAGAAATTTAATTGTTGTGAAATTAGACTCTGGCAGTGCCTTTTCTGGTATCATTTTACAATTATGTGCATTGACATCTGTTATTGCTAATTACTTCTTCAAACTTCATCAACGATCTCTTGCACTTCCTGTAAGAAATGCTGAAAGCTTTTAACAAACAAATTAATTAGGTATAGTCTTTGATGCAAATTAGCCCAATTAGATGTAGCATTGATACCTTCTTCAAGTAAAAAAAAGAAAAAAAAGAGGAAAAAAGAAAGAAAGAAATATCATATACATATTTATAAGTAGCTTTTTGACAGATGATGGCAGGTCATGATGAGGAATTCATTTAGGTTTATAGAGTGAGTTTTTAAAAATTGCAAATCAAAGTACTGTTCTTGTGAAATGTTGCGTTGACTTCGTCACAAAATCTTTGAATATTTAAAGATGGGCTTACAGGTCACCCATTGCCATAACTGATCTGCTGGAGTGAATGGTTTTGAAGGCAAGACACCAAACTGCCTGGCTTCTCCTTCCAGTAAGTTCGTTTTCCATCCATGGACTAGAGTTTCAGTTCTTGCCAGGAAGAATCAATATACGTTTCTATGGAGTTATATTGCTCCATTATAACTTTCCTCTCTGAACACATGCAACTTATTGACTGAATCCTAGGACTGTTTTCTGGTTTGATTGTTTCCTTTCTTTTGTTGCATGTTAAGAAATGTGAATACCAAATTTTCTGTGGTCGGCTTTTGAGGGTTGGTAATTGTCAAGAAAGGGTGTGGCGATAGTCAGTGCTGGTATGTGTTTGGAACTTAATTCCCCTTCTGACTACTCTGCCCAGGTATTTCATTAATTCTTACTAGCACATATTGAGGAGAGTTACAAAACTGGGAGTGCAACATTTGTAATATGTCAATTCCAGGAAATAGCTGGTTTGTTTTCAGCCTGCAACTTCCAAAAATTACAGCATCAACCAAGTGCTGCCATATGATGGTACACTTTGTGTGTATATCATTTCTGAGATTAGATTAGAGAATGATAATTTGCTGTTTGAAATCAGCTATATCTTCTGTTTGAATATGTCAAAGGAAAAGAAAAAATAATGCTTTGTTGGAATATTTTTTCCCTAATGGAACAGAGTCAAAACTGTGTTTGCATGTTTTGTAGCTCCAAGGCAAAACTCTTTCTCTTAGAGTGTTTCAGCAGAGGGATGGGGAGGACAAATCACACTCCACACTTGTTTTGCAAAGCTTAAATGTTTGAGGTTTTCACACAAATTTAAATCAAATTGCAGCTTCTGTGATATTTGTGGAGAAATTTCAGTGGAGAAGCTAGTTTTTATACCGAGAATATTTCAGTGAAAGATTTTGACAATTTCGCATCAGATAATCGTGGTGTACTGTAAAGTGAGTCTTCCAAAGCTGTTTGGTCAGGCAGAACTGACAGCACTGGACTGAAAGCATTGCTGAAAGCATTCATTCCTATAATCATTAATTGTGCAAGACATTGGGTCATTAACTCAAGATTTTTCTTCTTTTATTTTGTGGTGGCTTTGAGACCAGATGAGAACCCTTTTGTGTGTGCTTTTAAAGCAAATTTTAAAATATTTCTTAAGACTCTCTGTGATACATTTTTATAATGATGGTGATTAAAATATGGCTGTTTTTTAGCACTGCTTCGCTTCTGCTGCATTTAATTCTTGAACTGCCTACAGTGTGAACACAAGATCTTGTCTAAATAGAGCCATTGCATGAGCTTTGCTGCAGCTGGTCTCCTGTAAAAGCAGTATCATACTGCTTTTAAACTGGTTCAGGGCATTTATCTTGGATGTGAAAGGGCACAGCTATGAGCAATGTAGAATCAGCTTAACAGAAAAATGTTTAAAATAAAGTTTTAAGGTGTAAAGACTTAGATAATTCATTGTAATAGCTTGTCCAAAGTTACCTGCAAGATTAGAGCCAATTGTGAATAAACTCCAGTATTTCTGAGATCTAGTTCAGAGCTGTTAGGCCAGGATTAAATAAAGCAAGAAGATATGTTTCAGTCTAACTCTGACATAAATGCCTAGTTGGAGTCAGCCTGAATTTAACCACAGAGGGATGCTACAGAAACTGGTTCTGGTAATAGGGGGAAACAGCATTTACTTCTTGGTGTTACTTACAAAGATGATAAGGCATTACAAATTTTCCATTCTCTAGAAATAAGAAAACAAAAGTTTGATTCATTGGGATGAATGTCAATATTTGCTTTTTCACACTGCTGAGATATTGTGAAATTTTGTTTTCAGTTTTGTAACCAGCAAAACTTTGTTGTAATAAGCTGAAATCAAAAGTCAAGTCCAGTGTCAGGTATCACAGGAAGTATCTGTCTAAAAAACACCTGTCTGTAAAGGGAGAGTTACAAGTTTAAACTATTATTCTGCTTTTTATGAAGTCACCAAACCTAATAAAATAAAATAAACCAAACTGAATGGAGTCACCTGTGCCATGCAGTTGTACAAACAGTGAACATGAGTCATGCATGCTTGGGTACCCACTGGGTTTGTGTGAAGGGTCTGTGTATATATGGCTTTAAAGCTCCCAGTGCTTCCGCAGACTTTGCAGGGACTGTTTAGGTATCTTCCTTCTGCAGTAGTTTTTGCAAGCCCAGGGAGTGTGTGACACACCTTGTAACCAGAACAAGCTTCAGCCTTTGACTTGCGGTTTGTCCTTGTCCAGACTCCATCCTTTCTTTTACTCAGTGCTCATGAGTAAGTGACTGGGCATTCAGGACCTGCAGCCCAGAACTAGGCTTAGCATTAACCAGATTCCCATCTGGAGGCAGTTGTTTTGCCATAAACTTGCAGGAACATGGCAACTCTGCTGGGCAAATTTCTTAGGATTGAGCCATTAGGTGGGATTTGTAGTTCAGGACTGGCAGTACTGTACTAATCACTACAAATACAGATATTGAAGAGCTGAAAGGTGCAGGCAGGGCCAGCTGGAGGGAAGGCAGCACACTCCTGCATGCAAACAGGGAGGGAACAGGGTTGAGCAGAATTGATCGTGTTTATCCTGGGTCCCAACAGAGAGCCCGAAGGCCCCAAATCCTCAGCCTGTGCCTTAACTGTAAAACCAGTTTCCTCTCTGACCAGTTGCATTGTTTTTTTCTTGGAGTTATGCCTGATGTTTTCCTGATTATTCCACTGTAATGTTCAACCCAATAGTTGCATGAGGAAGCTGATCATCACAATTTAAACACTTTTACAAAAGACAGATTAGCAGATTAGTAGCTGCTCTGCAAAATGTGCAGCAGTGCTTGAAAATTAATCCTGCTCTTAATGTAGGGGAAAAACAAGGTGGCCTGTTATTAGTATTTCCTATTTAAAATAGACTTCAATTTCTGATTTTAAAATTGCAAATGCTATAAAAATATGGTGAAGTATGTGTTCTGAAGAAACCTCTTGAGGTTTCCTATAACTAATTATTTACAGTACGAAGATCTGGCATAACAGGTAGAGGCATCCCGGTGATTATGTATGAACATAATCATGGCCTGTCAGATGTTTTTAATTAAGCTTTCCCTAGTCTGAGTGCTCTGAATGGTGATGAGCATTAACATCCTTCAGCAGAGCAGTGCACAACTTGTTTGCAGGCTGTGACTGTGTGCTGTGCTCAGTTGTTAGGCTTTGAAGTATGAACTTAGTTTGAAACTGGGTGAAGTGAGGTCCTATATTTGTGCCTTGGTGATTTCTGCTCCCAATTGTTCTGTCTGCAGGTACAGCAATCTTTGAGCCTCTGTCTTTCATTGCAGACTAAGCTAGGCATAAGGAGCTTTTCTGCAGCCAGTATCTCATGATCTCATGGAGGGATCTAAAAGGCAGCCTGGATACATTCCCAAGTATACTCCAACATCAGGTTCTGCAAGGTAAACTATACTGCCAACTCCTATCCCTTCCTTGTTCTCAGGAGAGCTGCTCAAGTATGACTAACACGTTACCTGATGGAGGGGTTATGCATAATTGGACAGTAATATTGGAAAGCTGGGTGATAGACTGGATGAATACACCAGGTACAGAAAAGTGATTTTTTTTCCTCTATGCAGCAGTGGTGAGGCCACATCTGCTGTGCTGTGTCCAGCCCAGGGCTCCTCAGTGCAAGGAAGACGTAGGGAAACCAGAGCAAGACAAACCAACAGCCCCAGGGTGGTCAGACACAGGACATTCAGGAAGACCCTGGAACAACTGGGTCTGCTCAGCCTCAACAAGAGGAGGCTGAAGGCAGGGAGGAGGGCATCATTGCTGTATTCAGATTCCTGATGGGTTGTTAGAGAGAAGATGGAACAAAGCTCTTCCTAGAGGGGGCAGAGAAAGGAGTGGAGGTAGAGGAGTAGAGGAAGGAATAGAGGCAACTTCAGCCAGGTTAAAGCCAGGTTCTTAACTGGAGGGGGGTCAAGCTAAGGACCAGGGAGGTGGTAGAATCCCTGACCCTGGAGATACTCAGAGCTACACTGGAAAAGGCCCTGGGCAACAAGATGTAGAGGTTGGTCCTGCTTTAAGCAGGAGATTGGACCAGGTGGAATCCAGATATCACTTCCAAATTCAGCTGTTCCACGGTCCTGTCAAATCTCATGGGTCTGAGGATGTTACTTTCCCTGTATAATTCTTGGGTTTTAGCATGCTTAGAGGTAAGAGCAGTCTACCAAACCATGCTTGAGTTTTTCTGTCTCCTCAAAGCAAGGTATTGGTGCTTTTGCAGTTTGGTCATGGGAGGAAATACCTGACTGTATGTATGGTAATTGAGGATGGCATCATGCACCTGCACATAGGTACACAGAAAGCTCTGTAGTGCTAATGGTTTTAATATATAATCAATTGGAGATCACTTGTATTAAAAATTTTTTGTATTATGGAAACAAAATGACTGTGAGAAGTGACTCTTTGATCTAGCCAAAAAGTCTGTATGCTTAAGAAAAGCAAAAAAGATATTTAATATCTGGGCAAAATGTCCTGGCTGTGAAATATATTAGAGTGGAATTTCTTGCTAAAGGATGTAGTGGAGGGCCATTCTTCTCCACCCTCCCCTCCAAATGCATCTCCACAATGATATCCAGGTAGATGATCACAGCCTTTTCAGTTTGAGGTGAAAACCTAAGCAGAAGTGCACACCACAACTAACAAAGTAAGCCAAGAGGCTTTCAAAAACCGCTTAGTCCATGGACCCTCTTCCCTTACTCCCTCAGCATCCACCAATCACAAACGCAGCGCCCTTCTATGAAAGTATTTATTCAGGGGGCCAGAGAGGAGAGTGCCCAGCTGACCTGCAGTGTGGAGTTTTTAATTTCTTTTAATCTTCCTTAATCTGGGATCTAAATAGATCCAGATTCACGAAGTTGTCCAAATCAGCATAGAGTGCTGGTGCCGCAGGCACTCTCCTGTGCATCCAGTCCAGTGTTCCTCTTTGTTTTCATTTTTCTTTTTCTTTTTCCCCCTCTTTTTTTTTTTCAGAGGAGTTTGGGGGGTCCTGCTTTTTAAAGAGGGAAACTTCTGGTCATCTGCATGTAAAACAGGGTGTTGCTTGCATGAGTATCTATGCGTGGTCATTTAGGAGTGCTCGTGCATTTCCCCATTTTTTTTACAAAATGTGAATTGCATACAATTCAGGGGAGCTAGTGTGAGCAGAAAGTGTTACTACACAAAGTATTGTAGCTGAGCTTTTGTCAAAAAATAGGCTATGTAAATAAAGCTAATAACGGTGAAGATGATGAAATTAAGATTAACAAGTAATGATTAAAATTATTTACTTCACTACAAAGAGAAACTGGATGAGAATCTTATCTGGGAAGTAAATGTAAATCCTCAGATTCCATTAGAGATACACCAATTAGTGATAGCTCTGAATCTGATCTATTATATATCCATATTAGCCCTGAAAGGGCTGCATTACAAGGATTATCTGTGTATGTCTGGTTATACTAAGTCCTCCCTGTTACAATAAAAATTCTCTTATTACTTAACCACTTCCTGCAATCATCGTCTGCAACTGTAACAGTTTGAAATTAGTTGAACAGGATCCTCTTTTTTGTTAATTTGCTTATGATTATAATTGAGGTAAAACCATCCTTTTCAAAAATTAGTTAGCTTTTAACTTCAGGCCAAAAGCTTCCCATTACCCAAATGAAAGAGCATAGATAAAATATTTTATAGTTTATTCAGTATCAGCTTCCTAACTATTTACATTTTTTTAACAAATGTTTAAAAACATAAATCATGCAAACTTGTGATTATATGCTTGCATAGTGATTTGTAATGTCAAATTTTTGGAAAATTATTATTTGCATTCATGATAAAGTAAATGCTGTCTGTTATTATACCTCTGTTTCTGCTATATGGAAATCACAGTGCTTAAACAAACTGCATTATGAAAAACATGTGTTTTGAGAACCTGTTCTCTAAAGATATTTAATTTCCATTTAGAACACTAGCTTTAAAATTAATGACTCTGCTTCAAAATGCAAATTCCCCTTCTCTATTTCAAGTAGACAAACTGAAGTTCATTGACTCCTGAAATATCGCTGCTTTGTCCCAAGAAAGTGCTGTCTTTTTAAATCTCTGCTCTAATTCCTCTTTGATTTTGCATCAACACTTTAATGGGGAAAAAATTCGCCGCAAATCAGCATCTGATTAGCTCAAATCATCCCCTCCTAATCCTCTTCCAAAAAAAAAAAACCCCACCACAATTTGCAAAATACTGTTGTATGCCCATGTAACATCTTTGTAAATTTAAAAACCCAGGTGTATTGATGAAAATAAATAGAACATTTTAATTAAAACTCATAAAATTGTTGGACATCTGCTCCAAATTGTTCAACATTTTAGTGGTTAACAGATTTTGTGCACCTAGATAATGAATTACTCGTTATTATTGGCATAAATAGTAGCTGTGGGGCTTTTTATAGCAAGATCAGAAGCCTCTTTGTGAAAGCTCTGGCTTACTTTATAGTCTTTTGGCAGATGCCTATTAGAACCAATAAGTTTAGCTAAAAAAAGGGAGGCAGAGTTAAACACAGGAAACAAGAGTTGAATGTCCGCCAATAAAAATGATCACAAATCAGGGCTGCTGATGTCATAACCCTTGAGGTCAGAGGTTGGGTGCGGAATAAATGGCTCTGAAAGGGGCAGCCTGTCTGGAGGGCTGAGCTGTTGTTGGCAGGCAGGCACGGCCATGAGTAAATGGGAGGCACAATGCCGCCAGTGGGCCTCATTAGCAGCCGGGGCCCGGGTGAAGAGAAGTGTTTGATGAGTCCTTCACGTCCCACTGTGGCACTGTGTGATGTCAATGGAATAATTACTATGATCTAATGGGCGTCTCTTTTGCATGCGGGCCCCCGGTGAATGGAGCCCCTCTTTTATGGCATTCAGCCCGGGTTGTGTAAACTGTGGGGTGCCACTGGGGATGGGAGCCCGCGAGGCCGGCGGCAGGTCCGCGCCGACCCGTTTGTATTCACCCTGAATAGAAAGAGAAGGCCAAGTAATTTACTTCCCTGCCTTTCACCATCAGAGTGGCAGATTGAAGGTCACACTCGATTTGGCAGGACTTGAGTCGCTCTCTGTGCTGACGCAGAGTTAGACAGATGCAACATCTATTTGCAGGACTTTCGAGGACGGGCTGTTTAATTGCCCTGCACGTCGGTGTGCGTGCTCCCAGCCGTGCTGCGGTCAGACAATGCCCTGTGAGATATTTCACTCTTAAGAAAGTGAATGGTGTGGATTTTACGTGTCTGCCTTAAATATGCTTCATTTTCCATCAGAGCTTGTGTGTCTGAGTGCACCCATCTCTGCGTAGGGTGCTGTGGTGGTGGCTCTTGACGTCTCGCTGGGATGGATTGAACCCCAATTCAGATGATAACAAACAGCCCATTGTTGTCTTTATATAGATCATTAAAAGTCTGAATTAAAATAATTGCGTCTTGTGTAGACATACTACTTTTTCAGGCTGAAAAGATGTGACATTTTCTTTACATAAAATTTGTTAGGAATGTCCCGTTAATAACATTATATTGATTGCATAATGCTGTATGTTCCTCATTTGAATCCAGGCTGACACAATCCTGATATAACGAGATTTCGTTGTGGCTGATTTCAGATCTCCATATTAACAATCAGCATCATTTCCTTATTAATTACATGCTTTATGCACCCATACGGCTTAAATTAAATTTTTTAGACTTTTTTTTTTTAAAATGGGATAATAGTCTTTACAAACTCACTCCAATTTTGTGCATTTTTCCCCAGTACTCCCTGTGGGCATGCTTTTTAGGAAACTATAGAACAATTTTTATTTTTGATGTCTGTTTTTATGATATGCTCCATGCTTGGCTAATGAAGGCCAAACCATGGACACACAGGAGTCAATGGAAAAACTCTCAATGACTTCAGTAGGACCAGAACTAAAGTGTGTGGTCTACATGAAATTTGATGGAATCTAGTCTGTTGGAAAATATTTTTCCATGGGATATTTTATAAGGTCATTTTAATTACGACCTGTGCAGTATTTTGCTGTTTGCGGTCACATGGAATCCACACTCATCATTTGTGCAGACAACACGATCTTTCCTTTAGGCAACATTTTTTTATTTTTAAAGAAGGAATAGATTGTGGATACTTGGGAAGGTCAAATCTAGGTCAGCATCAGTGCTCTAAGCAGTACTCTAAACACATGTTTACATCATTTGGAACCCATTATTCATGGTTTTATATTACTTATTGTGAAATAACGCATCAACAGTTTTGTTTTGTATTTAACTGGTAATATTTGAGTGTTAAACTTCACATCAGCGGAGTGTGGGAGAAACAAACATGTACAATTACTAGGCAAAATAGATTGGAAGTTGATGATCTTCTGTTGCCTGTGGAATCATGGATGTAGTGATGTGGTTTTCTTGGCTACTTCAAAGGAATCCACAAAAAAGCACCTACTAAAAGCAAAACTTATTGTGAGGAACAGTAAATTCTCTATACCTGGGTCTATCTGCTAGGTCTTTCTGACAGTTTAGAAAATTGTTTGAGGTCCACAAGCTGAAGCAAGCTGGAAACCCCTGATGAAGTGGCTTTCAATGTGTTGTGGGTTACTCACCATAATCCTTTGGTTTCTCTTTTTTGCTTCTTTGGCTAAATCTGCTAAACCTGGCAGCAAGCATCCAAGTCTGCCCAGTGTTTGGTCACTGCACTGGAAGACAGTAACTACGTGCTTTTCTTAGCAGTGCCCAGCGTTTTAAATTCTTTGGTTTCACAAGTACATTTTCCAGATGCAAACGAAGCCAGCAGTGATGAGCATTCTAGACAGGGAAGTGGCAGGAGGCTCAGCATCTCTCACTGTCTGCTTGCGTGTTTGCAGTGCTCAGGAGTCACTGAATCCCCCAGATTTAACTTCCGCTTCACATAACTCTTTGGTCTTCCTTTGGCCTCTCCTGCCCCCACAGAGTCAATGGGGGTTTTGTCCTTTGGAAACAGACCCTGAGCAGGTCAAATAGGATTTTCTGACTCCCAGTAAGTGCAAAGGGAACAGAGGATGCTCAGTGTCAGGCACTGGTGAGCACAGGTTTATGTGACCCTTCCTTTGCCAGTTTGGGGAGGTGCCTTGCTGCAGCCTCCCGCTGCCAGGCTCCAGCTCTGGCACTCAGGCTGTCTGGGTCTGGCTTTGCTTCCCATTGCTCTGTGGTCCAGTGCATCTGTAAGTGCATGAGCAGCACACCGAGCCCATCCAAAATCACCCCCTGCTTCTGGCACCTCATATTTATTGCTGTCACCCTCCCAGTGTACCACAAGGCATCACATACCACCATCTTGGGCAGTCCTTTGTGTGGCCAGGGCTGGCAGCTTCCAGCTTCCCTGAGTACAGTGAGCAGGACTTGTGCCAGGGAGTTCAAAGAGCGTTAGAAATGAAAGACACTCTCAACCAGATTTCCCAAATTGCTCAACACTCAGCAGTTCCCTTGCTGAGTCTGCACCTGAATAAGTGGCTTGATTTTTCAAAGTTACTCGCCAGCCTGTGGCTCCTGCTGCTCCTCATGATAAATAAGGTTTCAGTGGGAGCTGTTGTCCACTAAGTACCTGGGAAACCTTCCCTGGTATAGATACTGTTATTAGAATTATTATTCCTTTATTTATTAAAGCTGTTATTTGTTCCTATAAATATTCTGTGGTAAATTAACCCCGGTTCAGGAGATGAAGCAGGTTGGCTCTGTCATTTAGTACACCAGAAGGTAAACATCGCTGATAGAAATCTGTCAGAGGAAGTAAAACACAAAAGCTGCTTCAGAGTTCCAAGTGTGTTTTGGTCAGTATCCATCCTCCTGAACTGGTTTTCCACTGTTTCTTGTTTTTAAGGAGCACAGCAGACCAGCAAACAAATAATTGGGAGTCCTGTTCCTCAGCAATCGCTTTGGAAAAGGGTTAAATTTAAATAATAATTTCGTGTGCTGTTCCTGTTGTAGGTGGGGTTTGGAATGCGGAGTACAACAGACCCTGGCATTTTTCACTGATTATCTTTAATTACTTGTGAGGGCTGAGCAGCTCGCATTACCCCCAGGCACCGCAGACTGACAAGGAATCTTCTTTCAAGCCATTTATAGTGCATCGCATTATCGAGTAACTAACAGAGCAAAACTGACACGAGAAGAAAGTTCATTATTACTTTCATTATTGTCAGAAGAGTTTTATTTCTTTCTGAAGGCCTACTTTTAAACACACTTTCTACTCTGAAAGTGTTGCCAGCGTGGGGCTTCTCCCCTGCCCTGGAGGAGGCTTCGGGGCTGCAGCACAGCGCGGAGCAGCCGCAGTGCCCGGCAGCCCGAACCTCCACCGGGAAAAGCTAATTGTGCTTTTGGGAACTTGCTGCAGCTGGGATTTGAAAGCTTGGAGGTATTTCTTTCGCCAGACTTTAGGTGGGGTAGGGAAAATGGAAAATTATCTGTTCTGGGAGGTTTTTGCCCTTTTTTTCCCATTCCTTGTGTATTTTTGGGGGAAGATGCGGGTGGGATGTGAGGATCACAGCTGAGAGCTCTGCTGCTCCTGCGTGTGTCACAGATGCCTTGGAGAAAGGCAGCAGGACGTGGGGTGTCCAGAGTTGACAGATCTATGCCAAATGTCAACTTTGAACACTTAGAATCCAGGGTCTCTGATATGAACCTTATTTGGTGAGGTTAACACAGCACAAGATAAATATATTATGGGATGGTCGGAAGCAATAGAGGTCTAATCTGCAAAAAAGCTTGCCATGGTGCCTGATTTTTAGCATGTTTAATTGCACAAAATCCCAACACAGCACACGGGAGCACTGAAGAAGTGAGGCAGGAGCTATCAAAAACTTACTCTGAGGAAGACCAGACCAACCAAGGATATGTTCCTCTTTCTCTGAGGCTAAGGGATCAGCTACATCCTGAAACAGAGCACTGTTAAACCAGCTGGGAAGTGGGATTGCTAACCAGAGCTCATAATCTGAGCTACTCTTTTGGAAATGGGTGCTGAGACAAGTATTTTCTGCTAAAATAATGTAATATTGCATACTGGCTCTCCCCACCCCATGGATTAGCCCACTGGACTACTTGTGTGTGTCACTGCTTGGAAAAATGCAAGCTCAGTGCCTTCTTTTGGATGATGGGGAATTTGAATCAGCATTTTCTACTTTGTAGAGTAAAAAAAGTGTTATGGGAGTGCCTGAAGTCTTGGGTGTGGAAGAGTGGCACTCTTCATAACAATTTTGTTACTGAGATTAAAGTTGCAAAATCCATCTGCAGTTCATAGCATACAACTCCATTTGTCTAAGAAAACGTGCCTTGTGAGACATCCAATAACCAGGCACTGGGATACAGGCAGAGAAGCATGATTTTAACCCCTCCACATTTCACACATGTGACTTAAATTACTCACAAAAATCTAGTGGCCAGGAATTAAGACATTGCTGCTGTACTGGTAATTACTTATTAATCTAGGCATGTACTTGTCTTGCTTTAGCAGTGCCAGATTCCATATGCAATTTGTTTGACCTATTTGCTTTTAAAACTGGATTTTTTTACTGCATCTGTGGGAATGCTAATCGAGCTTTAATAGGCAGATGGAAGTCTTTGCAAACCATCTTATTTGTCTTATTTTCAGTACTGTGGTTTATCAAGTAATTCACGAGCAAATTGAAAAGCCAGACTGTGTATACAGATACTTTTAATCACAATACAAACTGAACACATCAGGCAGTGATGTCATGTTTTAAATTAGTGTCTTGCATGGTCTGATGGCAGCGTTTGCAGGTGGGAAGGATATAAACATGTCCAGATATATTGTACGTAAAATGGGACCAGGCATATGCCCACGTTAGAATGTCAGCAGCAGTGTCAGCCTCAGCACTCCTTTCAGTGACTCATTCCTCCTCTGTGTGTCAGCAGTTCATGGTTATTGTTTCTTTTTCTTTTCTGCAAAAAGATGACCCAGGTAACTGGCAATCAGGTGGAGCCATGAACTTTATAGATCATTTTCTGGAAACCTCATTTAAAAACAGAGCTTTGAAACAGCTTGCTAAAACTCCTTCTCTCACACTATTTCTGCCTATTCTTACCTCCAGGACTGTTTTATTTACAGATTTTCTAATCATGGGAAAGATCAATTTAACAATAATATCAGGGAAATCTCCTGTAACTGCTAGAAGAAAAGTGGGGTTATTCTCCATACTTAGTAGAAGAATGCTTTGGAACAAACTCTTTTCCAAGAAAAGTCCACAGCGCTACAGGATAAATAGGCAGTGCAAGTACTTCCATCGTGAGAGTTTTCAGTGAGCAGAAGAGTGGGACTGGCAGCAATCACTTTGCAAACCCAATTCATACACATCTTGGAGCTGCTAGTAATTATACCAATTCAAAATTCACAGACACCTTTACTGCAGCTCTTATATTTGAGAGCAGTTTGGTCCACAAAGTTGTTCTTGGCTTCTGATTATTTTTTTGTTCTCTGTGATAATGGAAAGCCAGGATATTGCATGTCCCTCTGACCCAGAGTAGGTTTAAGAAACAGAAAATGTCAGGATTATAGGTAAAGATGGACAAGTTGTATCACTGAGTTTCTGCTGGGGGAAGGCAGGGTATATTATGCAAGTTGAGGGTGCATCTTCTATTACGATGGTGTCTTGAAATGCCAATATAAATAAGGTAAGTAGGGCTGCCAAAAAACAATTTTCTCCTTTATTATTCTACCTTTTCAATTCTAATTAATTTTTTTTTTAAACAAGGCTAATGGCCTATAGCTATGGCATGGGAAGATAGGGCTGAGATAATGGGAACATCATCATAAAAAGAAAAATGCTGTGTAAAAAGGTAAGATAGTAAAGGTGAAGCACATTTAGCACAGGTACTTTACAGTATCCATTAGCTGCGAGCTAGTAAGATGGGTCTTGACTGGTTCTCCCAGGAACTTTGGCAACTTTCTTCTTTTCTGTTTTGAGAGAAACAAGAGTCTGTGCTGAGTGAACTAGGTTGGGTTGGGCTGCAAACACTGGGCTGTCACAGCCATGCTCCAGAAGGAGGGCTTGAAAGTCAGGACACAGTGGCTTCTGTGACATCTCAGGCTTTGACACACTTGCACAAGGATTTCTCTACAGGTCAGGAAAATCTGTGCCTGCACTTGGAACCCATGAACCTCTGGGCTCTGCTGCTGACCTCCAGCTATTGCTGACTGCTGAGAGTTGGTCCGGAGGGAATGAGTTGGTAGCAGCAGCACAGCTGGGCAGCCTGGGAATATCCCCACCAACCATAAACGAGTTAAACTGGATGTTTGAAGTATTCATCACATGGCATCAGGGCGCTCCTACTGGGTTCATTTGCCTTTTGCAAAAACAGAAAATTTGGCCACATGCAGCTCTAAGCCACAAGACTGCATTGCTTCCACTTATTCCGGCCCATCCTTGGCACACTTAAAAGCTACCCAACTTAATAAATGTTAATAACCACTGCGGACCAAAGGAAGCTTTGCCTCCTCTTTTGTGACTATATTACTTCTCCATCTATTGCCAGTACAGCATCTTCTGCAAGCAGAGAACACATGTATTTTAAATCCCTTGCTTTCTGAAATCTCTGCTGTGTGAATTCACTACAGGAAGTTTCAAATAATGCAGAGCAACAAAAAAAGAAAAAAATATTAATCTCTGTTCAATGCACAGAACAAATCTAGAGGTGTTTATGTCCTCACTGCTACAAAATGTCTTTTCCTTCTTGAGTATAGTCTCACCACAGCCCTCCTGGTTGCCCTGGTGTATATTTTCAAAGCACTTTTGCCTCTTGCTTTCCCTTGCCTGCTCTGCCCCTCTGCGTACCCAGCAGACAGGGAGCTGCTGCCAGCAGCAACAGCAACGCTTTCCAGCCTTCTTGTTCAGGTTTGTAAGTAGCTTTAAATCAGTTTGTTTTCTGTCCCAGGGCTGCACACACAATATCTGCTCTCTGTTGCCCAAGTCTGTCTGCAGAAATTCCCTCTACAGGAAGGCTACTTCCAGACAAAGTAAAGATCAGACCCAGCTGAATATTCAGATTACTTGATGGTGCTAGAGGATAAAATTCCTTCTTTATTTCACAAAGGATCCTGCTCATATCTGAGATACCTAGACGTTGCTCTAATGATTGGGTACATTTGGGAAAGGGAAAAAAAAAAAGGAAATAAATGCTTTTACAATGCAGTTTATTTTCTGAAAGCAAACAACTAATTGCATGTACGATCACTCAAAAGTGTCCAATTAAAAATAAAGGAACCTAAATAACTGTTACATTCTCAACAGTATAGTCTTGTGAATAACTAGAAGGACCTATTCATTATTTGCCTCCAAATATATCTCCACTCAAATGATTCTTCTGTTTGGGGGAATCTCTATTAATAGAGACCAAGGAAAATAATGTCATCTTTGTCTCTTTCTAAGACATGTCCTTATTGTGTTTTGGACAATGGGGTCATTTATGATGATGAGGTAACTTGTTCTGAATCCTGAAAATGTAATTTCAGATGAACTGCGAGTAGTTTTACTAGTTGTTGAAATGTCTTTGCAACCTAATTTCCAATTTACAATAGGCAGCATTCTGACGTTGGTGTAAACAGCAGCTCAGGCATCTGTACAGTCCCTTGAATGAAAAGGGGGAAAAAAAAAAGGAAATATTTAAAATAACATGTCATGTCTGTGCATTCTGCTCTTTTTCATGTGTTACATCCATATATTCATCTTGGGAGAGCAGGGGAAGATGATAGAGGATGCCTGAGTGAGTCACCTCAGGTGAGCAAGCTGCCATGCAGCAGCGCGGGTGCCAGGACGCTCCAGCACCCGCAGCGTGCGGGCATGGGCTGACCTGTGGCAACGCAGCAGGCGACGGCACCGAGCGATGCCTCAGCCAGAAGCTGCTCTAAGTATGGCAAGCAACAGCTGACAATTGATTCTTTGGCTCTTCCGAATCTCACAGCAGCTGCTCTCCATCCATGACAACCTGCTGATTTTTATCTGAGAGCAAAGGCTTGTCTCTGCCCTTCCAGTTTCTCTTATTTTGGAAAAGTCAAAGATTAGGATTTACAACAGAAGCCATTATAAAGGGCTCATAAACCTCTCAGGCCTGCAGATTGTAAGCAGGTAATTAAAGTTAAGCACCTGCTTAAGTGTTTTGCTGATATGCGGTGTGCTCTACCCCTGGAGTCCACAGGGCAGTAGCGGTGGGAGGATGGCTCCAGTGGTCCCATCCTCCCAAGGAGATGCACATGCACGGTCAGCTCCTGCAAGGGGTCCTCTGTCCTGGGCAGAGGAAATAACATGAACTGGAATGAGGCATTTCTGTACCACTTCATAGGTATCTATAGCACATTACGTTTGTATAACAGTTTGGCATGAAAATAAAACTTATGTCCCTGACTGATGCTTGCACAGACCCAAACCCCTTTAATTCATTAAATGAGTTTTGTCTGAAAGAAGCAGAGCAAAGTGGAGCTGTAGTTTCTCATTCGGATGATAAAGGTAGCAAAGACTCTGTGTTAAGATCCCCTTTTATTTGTATTTGAATGGTAGAGCAAATAAGGGAAAGAACTTTCTAATTTCAGCCAGTGTCCAAATGTCCCAGCTTTGGCTACTCTGTTATGTTATACCAGTATTTCTCAAATTATACTTTATGTTTTTACAATTGGGCTAGAAAAACTAACAAAACAAGGAGAGGAGGATGCAAGAGCTAGACTCAGCATGGATATTGATGTGGTTTAAGGCTCTATTTAAACTAAGCTCGTGTAAACCATTGTGCTGATATAAGTATGTTGAAGACTGCTGCTGCCAACCATTTTCACTGCAATTTACAGCTGCGTTGTAAATTAACCAGTGCAGCTAAACTCCTATAAACTAGGTTAAGTTTATTTCAAGGGTATTTTCACATCAAGCTGTATTGTTTTAATTATCTATTTTAAAACCGCATAATTTTGTTAATCCAGTGTAACTTTTTATATGTAAATTAGCCTTCAGAAAATTGACGGAGTGCCAAATTCTGCTCTGTCAGTGTTTTTGCTTCTCTGAAGGTTTGTAGTAACTTTCTTTACAGTTACACTTAAGAGCAGAATTCAGCCTCTTTCTTCTCTTCTAGTCTAATAACTCTTGATCTCATCAAGCTGGTATGATTGCAATGTCATGTGAAGAATGAGAATTAAGCTGTTATCTAGTCAATAAAATCAGATATCATCCTCCAAAGAAAAATATCTTAACTTTTTCTCATCATTCTGCCTAAAAATCCCAACCAAACAAGCAACCTCCCAGAAAACCACACACTAACTTCCATACTATTTTAAGATTAAAAGCTCTGAGCAGGGAGGGTTTCACCCAAGCACAATAAAAGTGTTAATCTATCAAGCCTTTCTGTTTACACTTGTGCTCCACGAATGAAGTTCCATCCCCTGTGCTTTATTAACCCCATGATTTATTGCTCCTTCTGTACCCAAATAACCACGGACAAGAAAGACACCACCAAGAGCAGCTACTTTAAGTGAAAACACCAATTTGGAAAATGGATAGGAGTTTTGCTGAGACAGTCCTGACTGGAGGAAACACACTGAAAATTTATAACAGGGGAAATGTAGGTGGGCTGTTTCTTGGGTATTTCCACGGATACCATTGGAGTGACAGTGGCTTTGCACAGATTAGAGGCCTGGCCCATCTGTGTCTCATATCAGTTTTAGCTTAACAGTGCTGGATGGCTGTCTTGGTTCTATTACACTATTTACAAAATGATTGTAATTAACTAGATGATGACTTAATAAATGTGTAAGATAAATTCTTCTTGGCTGGAAAGCAAAAATGGTTGGCAGCTTCTTCTTGCTTAAATTAAAACAAGAAGTTGCTTCGACATTACATTTCCAAACAGGCAAAAACTTGCACTGCCATTCGGAGTGGTGAAATGAAACCATGACAGTATTGCTGTTCGAGTGGGTGGTGCTGGAAATTGTTTTACTTAAAACCTCTCATTTATTTGTGCACAAAAAGCAGCCTGTTGCTTTCTTATTGGTGTGTGTGAAGGGGCAGCATGGTTATCTATACATGACTATTTACTAAAGAAACTCGGAATATTTGCTGTCTCCGTGTTCATGCATATGTGTTTGGATTAATTGAGTGACTGATTACTCTCTAATTCTCGCTTTCGTTAACTGTTAGCTCTGCTGCGTTTGCACGCATGCCAACTGCTTTGCTTTGAAAGAAGCAATAATGTGGTTAAAAAAAGCAATGCAATTATTTTAAGCATTTTCTTTCTCAAGTTTTTTTCCAGCTGTAGTTAATTTATGTCTGATTAGTCTGACCTTTCACCCTATAAGGAAGTAGTTTAGCAAAAGGGATAAATGTGGTCACAGTGTATAAGTGTGTGTATGTGTGCGCGTGTGCTTATGTGTGTAATCATCACCTTTTTATTGGTTTATGTTCAGCATGGAGAAGTTCTGATTACAAATATTCACGCACACTTTTATCTGTGCTAAATTTTACCATGAGTGTTTGAAATGACGCATTTTTTCCCCTTACAAAATCACAAGAAAAGGTCTAGTTTGGTTTTTTCTAAGTCTTACTAGAACAAATTAAAACACACATGATAGTCTTTGCCTTTACTTCTGAATTAATTCCTGTATTTTAAGCACATCTATTTACTGGTAAGTCATTACAGAAATCTAAATCTTCGCTTGTGGTTCTCTTGCTTAGCAGAGGGCCTGATCTTTCATTTTCTGTCCCAAGCATATTCCTACTATTTTGCCTGTCGTGGAGAGAAGTGTCCATTGATTTGTGTTATATGAAAAGGATTTATAAATTGCATTGTTGCCTTTTTGCTACTGTTTGAGCCTATGATGATTTGTAAATGGCATGTCTTGGGTTCTGACTTTGTAAATGTTTGTAGAAAACATTTGATGCACCTACGTTTGAAAGCTTGAGGCACTCGTCCCATTCCAGAGAGGCTGCCCAGCTGGGTTGTTCACATCCCAGTCCAGAGGTAAATTTCTGTAGTTCATGGATCATAAGAATCAGTGCTGAGATGTCAACTCAGATTTAATTTGGAGCTGCTTTTCAAATGACAGAAGTTTAGGTAGAAAGTTATTGGCAGAAAGATGACTCAGGTGATAGATCTGTTCCCTCCCAGTTTGACCTGAAGTGTGTGGTGCTACAAACCCAGTGAGGGCAATTGTTGAGGGATTTGTAACTGTGAATTTCATCTGGGATCTAATCAGCTGTTGCTGTGATGCCTTTATGGCTCTCCCAGCTGTAATTGGTGCAGTCCTCACATGGCATCTTTTATGGGTTGTCTCTTTTGGCACTAGGTCAGGTATTTAAAAAATAAATCCAGGTTATGAATACAAACAGCCAGAGAGGAGGTGTATTCCAAACCAAGAGCAGTTTGTTTAGATGAAGGAATACAGATTATTTGTGTGTTCGTAGTGTGGCAATCTTCTCTTGAGTTTCGGAAACATCCAAGGGGTGGGAGCAGGAACAGGTGACCCAGGAGGACTACCAAGACACTGTCCCAGCGTGCAGGGATGGAGTTAGGAAGGCTAAAGCTCTTCTGCAGCTGAATTTGGAGAGGCATGGGAAGGGGACCTGGTAACAAAGAACATGACAAAGGCCAAGGAATTCAGTGAAGTCTTTGGCTCAGTATTTACTGGTAAGATCTGCCTTCAGAAATCCCAGGTCCTGGGACCAAAGGAAAAACCCTGGTCAAGGAAGGCTTTCCCTTGGTGGAAACGGATCAGATTAGAAAACATTTAAATAAACTGCATACAGAAGTCCATGGGACCTGATGGACAGGATCTACGAGGACTGAGGGAGCTAGCTGGTGTCCTTGTGATGTCACCCTCAATGATCTCAGAATCATGGAACATTTGAGGTTGAAAGGGTCCTCTGGAGGTCATTTGGTCCCTCTCTGAAAGATTGTAGCAGTCCAGGGGAGATTCCTCAAGACTGCATTGTAAGTGCTGGTATTTTCCTCTACGATATTGGACAGCTCAGATGGCTTTTTAAAATCTCTGCCTTTGCTCTTTTTTTTCTTTAAAATGTATATTTTGCTCAGTCTTGTTTCTTTGATTGGGAATTTTCACTCCTTGGAGACTTTGGACACTGCATTTTCCTGCTTGAATAGAAACTCCTGTTATTGCTGTGATACTCAATATTAAAATACAGCTCTTGTCATTAGTTGATGCCAACAAGTAAAACTAAATTACACAAATGTCCTTTACTCCCCAAGTGTCCCTTTTCAGTGCAGTGCTTAAAATTTGGCAGTGTTCTAGGCCTTGAGCTATGCCTTGTGGCAGCAATGCCTTGCAGATGGAAGTGCAGCCAATACTAACATCCAACAAAATAACTTTTTTATTACTACTTCTCATATTTTAATTTTGCAATGACCTTTCCATTTGGGAAGCACGCTTTCCTTGTCTTGATGCTGACAGTGAGGAGATAAGCTCTGTACCTGCATTTCAGGGCACACGTTAGTGCTATCAGTGACTGTCACTGCAGGGAGGCGATATGTTGTGAGAATCTTGCCCAAAGCACAGGAGCAAAGATCACATTAAGAATCCACTTAAATTAAAGCACAGCCTGGCAGACCCAGCAACAGTTCAAAATCCAATCTTGTGTTGTCACAGATTCTCTGTCATTAGCTTAATGTTGGCGTGAATTGTGTGTGCTGCCAGACTTCCTTTCCCTACTGTAGGGAATTTTGTATTGTTGCTCCTACTATACCGAGAGTCCCAGAGCTGGAAGCTGCTAGCAGTGGCACTGGTACGCTACTTATTTGCCAGAATGGTAAGAGCTGCTCACAAAACAGTCTAATTTCAGCATCTGTCAAAGAAATGAGGCTGATCAACAAAAGAGTTCATTCGATTGCTTTGAAAAAAAAAAAAAGTGCTGGCTTATGACACACAAGGCATAAATTAAATCATAACTAGATCAAGATTACTGACAAGAAGTGATGACAGGTGTTGTGAATAAGTTGACATGGGGATACTGCCCTGTATAACAATTGTCAGTCATCGGCCAGTTTTGAGGTTCTGCTGTGGCTAATGGGGAACATTTACTAGAAATGCGTAGGAACTGTTATTAACAGTCACATCTTGAAAAAAAAGTAATTTATGGTACAAGCATTTGCTCCTTAAACAGCTGCAGACACATCTGATACAGCAGCATTAGTCAAAGCTACATATGAAATATTACAAGTATATTCAGTACAGTGATTAAGAAACAATTTCTAATAGAGATACTGGACTGGGACTAAGAAGATCTGGGTTTGCATTCTGACACAGCCCTCTCTGTGACCCTGGGCAAAATGTGTCACCTCTCTGCACATCAGCTCTGAGGACGGGATGATATTTCTGTTGTCTGTCTTGCCTGTTTAGGCTGTTAGCTCACTGGTGCATCGCCTGACCTGGCTGTGGAGCCACACACCTGGCATATCTGATTTTCTCTGCTGCAACCCACATCATCACAAAAATACAACTCATGACTAATATTGAAGGCACATCCCTTGACCCCAGAAACTTAGACTTACAGTAATGAGAATTATTGCTGCTGAGGTTAAAGTGGTACTGCATACAGCCAGATGATACCCATGTACAGTTATTTAATAGATACAGACTGATGACAAAAATACATAGATGAAATTATATCATCTCTATTGACATGTTTGACACATGTATTCCCTCTGCTAGATACTGTGGTCTCTGCTGCAGCTTGGGATGCATAAAATGAGAGCTCCCTGCCTGCAGCACTTCACAAGGATGTTTATGGACAGAAAAATGGATGGGGGGGTAAATATCTGCCAAACAGACCCCTCTCAGCTCTCAGCATCTTTCTTCAGAGAAATGCATCATTATATTTGAGCTGTGCTGTTTATGAAGTATCATTAGCATTATTCAGTTACTGACTTCAGATGTCTTCTTCTCTGGTCAGAGCAATCATTATAGGTTTATCCAAGAAGAGCTGTGACAGATGTCACAGTTTGTTACAGTCACTGTTTGCCAGATTTAGCCTCCGGTTATGTACTGCTTGGGTACTTTCTCTCAAAGCATCTTGTGAGTACCCTGCAGTAGAAACAAGTGACAAGGACTTCAGATATATTTGTGACATTGAATGGACACGGTTTTAGGATGAGATTATGATGTGATAAGCAAGCAAACAAAGAAGCAGAAGATACTTGCACAAAGCCAGTTTCCTACCTTTTCTTGACTGTCCTTTCATTCAGATGATGCTCTAATAGTAAAGTCCTGCAAATCTAGGGTTAAAGTTTTTTTGCCTCATGTTACAGAAGTATTACATGTGTTTAATATGATCTTATCTGTATTTTTCTCACAGCTCAAACTGCTCTGTTAAGTGTTGCAGTAAATTATGAAAGTGACGAGAGAGAGAATAATAAGCGTGGCTTGTTGTCGCACAGGGATACAGGGTCCAAACTCTGTTATGAATTGTATTTCGTCCTCAGCTACAAAATATGTAACTAGACACAGACCACCCTATTGGTCTGATCAGTATATAAATACAGGCAATAAACTGAAAGGTCTGTGTCTGGCTAACAGGATCTGGTGCTATCACACGTACTTGAACAGGCTCCTTTTTGGGGCAACTGATAGCTTTGCCAAAACAGAAACCTCTCTTTTCCCTTCCCTGTCCATGCGGGGAGGGGGGGTGGGGTGGGGGCTTCCACATCAAGTTGCAGCTTTATTGACTGAGTGAAGAATTGTGTTTTGAATTGACATGATAGTGCTTGTTACATATGTAAGTCGGGAGTTAGCTGGCAGCAGTCACTTGAGTGCTGTCTTCCAGGTCAGCTATCAAGTGTTCATGAAGAGGACCATGTAAATACCATATGTTAAGTATGACTGATGAAAACAAATACACAAAACCCTGGAGAACTCACTGGTGTCATCATAACTCTCAGAAATTCTTTCTTGCCGGCTGGAGAGGGAAGTGAGAAAATGAGTGACAAAGCATGGGTTACCAATTATGGCTGATACTTCAGTATTCAATTAATGCTTCTAAAGTTGCAAGAAAGTATGCAACAATGTCTACTCTCTAACTCTAATGACCTGTAAAAAAGAAAACAGTTGTGAAGAAACTATCTTATCAAAAATAGTGCTTCTGCATGTACCTCTCAGAAGGAATCAAACACAGGATATCATCCATCTAGCCAAATGATCCATGTGATACTTCTCTCTTCCAGAGTGTCTGCATTCTTCTGCAAAGGTCGCTTGTCCCATTGATGCTTTCTAAAGGACACTGCTGCCATTGGCTCCTTAATTAGGAGAATTCTTTGACTGAAAATTAAGAATCACTATGGCTTATTTTTATCACTAAAAGATCACTCCAGCAACTTCCTCCAGGAAATTGCAAAGGGAAGTCATTATGTGAGGGGGGCTGGGGAGGCAAAAGCCAGCTAGATTGTGCATATGAACCCCAGATGAAATGCGTCCTAAGTCTGCGAGGGGGGCAAAAGGGGTGTTTACTAGGTCATTTACCATGTTCTTGTTTTTAAAGTTTCCTTTTCCACGATTACTTGTTGACCTTAATTGTTTCCATGCCCATGAGATAAGTCTTTGTACTTCCTACGGAGGCTTAGCAGAGAGGTCTGGGGATTGCTCTTGCTAATTGCCCTGTATTCCTTCATTTCCCCTGAGTGTCTGTGGCGAGCCTATTCCCACATATGCTACCAAAATCCATTTTAATAGAAGGGGCAGCAATGCACAGCTGAAGACATATGTTTAGCTGCATTCAGTATGCGCTGAAGCATGCCTATCATGTTACATAAAAGGAGAAGGTCGGTACAAAACAAACAGCTTTTTACAAGCTACGGCTTAAGGATCCTGTCCTAAAGAACGCTTACATTTCAGAGAGAGACAAATAAGCTTGTCGTTGAGCTCTGTCCTCTCTCTAGGCTTTTTTATTTCTTCTTCTTTGCATACGTTAGAAATGCTGTTAGTCTCCCAGGACAACCTGTGTTAAAACATTCTCTTCTGGCAGAAAGAAAGCTCTCCTGGGCCCAATCTTCAGCTTCCCCGAGTCCTCAGAGCAGGCTGGAGCGCAGCAGCCGTTCCCCTGGCCCTGCGAGCACCTGCTGCAGGAGGGCAGCCCCAGGATCCCTGCAGAATAAGCTTTCATGGCACTGTCTTCTGGGCTTTGAGAAGAGCTTTGTCTATGCTCGGGCTAAAATAAAGAACAGCTAGGAAAGGAGAAACTTACGGAAAAGTTGGGCCAATTTCATTGGAACCAGTTATTTCCTTTTATTTCCTTTTAACTTTTTTTTTTTCCTCCAACTGACCTGGAACCAAGGTATGAGGTGACCTGGAGAAGATTTCCCAAGGCACAAGGACAGTTGGGCTCTCAGTTCCCATTACCTTGAACGGGAGGAGTGCACACCAGTCCTGTCTGTGCACTTGCTCGCCTCTGGCAGGAGATGTGGCAAAGGGGGTACACAGAGCTTTTTGGTGGGAGCTGGAGGAGTAAATTCAAACATTGTTTCACATCGCAGATACAGGCCTTTCCCAGCTGCAAGTGGGTATGGTCTCAGGCTGATAAAACCAGCTGGGATGGTGCCAGCCACATCCCTGCCAGGTGTGTCCCAGGGCACCTAAGGGTCTGCACAGACCCCGCTCTGAAGGCAGGTTGGGGGCAGGTTGCCCATGGCCCTGAAAATCCACTGGGACAGGAAGATACTGCTTCCCAAGATCAGTTCTTGTGTAGATTAGCTCAAAACATCTGTGTGTACAGCAGTGTCTGTAAGGGCATATTCTCATTTGGCCTTTCCACATTTTTCAGAGCCTTTGCAAAATGCACCTCCCCTGGGAAGCATCGCTGATTCAGCAGATTCCTGCAGACAAGGGCTGTTTGTGGCACTGATTCATTCATTTCAGTTATTTATACCACTGTGTTAGGTGCTGTGTGAAGCAAGAGCAAAGCACTGCTCATGCCCCAGAGGCATCTGCAGTCAAGAAGAAGGCAAGATATAAGAGGTGCATGTAATACAGGAGAGGGCTGAAGGAGCAGGCAGCACTGGTAGTCAGATGGGCTGAGACAAAATTGTGCTTCAGACTTGGTGTCTGAATAAAATCATAGCTTCTCCACTTGATTGCTGCTTGCAAGCCTAGTTTGTGTGAGGATGTGTTGTAATATTAATTCTGGGTGCCTAAGCTGTACTTGAGATGGTTTCCAGGCTGCGTAGGGCTGGAGGCAGCTGTGGCTGCAGCAGGAGGGCTGTGGGCTGGCACAGCAGCTCCCACACCGTGCGACACAGACCACGTGCTGTGTGGGACTGCACGGTGGGGGTCAGTGCCAATTGATATTGCTCAGAAGTATGTTTGTTGCAGATATTTAATGCGCTCGGAAGCTCCCATCAAAAACAAAAATATTTCAAAACCTGTGAAAAATCTGGTCTATAAATATTCCTCTCAATGTGCTTTTCAGACAACGTTTGGCTCAGTCATGTCACTGATTCTGGCCGGGTCCTCAACACCACTTGCAACAGGACAGATCCTTCTGATTCTCTCTAAAGCCTGTGGGACCTGACGGTTCTTAGATTCTTTGGGACTTTTAGAAACCCCACTTTGTACAAGTGCTTTTTCTGTTGTTAAATAATGGCTGATATAAATAGTATCTTTCTTGTTTAAATGGGGCATGATTTCTTCCAGATTTCCATGTGAATATTTAAATATGTGGCTCTGCCAGCTGTGGTCTTTGTGCTGAGATGCCAGGGTGCTTTAGTGATCTTAGAAACTGCAGTCTCAGGATTTCAGAAGCAATGATGCCACCCAAATGGGTACAAGTGCTCATTTGCCTGGAGAAAAGTAAACTTATTTTAGTGAGTCAATTTTGTAGTGAGTTTTCCTCCCTTTTTAAAAAAAAAAGGTAATAATTTAGTGTCGATTCAAAAAAGCTCTTCTGCAGCCAGCTAGTTAAAAGGTCTCGATGTTCTTTTGAGGAAAAGTTTACAGAAACAGTTCTTGGTATAAGGCTACTTATATTCCGATGCTTGGCCTTGAAATAAGCACGGGGTGAGCTTCAGATGCAGGCTGTCCTACTGCTTTTAAAGTTAATTAAAAGCTTTGAGGGATGGGGCAGAAAATCTGATTGACAAATCTATTGCTGCCGTTTGGCTCCCTTGTTTTTCCCAGTATTAATGCATTTCACTGATACTAAAGTGACGTTTGCTTGCCTGGTAAGGAAACCACTCAAAGGTAAAAGATCATTTGTGTACATACCACTGCTGCCTGTTTATAACTGGGGACAAACGTACTGTATTTAAGCAGTTATTTCAGGCTGTGTACAGACATGTGACTGTGCTGACAGGAGATCCACCTGTTTCAAAAAGCATTCAGTACCCAAACTGACACATTTAATTGCTCTGAGGTATATGAAGTGAAACCCCAGCTCAGAAGGGGAATTTTCACTATCTTCAGCCAAGCCTGGGATTTGTACCACAACACAAAACTTCCTCAAGCCCAAGGATGCAGTGAGCAGCTCATAATGTGGTTTAAGCCCTTGTGTGCCCCAGCACCATGAGTTTCGTTTGGCTGATCTGAGGTTTACATTAAGATATTTGGAGCTAGAGCTGAGTTCAGTGACTGCTCCAGCAGCACAGCCTGCGTTCCCAGAGCTGCCTGGGGAACCCTCCTGCTCCCACTAGATCCAAGGCTGTGGGGTTCCCTCCTGGTGCCGCGATTGGGAAGCAACATTCCTCAGCAGGTGTAAAAATCCTTCAATGGGAGAGCGTGGAGCCTTATAGCAAAATAGACATCAGTTAATCTCTCATGCCTAGATGATTTTACTGTGACATTCTGCCAAGCAGCCTGAGGCAGTGAAAAATAAACTGCTAGCATTATGGTATCATTATGTTTCTGGTTCTCTAGAGAAGCCAATATTTGTTTGCTTTTCTCTGAAGTGTTTCATGTCACCGTGTATGCTCTCTCCCCTTCTTTTCAGGGCAGGGAGAGGGGGAGGAGAAAAGCTCCGCAGCAACTGCACAGCCCAGATTTTGTGCTGCTTGGTGCTGGAGGGTTGGGAGGCTTTTTTCTGTTCTCCCTTTCTCATACCTAAAAATTTCTTAAAGATTATTTGGCTACATGTCACTGCAGTGTCTGAGTGAGCATTGGTTCTGAAATAGCCCAGTCTGTAAACTCGCAGCTAAACGTGCTTGTAAATGTGATATGCGCTGTGCTGCCTGTTTATAACTGGGGGGGCTGAACGCCAGGCGCCCTGGAGAACAGGGCCCTTCCTCCTGTCACCTGGCTCCAGGACGCTGGAGCTGAACCATCTCTGCAAACCCGGCGCCTCCCACGCTGCGGAGCGCCCGAGGGTCCGGTCCCTCCGCCCTGCGGAGCCGGGGAGCGGGAGCTGAGAAATCGGTGGCCTGAACTCCGGCGGGGTCGGGCAGTGCCCGGGGAGGGCAGATCCCTGCTGCAGCTTTCCTCCTCATTTACCCCCCGGGGGACAGGGTGCTTTATTCAGCCTCCCCTCGCTACCTGCAGCCTCCGCCTCTCCTCCCCAAGGGAGAACAGCGCAGCATCACCCCTGCTGCCCCCGCCTGCTCTGCTTAACCAAACCCGGAGTGACTGCTGCAGTTAAGGAAAAGGTGATGTCTGCTCGGCTCGGTCCCCCTCGCCGGCCCGGCAGGTGATGTGGCCGTGGGGACAGCGGGGGGGCTGAGGCCAGAGCAGTGCCCCGGGCCCCACGCCGCCCCCCCCGCGGGCAGCAGGGACACAGCCCAGCAGCATCCAAAAAATGTCGTCTAACCACGCTTCGTACAACCTGCTGGCTGCCTTCCAGTTCAGGAGAAAACTGTGGATAGGATATTTTATATATTTTTTTAGTGTAACCACTAATTTACTCATCCAGAGTAGCAGCTAAGTCATGCACCATTATTCCCAATCCGTAACGCCGTTATATGAGCTTCTGGAAAAAAATATTTTTATGTGTATTTCGTTGTTGTTGGGGTTTTTTTTGCCTTCTCTGTTAGACAGCAGTGGTTCTGGAGGTGGCTGTAGTCATAGATGTGACTTCAGAAGCGATCCTAGGGATCAGCCGCTTTTGCTCTGGGAAGTGCGTGTCAGGTGGGAACGACCCATTCAAAGCACTTCAGCATCTCTCCTTTACTGCTACCTTTGCAGCTGGGTATCAGCTGATAAACATCGTTCTTTTGCTATTTATGTTATTGTTATAGAGGTCATAAAAGCTCCAAGTAACCAAACTTTAGAAAGGAGTCATTGAACCAATTGTCTCACGTAGAGATGGCTCTTCCCCTATTGTTCCCGAGGTGAAATGTTAACTTGCTTTTCTTTGAAGACTTTCACAGATAGGCTTGCTATCAGAATCAGCAAATTACAGTGACCCAATATCCTGGAAGCCAGCGTTCACATTAGGCATCTATCTGAAAGTTAATTTTTACTCTCGTGGATGATAAAAAACTGTGAAGGAAGTAATTAAGTTGCTTTTTTTCCCCCCTCCGTGTAATATCAAATACTGCATCTTAATGTGATGTTAAAATGTGCAATATTTCAGCTGTTCTCAGGATTGATTGAAAAGTAGGGAAAAATAATGGAAATTTGGTAATTTATTTTCATTAGAAATTTGCGAGGAAGGAGCCTCACTTGCAATGGTAACCCATGACATAGATCCTTAAGAATTTTTTTAAGCTTTGATATTTTTTTTTTAATAATCCTCTGAAGTAAAAATTCAGAAAAAGATATCACAAAGGTCAAAGGTAGAACAAATGATCAGGAGAGAAAAGATGATGTTAAAAAAAAAATCCCTTGAAAATTCCCCAGCTGTTTTTCAGCACAATAGCTCCCCTGCATTTCCTACATCAACATTTGCCTTGAGGAAGGGAAGGAAAGTGATGACAGGGCAATGTTATGACAGGAGAGAGATTATTAGAGATGGCATTTGAAAAATAAAAGTAGTGGTGAATAGTACTGTGAATAGCAATGCCAGTTTGTAGGGGGTTGTAATTCCACAATTTGCAGGTTACAAGGATTGTCAATTATTTATAGGACTGTTTCTAAATGTTAGAAAAACATACATTTTAGAATTTACACTCACAATTTTTCTTCCAGATCTTATTTTTTCTGGATTTCTGTTTAAAAGTTCAGTATCTAACAAGAAATTAGCACGTCTGGGCTATATTGCAAGTTACAAATACTAAACGGCTAGAACTGAGATGCAACATATACCAAGACAGTTTCTCAAATTATTTGCTAAACCACATGAAAGGAGATTAACATGTATTAAAAATTATTGGATAGGTCGTTTTCTAGAAGAAATAGAGAATTCCTGTTAAGATGTATTGATCTCTTTCCATAGCACCTAGGTGTTTTGATTTTTTTCCTGGAGTTATTTGGATTTATCACCCCTTTTTTGTTTTCCGTGTTTGCATGAGGAAAATCAGTGTCCAAACCTTTAAAGTATTTTAACCAAAATACATTCAAAATTGTCATTGGAATCAGGGGATTGATTTTATCAGCAGTTTACACCAGAGAAGGATCTGCCTCTTCTATTTAAGCAGAGACAGGCAGAGCTGTGAGCAGGGCACTAACTACCTGTATGCTGAACTGTGAGTAACTGCCTCACATTTCAGTAAAATCTGTCAAGATTTCTTGACCTCTCTGGAAATGTTGGGTTAGCAGCACCCAGCCTGTTTAGCTCTGGCAGTTGCCTTTCATTTGCTTTTTGGAAGGAAAAATGTATGGCAAGGAAGAGCTGCCAGGATTCCCTAAATCCCTCTTTTCTCAAAGACAACTCCAGCACGTTTCTTCGTTACTCCAGGTATCCTCGGGCTTGGTTTCGTTTTTTCTTGGACAAAGGAGGACTTGCTGTCTGCTCTCTGCAGAAAACAGACTCCTTGAACAGCTTCCTTGGAGGGGAAAATTAGACATAAAGAAATGAAAAAAAAAAAAGAAAAGAAAATCAGGAAAACCAATTCTTTGGGAGAAAGAATTAAACATTATCACTCACCTCATAGCTGTTACAATCTGACTGTGAGTTGTGACCGTCACACGTCAAAAATTATTTCCTTCATTTCAGACATCTCAAAAATGAGATGTCCTTGGAAGGAGCTGAGGGATCACCTCCTTCCTGCAGTGCCTTTGTGAGGAATGTAGGGATGGAGAAGCCCAGACGGGACCCTGGGGCTGTTGGTCCTGGCTCTGCACAGCCAGAGGCAGTAATAGGTAACACGGTGCCGCTGAGATTTGCTATAAAACACCTCAGCACTTCAGGCTGCCACTTTGAAAGCCCTGGCCTGCTGTCAACAGCTGTGTGTTACCTGTCACACAGAGTGCAGGACACTTGGTTATCTTTTCCTACTTAGCAATGGGAAAGTAGTATGGCTACAGGGAATTTTGGTAATATTCTGCTTCTTTTCTATATTAAGCCATTAAACAATCTGTTCAGATTAGTGCTAAGTAATGGCTTGTGTCTGAAGGGAGAGAGTGAATATAACCAAGAGAGAGAAATTAGGAGCAAGGGCAGAATCTTTTGTCATCACCAGACCTTTCTGCAAGAGTTTCACAGTAGGCAAAAACGAAATAAAATTGCGTCAGGAATTAGTTTGGCTCGTGGGATGGCTCCTGACTGAAGGCTAGTTTTTGGTCCACTTTGATGTGTTGAAGAACAAGAACTTCCAGTACCAATTCTGCTTATGTACATAAATGATGGGGGTTGGAGAGAAGGAAAAGTGACATACTGGTTCTCTTCCTTTAGGAGTGTAGGCTGTAGTCCGTGGTAGTGGCTATAAAGTGTCTAAGACTGATAACGAATGTTCAACACTACCTAAGTGAAGAGGCCAATAAAGCCTGAAGTATTTATACATCTGTGGTTGGAATAGCTGGGTAATGAATGACAAACCCTTTTCTTACATGCATGTTTTTCTTTTTCCATTTCTAGCTCACACTGCAGCGAGTCTAGTGCCCTTTGGAGTGTTTATACCTTGTCAAACCTGTTTTAAATAAGCCATTGTACTGCAGTTTGTCTTGTCAGGGAAATTGCTGCCCTCTTCTGGTTTAAAGCAATTCGCGACCATCTGAAGGCACCTCCAAGCAAATGCCAGTTTCAATGTGATAATACGACCCAATATGAAATTAATTAAGGCTAAACAATAGTTTCTTTAAGACTAAATCAGAAATGAGGGCAGGCAGCCCTATCTAGGACAATAGGATTGGATCCAAATGCAGTTTTAAAGACGTGTCCCGCCTCCCCTGATCAGAGTGCATTTAATGAGATTCATGCAATTTCTTTCTGAAAACAATAGCTTTAACCATTGGTTGCATAACCCAGGATATCCAGCTGAGGCCCCCCAAGTACAGAGTGTTCCACAAAAAGGAATGACAAAAACTCTTCTAGCTCAACTTAAATAATTAAAACAAGATCTGGAGAAATAGCCAGCCCGGTGAGATGCCTTTTAGGGGGTCAGGGAGTGGAGAAGGCGAGATAAAACTCCTAAGGGCAAAGTTAAATTTGTCCATTACTGTTCTCTTTCTACTGAGACAGGACTGAGGAGCACGAATCTCCGAGACCCCTGAGAGTTCTCACCCCCCTCTGCCTTTTGTGGCTTTCAGCACCTTGCAGGATCAGGCCCCACTGCTATAATTCAGAAAAGGCTAACTATTGTCTACATAGAAAGTAGATCTGGAGCATATACTTGCTGAGAGTAATTTGAATTTAGACTGTGATTTGTGGCTCTCATTTTACATGAAGTTTAAAGAGTTTCTTGGCTGCTGGAGATACTACTCTGAAGGATCTTATGCCATGTAAGTGGGTGGGAACAAGACATGGTAATACAGACAGTGCTATAGACAATGCTTATTTAGGATTGTGGAAGCATTACAAACAAAGGAAAAAATTCCTCTTGCCCCTCCAGCTACAATAGCTTCACAAAGCATTCAGAGAAACAAATGCCATTTTCCAAAAAGTTAGTGCCAGCGGTCTGAGGAGAGTGTGCCCTTCCATGGATGTGTGCAGAGCTGAGAGCTGTGGCCTCTAACAGGCCATATTAATGGCAAGCACTGTATTTTAGAAACTAAACACTTCATGCATAGCAAAATGCTTAAATTTATTTCCCTCCACTCCTCTTTTAAGACTAAAGTTATTTAAGTGCTTTGAAGATGTAGCTTTTGCATCCCATTTTGATAGCATACAGCAGCAATCCTGTTTGTCGGGTGATTTTGAAACAAAGTGTAGCCTTGTGGCAAACAAACTCTGCTGTTCCCAAGGCAGAAGTGGAAACAAATGCCAGGTGCTTCCCTGCTGTCTGTTTAGAACTGCAGAGAGGTACACTTTCAGTATTTTCAGTGCTCAAGAACTTGCACATACGGTGTGTGTGAGTGAGGCTGAGATTTGTGTTTTATCTGACTATTTTAAAAGGCTGCATTTCCTCTAATGCTGAGGCAGGACACAATTAAAGCTACATTGCTGGTGCCTTTCATGTATTTACTTATGATAAGACCAGGTCTGGCTCTTCTTCACAATAAAGCATTTGTTCAACAAACGTGATTTTGTCCAGCAGGGTTTTCTGGCATCCAGTCTTTCATAGGCATCTGCAGCAACACTTATGCCTAAATACTGGTTAAATAAGTAACTACAGGAGAACCACTGTGAGAGAAAGCACAGGAGTTTCTTTATTTTGATCAGCTTCATCCTGCACCAGATTCATCCTAAATCTGTGTCACTGGTCTGTGTGTTATGGTGTGGATATGTGCCAAACAAACATGCTCCCAACCCATCCAATTTCTTGTTGCATGAAGAGCAAAAGAAAGGGAAACCAGGCTGGAGTGGCCAGACCAGGATGTCCAGACTGCTGCTTCCCTAAACACCACCTGAGACCGAAACCTGGTGGGGATTTGCCACTTTTTTGAGGCTTTCCTAATCAAATGCTGCCTGACAGGGATGTGAGATAAATATGGCTGAGTTTGTTTCTCACGAGCTTGCTGCAAGTTTAATTCCAGCTTTGTGGTCACGTTAAGGGTTGAACAAATCCACTCACTGCCCACGTAGGCTTCTGTAAAGACTCTTTATCCATGATAGAGCCACCTTTTTGCACAAAACAGAGAAGAATCACTGTGAGTACTCCCTGCAGATTTTTCTCTAAAGGTATCCAACCACAGCCCAAAACTACTTTGATGGGTGCCATGCTGAAGGAGAAAAGCCATGACCTGACTGCTTACAGGAGGTGTTTGCAGGCACTCGGCTCCTTACTAGGACTGGAGAATGGAGCTGGCAGTGGTGTTGGGACTGCACTGTGGGACATTTCCCCTATCTGATTGTGGTCAGCCCCAGCCTGCCCTGGGACAGCTTTCACTGCCACGCTGTCCCTTCTGCTTCCAAGTCCACGATCAATTTTCCATTTAAACAGAAGAGTTGGGACAAGCATTTCAACAGCTCTATATGGTGTCGGGGGTGTTTCAGTCTGGGCTGAAGGAGAATTGTAAAATGCTTTCCTTTTCTTAAAAATAATCTGAATTTTGGCAGAAGGTCCAGCCCAGCTGTTATTTTATGAACTGGCACATGCTGCCATTGTCAGCTGTCCCCACCTGGATGTATTTATGTCCAACCCACATTTGTTAATCATTGAAACAAGGTATGGGGGCTTAAAAAAAAAACAACAAAAAACAAACAAACAAAAAACAGCAACATGGCTCTGCATGTTACCAGATGCCACTGTGGTGATCTCAAGCATAAGCTGTAGATTTTTATCTTTTAAATGGAGATGTCCCTTGGGCACAGGCACTGCCCCTGTCCACAGCTATCCTTGTCACCCAGCTGCCCTCCGTGCTCGGCGCTGCAAGGCTCACACCATAAGGCTGTGCTCACTGTGTGAGGAGTATAACAGCGGACAAGGGCAGAGATCGAGGTCTGGGGTCCTGGGGACATTGTGGTTTCAAGGGACTGGCATCTCAGTGTGTGTAGTCATTCTGTGGAAGAGTGAGACCACAGTCAGAAACAGCTAGGGCTCAAGGCCGCTGGATGCTTTTATTTGCATTTATTGCTTGCGATTGCAGATGTTCATCTTTAGATATTTCCAGAATTAGGGGGTAACAAGAAAAGACAACAAAGTAGTCTAAAGCTAACAGAGAGAGGCTGGGATACTGTGTGGCACTGCAAGACACGAACAATTTCTAGGGCCCTGTTCCTGACTACACCAGCTTGTCCCCGAATGCCAGTGCCCCAGACTTGAACACTCAGCATGCTCCTACCAAGGTTTTGACCTGTAAGCCTGCACAGGCAGGTTACACTTATTTCTTCATTCCTCACTCCTAATTTCAACCTTGGCCTTATCCTGCATCATGAATTCCCCAGTTATTCCAGGCTCCTGGTGAGAACAGTCCCTATCTGGATTTGCCATTGCTCCTCACACCAGCCATCCATCAAAGCCAGCTCTGTGCATAAATCCATTATCACAGTGGAAGTAAAAAGGGTGACCCCCTTCTCTGGTGTCTGCTCTCCATCCTGTGTTGGCTTTGTAATATGGTCTCCTACCCTCTCCCCAGAACCCCTCTCTGTTCTTGTGCAAGAAATTTCTCCCTGCAGATGTTTTCCAGGAGCAACTCATTTCTACTCCATCCTCTCTCCATCTGATCAGGACAGAAAAAAATGTTCTCTTTTTTGCCCCTGCTTGTACTTAATAAATATTTGTTTGGTAGAAAGTGAAGGGTGTCAACTATGTCAGTAAACTGCAGTGTTTAAATCTGTAACTGTTTAAATCTGTCTTTAAAACTTTATGGGATGTTGCCTGCAAGAAAAATGGTAATAGCTGTATTTTGTACTTCAGTCACAAGTGGTTTGACTGTGGGGCAAAAAAGAAAAAACAAACCCAAACCAAGAGAAAAATACAGATTTATACAAGAGCAGAAAGCTTAAATGCAAAGTCACCAAAATGGTTGTAAAACACTCCCCAAAACATCTTTCCAGGGATTTCTAACATGATTTTAGGGCAGCTTAAGTGGGTGCTGAGGAATTAGAGCAGAACTAGGCAGAACTATCCCAGCTGTAACAAGCTACAAACCCAAATGATTAGAATGTGAAACCTTTATCCAGTGACAATCCTAAGGATTGACAAAAACTGGGTGCTTATGGGAGGTGACCTCCCAGCAGAGCTGCAGGTAGGCACGTGCTCAGTACAGCTGGGGACTTCGGTGGAGGTGGCCAACTCATGGATGCTGTGAACAAACAGCACCGCCTTGCTGGCAGCGAGACCTGCCTGCTGTAAGGGGAGGTAGAAACCTTGTTCTGGGACATGCTTTCACCTGTTGCTCCATTTTACAAATGAACAAGCAGCTAGAAAAGTTAATACTGTAAATACTCCAGCAAAACTTTCAAAATATTTAATCCCTATTTGTTTTGAGTTCTGTGTGTGCATGTGTTGGATGAGGGTAGGCATCTTTGTGTCTTCTATTCACATTTGCATTTCAAAGATTTATTTGTGAAAGATACCTCTTTAACCTGTCGGAGGGAATAAGGAGGTGTCAGAGGGTTTCCCCTACCAGGCAGTCTGCAGTCCCTACCTGCTGTGCAGAAAAAGCCCCTTTGTATCCAAGGAGCAGCTCCGTTTCTGCAGAGGAGGGGCGAGTGCAAATGCAGGGCAGCTCCCTGCCTGTCAGTGAGCACCTGAGATGCAAAGGGAGAGCAAGAACTCGATAAATCAATTCAACATACAGCAATAAATCAAACATAGTTGGGAATCAATTTTAAAAATTAACAATGATTCTTTTGAAGTAGGGGCCTCAAAAGACAGAAGCACAGGAATGGTGAGCTGTTGCTCTCAAGACCTTGACTTGGGAAATATATTTTCTGTGCATGGATGTGTGAAGTGAGTTTCATGCAACATAGAAAGAACTCAATATTTTTAAATTTGTCAAGCGCTTGGCTTTACAGGAGTCCTGAGTGTAACAAACATCACGGTTTAAATCTGCAGCATCCTACAACTCCTGAAGTGCTGAGTGCACGCAGCAGTTCTTGCCCATGCAGGGTCTCTTGGGCAGAGGGGAATTCTCCCTGAGGACGTACATAGGAGCCTCAGGGATGAGCTATGTGCAAAGTCTAGAGTGTGAATTGGATGTGTCTGAGAAACTTGAAAATATTAGAGAAGTAAACGTAAGTGAAAATGAACCAAGGTTGGACTAAACTTGGAACAGTTCAGTTTGAAGTACACACTGCAGCGTTCGGGTGGTACGAGGTGGCTGTACTGTACATGACAATCCCCAGGGCACGGGCATGGATTAGGTGACCTCTGAAGAGTCATTCCAGCCCAGTGATTCTTTGAGAAGACAAATACACTGGAAGATGCAAATCTTATCTGAAAAGTGTAACATGAGGCCCACTTGTGGGATCTCATAAATAATTTGGGTTTTGTGGAAGAAGGTTCAGTGAATAACTGCCAGTTGTTCTGGTATTTAGAAGATGGGATGGAAAGACAAAGGAATAGCTTGAATACTAAATGAGGAGGTTACATGTCAATATTTCCTACTTGAGCTGCAATGTGCTCTAAAAAATGGGTATTTTTTCTATTGCTGCCATCTCAGAGAGAATAGGATGATGCTTGCGTGTCTCTCCTAAAGAAATCATTCTGGACATGGCTGTGCAAAACATTGTAGGAGATTAAAGCATAGCATTCCAGTGACTTGTTTAAACATATCTTCTTATATCTCTTTGCAGCAATCCTTAAGCCCCAACCACCAAAGTCTATCTCCTCACAGCAGTGACAAATTCCGATCCCAAACAAACCACCTGGGGCATGCTGAATTGCTAAACACAAATGTCAGAGGTCTATATTATTTCCAATATTCTTTGACATTGCTTATGATGTGGCCTCTGGCACATTCCCAACAGAAGAAAGTTCAGTTATATTTCTTTCAATTAAAGAATCTGATTTAGCCACTAATCATGTCAAAGAATGTCTGGGGGAGGGAAAGGAAGAGGGAAATGTGAGTGGTGATGTGTTCAAATGGGATGGCTCGTGCCATGGTTCATGTTATCTTCAGGGAGGCACAGGCACTATGGGATCTGGCTGGGACAAAGGTTGGCACAAATAGAAAATTGCTACACGTGTCAAAATTTTTATTGGTTTGATAAAATCATGCGTATCATTAATGCACAGGTGAGAGCATGCTACCACAGGGAAAATCATGCTCTCAGAACTGAGTTTTCAGTGAGAATGATAGTGAAGTCTTTGGGATGGAGAGAATGAGGATACTGGGGAAAGGGAGCAGTTTAGTAAGCTTTATCTGCTATCTGCTGCAGCATCTCACCCAAGCACGTGCTCATCTGTATTCCCTAGAGGACTCCAGTGCCGGGCATCAGGGGACGTCAGGCAAGGAGTACACTGCCAGATGGGAGGGTGAGTCTGGCACTGCCACATCTGTCTGTATAAGCCCACTTTAGGGAAAGCTATAGTTGGAAAAACTGATAGTGTGCTGAGCCATGTATTTTGGTGTCTCAGGCCAAGCAGGAATGCTTCACCTGTTTGAATGTGTTGCTCACCTTCAGGGAATGGTGGAAAACCCAGACAGTTCCCAAACCTCATAAAAAGTCCAAGACTGTTGTTAAGAGGATTTGCATTTGGAAAATTTTGCCAGGTTACACAAGCAGATGCAATACTTGGGATATTTCTGCTTAGGTTTTCCAAACCTTTCTTCTCTAACATGCTCGTGGTAAGTAACATTGCTTAAGATGGGAGCAGATGGACCTTTGTACATCACCTTGGGTGAGTCTCAAGAATTTCTGATACTGGGGTCTTTTTAGGCATTGTGGCATCCAGTGAGACAACAGCCAGATTTTCATGTGCAGAATAGATGATTTTCTACATTAATATTGACATTTTCAGTTACTGAGCCCTGGCCTAGTGGTGTCTCTAGTGGTGATTTTAGCAATGATCAGCATCAGGGGAGAAGTCTGAGCTGGCACTCTCCCGAAATCTCTTGTCAGAGACATCCTGATGCACCTTCTTCAGGGCTGTGCTGATGTCCTCTGTTGGGTGCACACAGCCAAATCCATCACCATGCAGCCTGGCTACTTCCACACGACTCCATAGGCTTATACCTAGAAATATTTGATTTATTAAAGTATTCTGGCATGTGTTACTCCTTAAGTCAAGCAACGTTGGTATGAGGAATCTGCATGAATATACAGATGTGTGAAATACCAAGACAGTACAATATTTGCATGTTTTTGAAACCTCTGTTTTAAAAGTAAGAACATTGGTTGCATTTTTCTCAGTGACAAATGAGGTCTCACCGCTGGAGAGAAGTCTTCAGTGTAAGTACTAAGGTTTCTTTAGTGCCTAGACCTTAAGGTAACATATTGGTCAGGGATCAGTACTGCTGGTAACCTTGCACTTGAAAAGCTGACACCTCTAGGGAATGAAATATTGAGGACAGATGTATAAGCTATCAGACCATGTCTGCTTGTTGCAAATTCTGTGTCATGCTGCACATCTTACATACATTATGGAGCAAATAGGCTCATTCCTGTGGCAGCAAACTTCTCAGATCAGAACAAAAATTATTTATCATGACAGGCAGGTGGTACTGCAGACAGAAATGGCTCTTGACCTTGTGGAAATATGGTTGCAATGGTCTCACAGAGGCTGATTTTTTTCTTCCTGCTAACTTGAGAGAAATCTTCTGGTTTCAGTCAGGGAAAAATATTTTTAAATGGTGATATGTCTCAGGCATGTGGACTTTATAGCATACTTGTTTCTTTGCATCCACTTAAGCTATGAACTTGAGGTGTTACACATGCTGTTTAAAACCTACTTTTTATCAGAAAACTACCTCTGCCTGTGTTTACAGTAAATCTACAACACCAGTTAATATACTGGTGCAGCACAAGCCAGTTTGACTACAACAAGGTGCAGCGATTCTGTTCCCAGAATCTCTGTGAAATTGGAGATAATTCTGTGCAGGGCAGATTTTCAAAGGCCATGTTTAACATCTCTAAAGATGCAACTGGGGGTCTGGGGACATTTTCAGCAGTGCCCCACTGCCTGGCGCCTGTCTGCATTCTTCCCAGGGAAATCCTGTAGCCAGTGGGGGTGAGTTGAGGAGCAGAGGCAGAGGCTGAGCCCTGGGTCCTGGGGTGTGCATGATGGAGAGGTGGAGGTTGTCACCTATTCGTGTCAGTTGTGAGTGCTGTGTAACTTTCTGATATCCTGGATTTAAAGAAGATTAATTCACACTGCATCAGCAATATTCGTGGGACGCAAGATCCTTTATTTGCAGGATGGAATTGAGAAGCTTGGTGTGTTTGTCCTAGCAATATGAATGCAAAAGGGAGATGGGTTTGTTCTCTCACTGTTTGACTGGGGAAGATAAAAAGGGAATATATTTAAGCTAAGTGACAAATATTGCTGCAAGAGCTACTGAGCAGAAACTAGCCAGGACACTTTTGGGCTGGAAATGATGAGAAAAGATTTATAGCCATCAAAGCAAGGAGGTTTACTTCCAAGAGAAGTGATAGGAGCAGAAGCAACACCTACCCCAGGGCACTGTTGGGATGTGCTGGATGAATTTGTGAGATGTGTGAGGATGTTGAGCCAGGAAGGGGCAGACCAGTTGGTCAGGATGTTGTTTATATCACAGGACAAAGTCTTAGTAAGAATGTGTATAATTCAGTCACTGCTATGCACATATAATGTCTTTAACAGGTACAGAAAAATACCTGTTTCCAAGGAATACATCAGTCAGTGCTGCAATGCCTCTCAGCCATCCCGAGTGCACACCCTGATCCTACAGCAGGCTGATTCAGCTCCAGACTCCTTGCCAGCAACCTGCTTACAGGCTTTGACCCAAGCATTGCAGCGGGGCAAATCAGCAGCACACTGAGTGTCTCTGCTCTCCTCTCACATTCCTTCATTCTTTCTCCGTTCCTGCAACTGGGGGAACGGTCTCTAAATCATCTTTTCCAGCATCACCTCGCTCCTCTGAGACACAGTGGCTTCACTGAAATTTCTTAAGAGCAGATGCTCTGTATAAATACAGAATATCACAGGAGAGGGGGGAATAAAACGCAAAAAATGAAGATTTAGAGGTGTTGATGTGAAATTCCAGATTTTTTTGTTGTGGATGACATATTTGCAAACCAGGGGTGCTGCAGGGGAGGAGGGAGAGGTTCGTAAACCCCTCTGTTGTGGAATGAATACACCGCTGAACTAATGAATAGAAACAAGATGTTTTAACCACCACCTAGAGAGGTTGCTGAGTGGCCATAATCAGTGCTCCCTAGGAGGTGGCCAAAATGTCTCCTTTGCTATTCATTAGGTCAGAATAGCTTTCGTTTTATAATGTGATCCTTCTTTCTGACCTCCTTTCTGTTCTTAAATGACTTCAGGACTATAAATTCCCTCCTAGAAATAGCATTATTTATTTTACTGTCTTGTGTTTGTTATGGTCAGTTGTGATCTTTCTTTAGGAGGTGTCGTTTTGAATCAAAATGGAATTTAGTGGCGACAGAGTTGCCCCCAGTTTTTATACTGAAACACATTTTGCATGCACAAATATTAGTTTGTTTGCAAAATGTTCCTGCTCTTTATAGGCCATCTTTGAGAAATGTTTCTGATGGATTAGAGCTAGTTGTAGCAACATTTCAGGGCTAGTTTGTTGCTGCTTTAAATATAAAGGAAGATTTTCAGATGGATCCCTAAGGCTTTGGCTACGAACCTGAGCAATACACAGCTCAGCTGGCACAGGTGTGCTGTGGCACTCCCGGGACTGCCTTCTCCTTTGGGCACACCAAGTCTCTGTTCCCAGTGATAGAGCAGGTGATCCCTGGTGCAATCCTGCACCTCACTGAAATCCCTTGTGCTGTAAGAGATGAGCTGCCAATGGGGAGCAAGTTAAAACTTCCATGGTTATTATGCTTCAGCAGCTTCTCTAAGTACTTCATGCAATTCCATTACAATTTGCATAATAGGTATCTTTACATCCACGTGAAAAGCACTGGATATTTTGAATTGTATTTCATCCACAGGAAGTGCTAAACTTCAACAGGCAGCTGGGGATGTTTACCAGGGCACCAAGCTCTCTGTTCCCAGACAGCAGTTGTATTGGCAGAGAGAGATGTTGGGAGGAAAAAGTACAGTATCTTCTGCACTTGCAAAGACTTTATTAAGGCTTAAAACATTTGCATATGGACAATTGTTCATATATATATATGTGATATATACATATATATCATATTTACTGATGGGTGAAGTGGAAGCCATAGGCGCAGCTTGTCATAGTATGTAGGTACCATTTACAAACACGATAGATACTCACAGTTGTCTTAGAGACCACTACGAGAACCTAAAAATCCGTTGTTTTCTCCATGGTACTGAGTTCCAACAGAGAATTTGTCTGCATTATAATTCTAATAATTTACAGGAACCCTGACAAAGGCAGAGAAAAAACCCAGCCTTTTGAAAAATACAGGAATATGGCTTAACTAAACAATATTGATAACATCTGCAGTGGTGTGTCATGGATATTAAGAATCAATTGGCAGGTTCAAAAACAAACCAGTGGTTTGGTTTTCCATATTTCCCAGGAAGTTACTGAACTTAAAATCATTTTTGTTGTTTTAATGCAAGGTTAATGAATGAATGAATAAATAAATAAAAGAACCAGGCCAATCTGCAAACCAACAGAGATTTTATGTTTTATTTTATTCTTTGTTTATGGGGTTCATAAAAGTTCAGTTTATATTTTACTGGGTCTGAGCCTCACACACTTCCAGCTTCACGGCCAGATGTGGAAAGTACCTAAATGCTGTAAAGAGCAGTTTGAAAGACCATCTGAGTCAGATGGAGCTTGAAAACCACAGGGATCTCAGAGAGACTCTTGGGAAACCTCCAGCTGAGATTCCCAGATAAACTGGGATTAACTTTGAGATGGTGTGACCCAGAAGTTGGACACTTGGAACAATAAGGTTTCCAAAAAATGTCCAAAGCTCTCAGAAGTTCTCCCAAGGTTAAGTGTGGGGGAAGAGGAATTATGATTGTCAAATAAATAGTATAATATAATGCTTTGTTTGTAGCTTATGAGTTGAACAAACATGTCCACTTTGAAGATCCATGGTCTTCTGTCAAATCACTTAAGACTTGGTTCAGAGCCCATTTCTACTAATGGGGTGACTCCCTTTGACTTAGTAAATTTAGATACTTCCTATCAGTTTTGAGAGACCTTCCAGCCAGCCTTTTCCTGCTGATGGAATGAGTGGGACACAAATCTAGAAAATGCATTTGGTGTTGGTACCTGTAAATGGGCTTTAAGATCCACTACGATCACCAGAGATGTTTTCAGTGCAATGTAGGGAGCTCTTCAGCTTGTCCTAAGACAAAGTTTTCACTTGGTCAGCTGAATGACCTGCTAGACTTCTTGACTGTATAGTGGGTGTATGTATACATGTATATAACAAAAATTATACTTCCATTTCAGCTACTGCTTAGCCTTGAAAGCTCCTAGAGTCCTCCAGTAGTCCTGCTTTACTCTGGGCTGTCCAGGTGTCCTGGGTATCTTGCAGAATGCATCACAGGACTCAGCAGCTGAACATATTTTTTGCACCACTGGTGTGAAGTCCACATTCAGGGTTCATAAATTAAGTGTTTTCTTACCTCTGCTCCCAGAAAAGCATTCAGGAGCACTCTCAGAGCACAACATCCACTCTTGACTACAAAATGCAGCCATTATTTTCTTTTCCAGCATGAGCAGAGGAGTCAGTGGTGATGCAAGAGCAGGGTGAGGCCAGGCAGATAGGTTAAGGCCAGATTTTGAAAGCTAAATCGAGGCAGCCAGCAGATTTTGCAGAAGTATGTGAGTGGTGTGTATGCCAGATTCTGGCTGATTACAACAAACTAGGTGAAACTGTCCTTTAATCCCTCTGAACTCAAATTCAGGAGAGAGTTACCCTCCTCACTCTCACTGTGTTGGATTTATGTGTGCAAATACCTTTTCAAACCTCACCTTGCATCTTCTGCTCTCCAATAAGTGCATTTTTCCCATCTTTTTTTTTTAATGAATTCTATATTTTTTAAAAACTGAAGATGACATAAATGAGCACAAATGTTGATAACCACTTAACAAAAAATGTCCCTGGCAGATACGTTTAGTTTACCTAAGAGTTAATGGAAAGCAGTGTCCAATTCCAAGTGTTGACATGATTTGTCAAGTTTGCCATTCTATATGTTTGGAGTTGCCTTTGAGGGGAACTGACCCAAAACTGTAACTCTAAATAAACACCCTCTTCAAATAACCAATGGCAGTTTCCTAAATTGCCAATCAAATCCATAAATAAAGACACAAACTCTGAGTGTATTTAAGTCATGTTTAGCAGAACAGAACTAAACAAAAACATTCTTGTTAAATTGTATTTTCATTTCAAAGCAGTTTTCCCATGAACATTCCAAATGTAGGGTCCTAAAGATTTCTAAATTATCTTTGCCTTTGCTTCTTGGGTGGGTGGGGGGAAGGAATGAATCTGAAGCTACATTAGAAACACTGAAGCTGGATATGAAAGTCAGAGACACAATACTGCATATTGTCATAATTATAACTTCTTTCTTAAAGAAAAGAAAGACCAGTTGACTTGTGTTTTGAAGCAGCCTTATGTTACAAAAAAAAAGGGAAATGTAGCTTTGTTCACAGAAAACACTACATCATTGCAGGCAATGTTCACACACCCCAGTTTTAGCATGGACATCCAGGACTGGTATCTACCTCTCCAAAGTCCTCCCAAGTGAAATCAAGGGAAAGAGAAATCCTTCTCCAAATTGCTCTTTGGAGTCAGGGATAAGCAGAAAATGGAGTGTGAAAGCAAGCAGGAGAGGGAACAATTTTAAGTTAAATTCAGCTTCAAGTTCTGCCTTTCTGTCTTGTCAGCTTGGTTGGACTTCCCACTCCAGCCAACTTTTCTCTCATGTTGTTCTCAACCTGTTCACTGGCGTGTGAAATTAAGCCTGTCTTTCATTTGCCATGATATTGCACTGTTCTTAATATCTCTTAGGCCACTGGGGAAATGGAGTGTCTCAAGGAAGCCAACTGCTTCTGAAATCCCCCTTCTCCTCCTGTTGGGTTTGGTATTTTCATGGGATCCCTGGCTTCAGGGCTCTTTTCACAAGGAGGTGATTCAAGGCCCATTTGAGTTAACAGACTAACTAGCTTCAGTGAGATTTGGATTGAGATCTTATCTTTCACAGACATTTAATTCCTGCTTCAAATAGTCTTTCTCATTCAGATCGCGTTCCCATGGTTGCTGGAAGGTCTTGGAAATCCTAGCACATCAGGTTCCCTAAAAAGGGAGTGATTTCTGTGCAAAAGAATGCCCTTTTGACACATGCAGCCCCATCTCTGAATTAACTGCTGGTTCCATTTTCATTATAGCCATTGGGGCACATTTTGGCAGTTGAAAGAAAAGGAGGTTAAAAGCCAGCAGAAACCTTTCTTGTATTGCAGTAGTCTTACATAGCTGCCAAAGATTACCTCCATCAGGTGCTTTGAGATTTGCAAGTAAGGGAACAGGAGCAGAAGCACTAGTATAGAGTGGAGGTTTTGCCCATGACTTGTTATTATCCTTTCCCAATTTTTGATCCATGCAGATTAATGTTTTTTTCAGAGCTAAACCAAACCTGTACCAGGAGCCTCTGCAGTGAGCAGGGAGGAGGGCTGGCAGAAACAGTGCAGCAGAGGGCACAGGCCTGACAAAAACCTGCAAAATGTGCTTTTTGCTCAGAATAGCCTTGTTCACAGCAGCAGTTCTGCCACCGCAGCAATGGCACCCAAAGGCTATGCATTCCTTGGTCTCTAAGTGCTGAGCCAGCTTGAACCCTGACACTGACAGAGCCCACCTAAATGTAGGACAAGGACCAGATACAAATTCAAGGGTGTTTTAGGTCCTCTCCTAGATGAGATTTAAGGATTATCTCCAAAGGTGTGCAAAAGAGGCCATCTCCCACTTTCCACACCGCTGGTGGACAGGAGGGGAGCTCAGGAGGCTCTCTGTCCACCCCCTCCATCCACTCCTGGTCCTAAACCTGGGATTAGTGTCACAGTGCTCAGGGAGATGTCATTCTGGAGTTTAGAGAGTTAATTTCCCCTTTGCATGAATCAGTCGCTATCATCACATGATGTGGAGAGTCTGAAACCTTAAATCCGTGCCAGAGTGCTCCACATTACACACACACCTCTGTTTTGCCCTCGGGGCAATACGTAGTTTAGTGAGAGCAAAGATGCCAGTTTCTGTGCAGGTATTTCACATTATCACTTAGATTTGCCCCAGGGGAAAAAGGAGGAGGGAATCCTCCATTTCAAAAGGATATTTTAGTCTATGGGGCCAGTGGGAATGTGTTTTCCTAAGTGCTATCTGCAAGCAACAAGAAACAAAAGAGTTGAGAAAGACTCAAACCAGTCTTTGTCGCACACAAGGAACACCACAAAGAGCACATTTATTTTTAATCTGGTATTAAACCACAAAGAATTAATCCACAATATTCAAACATTTAAGCATCGAATTAACATTAAAGCTCACTTTTTTCCAGAGTGCGTCACACAAGAGTGTATGGGTGCTAATGACAACAGTAGCTGGGAAAAAGCTGCATTTTGAGGTTCCTTCAGGAGAATTCAGGGAGCTGATAACTTCTGCAGTTTGGTTCAGTTATTAAGACTTCATCAAATTATAAATTCCTTGGAAAATATGTTTCTGTCCCTCCTCAGAACCACGGAAAAGCTCTGAATTTAGTCAGGATAGGAAGGATGTATGACAAGGAATCTGTAGTTGTGAAAAAAGTGGGAAATGTGTGAGTTTAGTTTTTATTCTATTCTCACCTTACTTTACAAAATGAGCCTCCCTTTGAGCTTGTACAGCACTAAAAATCATTGTTCCTGGGCATGTCATACTAAAGAAAGTCAAACTAAGGTAGGATCCTCCCATGTGAAAGGTGGGCAACAGTAGGGCTGGGAAAGGATAGCCCAAATTGCCCTGCTTTTCCCATGAATCAAGAGCAGACACACGGGCAATACTACAGAGCAGCTGGTGGGTGCTAAAAGACTTCTCTCAGGATGATTTTTGCTTAGACCAAAAGAAAAGCTGGGAAGAAATATTTGGCAGAAAATTATATATCACAGCAGTAAATCTTCTAAAATGTGTTTTTATAACACCTTTTATCTGAGACCTAAATTTTGTGAGGTGAAAAACGACATCATTTCACAGAAGCACTCAGAGACGAAATGATTAGCCATGTATCACATTGATTCTCATTTTATATTCAGGGTGGCAAATCTGGAGTAAGGTCTTTGAAGTAATGAAGACACTTTGAATTTACACTAGGTCAGCATCTGGGCACCAGTCTAAAATGAAACTGGTGCTCTCCTTCCCTATTTGGATCAATGTTTTCCATCCAAAATTAAAATATACTTATGATGATGTTTTTAAAAGCAGATTCTTGTTTTGGTACATAGTACCAATTGGTTTTGTGGTACTTATGAGGGGTTTAATTCTGGTTGAACATTTGTATGTTGCAAGCCAAGATGAGGAGTCTGGGTTTGAGGACTGCCAGCCACATCATGATACAGATATCCTCAAAAGTACAAGTGAGTTTGACTCTAGGCTTTTGTCTGAGATCCCCTCTAATATCTTAGCCTAGTGCTGAGTACTTTAGCTGTTGTAAAAATGTAGTTTAGCCAGTAGAAGTCTGGGCTCTGACTCAGGCATCCCATTTAGGAAAATACTCAAATTTATATTTTTTTACAAAAAGTACTTTCAGTGGTTTCCTTCTTTCCTTGGAACATAGGCTTTGTCCTGAAATCTGTGTGATTTACTCCAGTTCCTATATACCTCATGCCTATGCTCCTGTGCTTGGAAAATGGCACCAAAACCATTCATGTAACTCCATGGGAAACTGGGAATTACTTGGTTTGGAAGAGGCTACAGGCATGGTGTGATTTCCAGGCAGGACTGGGGGGACGGTTTGTCAATTATATAATTTTCTAGATAGTTTCACAAAGCATGTAGTGAATGTTAACGAGACAGCAAGAAGCTTGAATATTGCAGAGATGATAAATCATCATGTGAAACTCAGTAGGAATTGTTTCTTTAGTTGTGTGATATGTGAAAACTGTGCTAGAGGCTACATCTCTCAGAGCTGCCCATTACCTAAATTCCCTTCAGCTCAAATGTAAATCCTTTTAAAGAGACTAAAGATGCTTTGAAGTTGAAGAGTAGCTTGCAATGACAAATATATATTTTTTCTAAATGTTGTTAGTCCTTCACCTTGTGCAACAAATCCCTTCTTCAGATTCTGTAAGATACAGCTTAGCTATAATAAAACAAGCCCGAAGATAATATTTTTTAAACTGTCGCCTCCTGATCTTTCACAAGTTTGATTGCTATTGTTATTCTTACTTTGTTTTTCTTATGTCTTGTCGTCTTTAATGTTGTTGGAGTGTGTGAAAAATGAAATTTGGGAAGAGCACATAGAGGCTGCTGAGCAGCGCTGGGTGCCAGTGCTCTCCAGGCAATCGGGACCAGATGAGGAGCTCAGCTCCCTCCTACGCTTCTGTCCCCAGAAAGTTCACAGTAGTATGAGCTGAGGTGCAAATGTTTTATGCACAGAGTGTTCTCTCTGTGGAAAAAAGTCTATTCCAGGTAAAACCAGAAAGTCAGTTGGCTTTTGGAAAGCACCAAAAATTAAGTGCATGGAAAACTGGAGACAGCACATGCAGGTTATCACCGAAATCTCTTGTTGGCAGAAATCTGTACTTTCAGCTAACAATTTCTAAGAATTTTCTTTCACAATTTTTCTTTAGGAAATATGATTGTTTTTTTCCATGGGGAAGTGTAAAATTCTTTTAAAGGTTTAGCTGCATACTTGGGTGAAGAATGTTGACTTTGTTCTAAAGCAATTTTATGAAGTAGAAGTTTTGGGCTGAAAAAATCCAAAGGAGAACAGTTTTGAAACTGCCACTATGTTCCATGGGATTCCTCAAAACACACATAAACACAAACACATCCTTGTGTTCCCTGTGTGACAAAATGTGGACAAACAGTTCCCACTTTTATTAATAGGAGCTGGATGTCAAAAACTTTTGTGTCGCTAGGCCTTTCTTTTGCTGCATGGGGACAGACTTCCTAGAAGGAAAATAATACTCAAACTGTTGAAAAACCCACAGAAGCTGCCTCTAAGCATGAAGGCAAAAAAATCACAGACTTGGTGGAAAGCACCATGAATGTCACAGTATTCATCTTTGTAAGGGACGAACCTTATCTGAGGTTTGTGCAGAGAACAGTAGCACTATTTTCCCATATCTTTGTATGTTCACTTTGCTTTCTTTCCATGCAGTTACCATAGGTTTTCTTTATCTTGGGAATTGAGGGTGAAGCTCTCCAAGAGAAGAGAAAAAAGGAAACTTGAGAGCCCCAATCTCAGTGGCAGAGAGTCTGGGTGAAGTTACTTGTGCTCTGCCTGGTTTTGCTGTGCAAGGGTAAGGATGAGACTAGATAGGTTGCAAACTTCAGATTTGAGCCTTCCCAAATTTCAGAGTTTTTTGGATTTTGCTGATTATTCTCTGAAAAGCCAACCTGTTCAGATTCTGTTCTGGGCTTTTTCAGTTTCCAAACCTCAGCTCATGTAAGCCATGAAAGTTAGTGCTTGGACACCATTTTCCCTTAAAAAGAGGTATTTAAAAATCTCAGGTAATTTCTTCTTTGTGACATGAGTTGCTAAAACCATAAATTACAGAATTTAGGATGGAGTGGTTTTTTGTTTTTTGTTTTTTTTTTCTTCACAGGGCTGAAGGTCACCATGACTAACCCAAAAGGTATTCCCAGGTCCTGATACTGTTTTGCAAACTGTTCTATATTAAATATCATCCCTCTAGTGAAAGCTGTCAAAACACTTTCATCTAACCTTCACCAGTAGAAAAATCTTAGTGATGCCACATAACAAACATTATACAAATAGCTGTCAGGGTTCATTAAATCTCCTTTGAAAAAAATATTTTCTCCTGTGCTTTGAGTATTTTAATTTTTTAAGGTGTCATTCTAAGGACTCTAGTGCTGATTTGCTTCTGCAACTTTTAGATCTCATTTTTGTTAATTTTAATGGAAGCTTTAAAATGCAGAATACTAGAGAGTATTTTCCTGTCCCTGCTTATATTTTCTTTATGCCACTCCAGTGACAAAACGGACTGGCTATTGCTCAGATGAAGCAGCTGCAGATGCTTGTATGTCCATTTGAAAAAGTATTGTGTCCATGCTTGGGGCAGAAGTGGATGGAAACCAAGTTTAGAGGCTCTAGGTTGCCCTAAATTATACCAAGGCTGCTTCAGTGCTGCCAGACTTTAACAGCATCTGGAGCAACTTGCCCATCTGCATCATTCATCAGCAATGCAAAATCAGCCCAGCTCAGGGAAGTTCTGGCTCATAAAAGGATCTATATTCCAAATAAATTCATCTGGATCATTTATTTATTGTAACACTTCGAAACTCTACTTTGAGAGGGCTGGCCAACACGTACACCTCACTGTCTTGTCCCAGAGGCTGGTCCCAGATGGCAGGTGAATTAAGACAGAAAAGTGTTAGGAAAAACTGAGACCATATTGATATGCAGCATTGACATGTAGCAATTTCTTCCTTTCTGTCATATTTTCTGTAAGGGTAGAACTAAATAGCCATTTCACACACATTTGCACATCTAAGTATTGAAACTCTGTAGGGAAAAACCTTCTGCTCTCAACTCAAGTCTTGTCTAGATGCTGAATGTGCTGATGTAGCAAATGAAGGAGCGATTATAGCACTGCTAAACAACACTTCAGGATGGGGAATGCCTGCAATGAAGTTGGAGTAGAGATTTCAGTGCTGGTTTGCTGGCACACGCCAGGGCTGCAGGTCATCCTTTTGCATCTTCACAGAGGCAACTACTTGGCACAGTGCTCCCATCATTGCTTGGGTTATAACCTCTCTCTGAAATTTCTGATGTGCTAGTAAAGCTAGGAACAAAGCCAGCAACACTTCAGATGAGATTAACCCTGGCCCTGCAAGAGCGGGAGCCAGGCTGGTGGCTCTGGGGCAGCCCTGCACAGCCACCCGCTCCCAGCACTGCAGGCGCTCTGCCCCCAGCACGCAGGTCGGGGCTTTCTTTTCCCTGATAAGGACCTCACTGGACTTTGAATGCACTGACATTTGCTCTGAGAACAGATTAAAAAAATGACACAGAAAGTTCCCAGAGATCTGAAAGCAGAAACATGTGTTGGAGTATGAGTACAGGCTTTTTCTTCTTAACTAAATTGAGCAGTAGGAGATAGGAGTTTGGGTGACCCCTTCCTCACAGTGGGTGTTACGCAGACTCAGGCTTTAAGCACTTCCTTAAGGACTGTCAGGAGACTGGGATATAATTCAGTCAAAGAGGGCAGCACAAGCAACAATGTCAAGGGAAGGATTTTATGTTTCAATTTAAGTGAATCCATTTGTTTTCTTTCTAATGGGAACAGTACTGTGACTCTGCAAGAGTTAGAAATGAGCTCAGCAACTGGAAACTAAAATGCAGAAATCCTACTGCTCCTGAGGCTGAGATTTGTGCGTCACTGTTGTAATGGTTATTTTGGTGATCCAAGGGATGGCTCTGATTAGCCCTGCCTTGCTGTCAATGTACCTGTGCAGATTGTTTTAAATCCATCATCCATAGATCTCCCATCCCTAAAAAAGGGTGTGATACTGCTTGCCTTCACCTTTGAGATTTCATGAAAAAATGTGGCATATAAAGATCCATATGATCATATTGTTAGTCTGAATGCAATGTAGAGCTGCTTCCATGCTATATATTTTTTACAGTAGTGGATGTCATGGATGCTTTCTAGAGATGACAATGTGAAGTAAGCTGAGAGACAAGCACTGAGAGAGCTGAAGGGAGCCACATCTTTATTTGGTGCTCCTGTCATTGCAGTCAGCCAAACAATGCTGGTTCATAGGTCTTTCACCTCTCCTGGCAGGTGTTTACAGGCTTGGTACCAACTGGAGCTTTAACAGCTACTCATTTCCACCTAGAAACTCTACAACTAAACCTCATGAACAAAGGAGTCTCCACTGACAAAAGGGGTCTCTAAAGCTCCAGGTTTAATCTGGAGTAATTCAAGGAGCCCTGGTTTCACATGGTAGTTTATATGCTATTAGATTTTTCTCTTTTCCTCTCTACAAATTACTGGAGTTTTGGACTTTAGAAAGAGTAGTGCTCCTTTTCTTCTAAGACATATACAGTTTCATTGTTTTCCTGTTCTCTGTATCCTGTGGTGGCAAAACTCTGAGAGCCAGCTAACTGAGCTGGGAGAGTTTTCCAGAGCACTGTCAACTGGATTATTTATGTCCATTACAAAAATAACTGGGTTTCTAAGTATCCATCTTGTGGGGCACTCTTAACTCAGTGTAACATTTTCATCATGAATAACCAATTGAAAAACTCATCTTGCAGAGCTGTGTTGAAATGCCCATGTGGGCAAAATGCCGACATTAGCACTGAAGTGGATCTGCTGGCAAAATACACTCAAAAAATGAACTTTACAATACTTTTTGGAAAGTCATATATTTTTACACATTCTAAATGTTATATCATTTATTATCTGGACCTGTTTCAATGTTTGATTTGACTTCAAATTCCTAGCAGAGGTGCCAGTGCAAATGCTATTTCATGTTTGTCCTGGTTGTCTTAAAATAAAGCTGTCTGAATTTGGGTCTGGGGCCCCAGATCTGTCCACACTGCAGCAGCCCTCCGACCACATAAGGATGGAACAAATGTGACCTTTCTCAAGTGCTTCGATGTGAATCTGCAGGACAGGAAAGTCCCTTCCTGTATAAGTGAAGGGATTGGACTCGACACCTGCCCACTGAAGTACAGGCTTTTGTAAACAGGCAGAGAGCATTTCCAGTTTGCTTTGAAGAGGCTAATGTACTTCAGCTGTTCAACGCCTATAAAAGTCAGGTCATTTACTTTGGTGCTTGAATAGATGTAGGTCTTTAAGGTCAAAAACCACCATGGATTTCAGTAAGGAAGATTTTCCTTAAAACCTACACAGCTATGAACATATGATTTAATTCAAAATTCAGACAAGACATTGGACCAGCTTCTCTTCTGACAGATATTTGACCTTTACTGATCCTTCTGCCCATCCTACCCATGATATGGAGACAAGGGGTGCACCAGTGGGAATTTTAGAAGCATAGCACCGACCCCTCCATAACAGCACATGGGCTGGAACTGTGGGACAGTTGACTCCTTGCCCCAGCATCTCTCTGGGACTCACCCAGGTGCCTCTCCACACAGAGTCCACTGCAAAGTCTTGCTTCCAAAAAACCCTGAAAACTTCTTTTCTGTGTAAGTTTGTAATTGCTGTTATTGAGAGACTTGGGAGTTTAAATAAAGCCCAGAATCACATGGAGTATTCTACTCAACATGGTTTTGTTTTTCCTTTTTAAAACATTCTAAAAACATTCTGTAGTCAGCTGTGTGGCAGCCAACAGCCGTTGCTTCCTTCCACATCAGAACATGTAGGAGCATCTATTTTAGTTGGGAGAAAACAAAAAATCACACTAACTCAGTTTTCCCTTTGATCCCTCATATTTCCTACATGCTTTCCTCTCTGTTTATAGTATCTGACATAATTCCTTTGGTCAGATTTTATGCCTGAAGTCATTTAGGCCAATTTTAGCTGCTTTTTTTTTTTCAGGGCTTTGACGTCTCAAGCAACTTAATCTAGGTCAGTAAAGTACCTGCTGTTGAAAGGAATTTTCTTGAGTAATGTTTTGATGTCAGAAGGGCCTTCCTCGGCATGTGCAGGTCGGAGGTCACCAAGTCAGTACAGTATGGAAAGGGCAAGCCACTGCTTGTTAAATATTGGTCAAAAAGCAGTCTGCAATGATATATGTACATGTTTTAAACCCTTTAAATGAAGGGCTTTGTGATTTTTAAATGGCTGAAGTGGTGTAGTGTAGAAATTCCAGCAATGGGGTTTTTTTGGGGAAGAATGTGCATATGAAATGCTTGGGTTAAGGATCACACCACAGCAGTAGCAATTACACCGGTTTTGTGTAATTCCCAGACCAAATCTAGTTGTTGAGTTTACAGCTGTGTGAGCTCAGTGAGCTCATTTGTGAGAACAACCGCAGGATTTGGCCCATGGATTTCAACAAACCGTTGGTAGCTCCTAGCAGGAGCAAACCGGGTGTAGCTAATACAGACATTGCTGACTTTTGCATCGAGTTGATGGTTTACAATTTCTGCTTTTTTACTACTTTAAGGTGTGTTTTTGAGGACCTTTGTCACAACCCTCAAAAGCTAGACTGCACCCAGTCAGCAAGGGCCACAGAGCAGTTCTCTGTTCTGGCCTTTCAATGCTGTGTCTCTTGCAAACACCCGACAAAGGTGCTGGGGCTGGGTAATCAGCTCTGTAGCAGAGACAGAAATACCAGCTGCGGTGATTTGGAGAAAACTGGAGAAAAATGGAAGATGTTGCATGAGCACCAGAACTAACAAAGATTTTTTCTGGGTTCACATTTCAAGATTGATTTAATTTTGTATCTGAAAAGGGAAAGCTCCTTGAAGCTTTTCCTACTGTTGGGTTCAGGCATTTGCAGGAACCTCTCTCCTGTACCTACCCACCTGTTTTCACCAAAACAGAAGGAATTTAAATGACTATTTATCTGACCCTCTGTCAGATTTGATTAAGAAGGGTTCAAACATAACTGAGGTGGGTCACAGGTATAAAGGCAAAAACTCAGCAAAATGTGTAACTGTTCTTCATTTCCAAATGACAAAAAACGGGTTTGCTCAGTCTTTCCCCTAAAATTTTAGAAAAAAAAATGTGAATTACATTTATCTGTTTCTTCAGTCATTTCAAAAGAAGAAGCGAAAGCCAGGATTTCATCACTGGTTTAGAACATCCCCTGAAAAATCTAATTTGAATGACATTACTGAAAACTAAAGTGATTGTGTGTGTGCTTATTTAGCTCATCACTGAGTAGTCTATCAGTAGTACACTAACAAGTAGTGATATTTTTGCCCTTTTAAATTGACTTGCCTTAATTTGTTACATTTGGTTAGCTGGTTTTTAGTGGATTAAAGTACGACACAATGGTTCTCAAATTATGCTCTGTAGAGCATTTTTTGGTGGGCTTGATTGAACCCATGGTCATGAGATGCTGTTTTCCCTCATTTCCAGTTGAGAAGTTGTATTATGAGGCTCTAAAAATATATTCACATGTTTTCATTAAATTGTTTCTCCATGGCAGAAATTGTTATAGCTGCTGTATTCATGTCTTTGATTGCTATTGGGAGTAGTGGTGGCTTTTGTGATTGGAAATAGATGAAGGACGGAGCCAATCCAAATATGTGTTTGCATGAGGGATGTATTTCTTGGGGGGGATAGAGAAATCTATTTACATCTGTATGAAGGGGAGCATGCCTCACAAATTGTTGTTGCCTTTTCTTCCTTCTGTGAACATTTAAAGCAGAAAGTTTTACTTAATTCATTTATTTTTACACTTAGGAAAATGAAAGGTGTGGGATTTCTCTCTGGGAAGCTCTTACATGTATGCATAAAATGGTTTTGGTAGGCAAAGAATAACTTAAATTGTGACTGTTGCATTTTAGCAAAGATCTCTTTTAGTCAAACATTTCTTCAGGCATCTGAGTTTATATAGGAGGTTGCCAAAACAAAGCTTTGAACACACAGAGTAAAACAACTTTCCTTCTGCTTGCTCAGCTTTACTTTTAAGAAATGAGATTCTGAGAGGTCACCGTTCAGTGAGTTTCTCAGTTACCATTGTCTTTCAAGCTACACAGGATCAAAAAATCTAATAAAAGAAACCAAGGAATTAAATAAATATATACATATATAAATACATAAATGTTTTGTATAACTATTTTAATAAATGAAAAAGAATAAAATAGGTGATTTTTTCTTTCCCACTGCCTCTTTCAGAGTTCAATTTGAAGATATAAATTTGATCCTGAAGATTTCTCAAAAGTGCTCTTATAAGTAGGACTGGTCAAAAACTGATTTTCCTACCCTGAAACTTTTCTGAGATACATTAAAAAAATGCTGCTCCAAATAGCCTGAAAAATTCAAGCCCTATCCACCAAAAAGGGTTATCTGAGAACAGACATAAATCCGTAAAATGGAAGTAAATTGAAATATCTTCATACATAAATGTTTAAAGTTGAGTCATTTTTAATAGTATTTATAGGTCATTCAATACCTAAATGAGAAAGGATTGAATTTCAAATTTGAAACAGAGATTTTTCATTTTACACTAAGTGCAAGAACTCCCCACTTCTGGCTTCACAGTGTATTTTTAATGTTACTTGGGGTTTTTCTGGAGATGGTCACCTGAGCTGAAATCTTTGCCAATCAATGAAAAAGCAGAATTCTCTAGGATCTATTTCTTAGCCTTGTTCTTCTCTGGGAGGTTAAAAGTGAACCTTACTCCTCCTTACATCTATAAACATTACAGTCCACATGAAGAGAAATCTATTTGAAAGTGACTGAATAAAGTCAAGAAGGTAAATTAGAATCATCTGCTCTCCAAAGCCTTTCTTGTCTCCATAAAACAATGCCCTCTCCTGCCTCCCAGGCTGTGACTAATTCTCTAACAGTCCTTTCATTCCAAGTAAAACTCTCATGTAGGCTGACCATATCTTAATGAACAAATGCAGTGAAGATTGACTTTACAGGATTTTTTTCTCCTTCTTTACTTCAGTGGCATAAGAGCACAAGGGGCAGAAAGTTGAGAATCCTAATCTCAGTGTAGATGTTGAAGATGATCAGAGTCTTTTTTTACTTCACTGTAACTTTGACATAGCTGTGGATCATGGCTTATCTACAGTTAATTTAGGTTCATAATGGGGGATGTTTAATGCCAGCATGTATGTTGGGGGCTTCTGTGAGGAAGCATACACAAAGGCTGAGAACGTTCCTTAGAAAACTATGTCATGTCTGTGCTTCAGGGAGAAGCAAGATGATGGGACTAGCTCCAGAAGGCTGTAAAAGGAGGGCTGGGGTTCTGTCCCAGCCCTCCTTTTGGAGGGCACAGGACCACAAGCGTCCCCAGAGGGCTGCAGATCTGCCCTGAGAGGGACACAGAAAAACAATAGTTTTTTTATATGCCCTCAGCTCAAAATTAGATGGATTTCTACCTGGTTGGAACAATCTGGTCGGATGAAGGGTTAAAAGGAGGACAGTGTGGTCAAACCTGAAAAGAACCTATGTCCTTTAAATCCTTGTCATGAAAACTTTGATATCTTCATATAGTTTAAAAGTGAGCTCTACTTTGATGTTTGAAAGTGCTAATCTCCCTTTGGGAGTGCACATCAGGCACTGTCAGACCTTCTCCCAGACAGTTTTTAGAGGGAAACCAGCTCTTATGACACTTGAACTGATTGGCGAAAGGGAAGTAATGTTTATTTGAAAGAACTGAGGCATGTTGGCCACCTCAGTTTCTCACAGATTTGACACCTTTTTAGGCTGATCTAGCCCAAAGTAACTGAACCTGCTTTTCTAGTGACTCCACTTGCAGCCCTGAGAACTGTTCTTCCAATTTGCCTTTCTGAAAATTAAGGAGTCCCTTGAATCATCGGTGGTCATGAAGACTATGTCTTCCATGTGACATCCTTTACCATTAAAAATCACAAGCCAATTGTAAATTGAGATACAGGAAAAAATCCAGAATAGCTCTTTTAATTTCAGCAGTTGCCTAAAATTGTGTCAGAATGAGAAGGACTAAAAAAGGCCACCACCATCTTTAAAAAAAAATAAAATAAAAATTGTTGGTGTTGATAGGAGATCTTGTTAATTTGAGACCCCATTAGCCAACACAAGTGCCAGAGGGTCATATGCAGTGCTTGGTATCTTGATTGGAGGGGCACTTTGTGCGGAACTCAAAGGAAAACCCTAGTTTTTTCCTTTTTTGGACACCAATGGCTAGTGTGATACTGAGCAGACATAGTAAGAAAACTGTATCTAGCCAAGGTTTTGGTGGTTCCCTTGCTGCAGGGGGAGCTGGCTGGGGATCCACCATCCCAACCACTGCTGCAAACAACTAACCCATCACGCAGAGGTTGTCATGGCAAAGGATGGAGCAGGGAGGCTGTGTGCCATGTGCTGGGGTGACTATGGGTGCACGTGGCATGCTCGATGTGCTCACAGCTTTTTAGCAATGGGAATCTGCTGACCTGATGTGCCAGTAATGCGAAATTTGTGTTGCTAAATGCTGCCTGATAGCTGGGTTAATAAAAACTGGTTGCATGGGGAGTTCCCTGCCAACAGGAGCCTCCTGAAGCCAGCAGTGGCTCGGAGCAGGCAAAGCAAGCAGCCGGGCTGGGCTTTTGGTTTCTTCTCGGAGCTGGTTATTTCCTGCTGTTGCTTGACCAGCAATCCTCTACAATATCTAAAGCTGTGTCCATGTGCTTGGAGTCACTGTGGCCAGCCCAGACTTCTTTCTCCCACTCCTTCTAAAAAAACTGATGGTTTTTCTTTAACTGTTGGTTCTTGGGCTGTGAGATTCCACACAATTTTGCAAGGACAAAGAGCTGCTTCTGCAGCCACATCTGGTCTCCGAAACCAGGGCTCCTTTGCAGTAAGTCCCGCATTGTTTCCCTGTCGACCATTGGGGACAGAGCTGGGAACAACGGGTGTGGTGGAGCAGCATTTCAGGAAAACATAGATCCTGAAATTATCGGTCTGGAAAACATACATGGTTGAAGCTGCAAGCTGAATTCAAGTGATTTTAAAAGACTATGGAAATTTAAAAGGGATTTCAATGACTCAGGCTGATTCCTCTGATCTTCTTCAATTGAAGGTGCCTGGTTTAGTTCCTGTGAACAGGATCCAAGATCTCTTGTATGAAGAAAGGGTCTTGGGGGGGGATGAAAGGGAAGTAAGGTCTGAAATTTTCATACAATCTTATATCATTAGAAATCCCCATGAGGACAATTATTCCAGTAGGAATGGCATTTGCATGTAGGCAATGATCCTACAGTACTTTTTTCTCATAGTCACTTCTTGATTCTGCTTGGGCTGATTCTTGTTTGTTAGCTCAGGAATGTCGAAGATGAGAGGAGAAACCTGCATGTGTCTTCCACTCCCCCATATTCCTTGTTTTCTTGTTCACTAGCAAACTTCTCAAGCTTTGTGTTCGTTTGTTTGTTTTTATTAGCTGTTTGCTCTTGTATCATTTACTGCCTTAAAACTATGCAGGCTAAAGGTATAAACACTCAGAATGGTTTGAGCATCCTTAATTTGCTGGTTGTTTTATTGCAGCTTCAGTTGTGAGAGCATTACAGGAGCAAACATGTTGGCAGCCCATTGAACCTGTGAGGCAGTACCTTGTAATGTCAGCACTGCTATTGGCTGTGCAGACCCAAATGGCTTTTCAATAGCATTTCTGACAAGAAAAATCACTGACTCAAATGTGGTTGATATGCTTTGGATTTAACATCTTGTTCCTTGGACATAGTGCCTGAGGCTTAAAACACAATCAAATCAGCCCTTCATAAGGAGATGCTTATGTGCTAAATCCTTCTTTTCCTTGGCTTTGACAAACATCAACAAACATTTTGGCAATAAAGTGCAAGAGATTACATGTTATATATGGGCGGCAAGCATATAACGCAGCAGAGGGAGGGACCATATCTGCTCCTGATGAAAGCAGAACGCTAAGTATTATGCTATTAGTCATGTGAAATGCACCCAGCGGCAGCCTCATGGTCAAAACTAGTGCTAATGCCCAGGGGTGTCTTGTCAGGGCTTGGAAAGTGCAAACCTCAGTGGGTGCATGAATTGGTGGGCAGATGTCACACCTTGGCTGGGCCTTCTTCCAAGAGATGATCTGTTCATTTCAGTACTCCTTTGCTACCCTCTTCCCTTGTTCCCAGCCATTCATGACTCAGGCCGATAAAATATCGGTTGAAAAGGGCAAACACTTAACTGAAAAAAATACTTAATTGAAAATAATGTCATATTTTTACGTTCTGCAATTGTCTCTGTAGGGACAGTAATTGCTGTTTATTTTAGTGGCTAATGTATATGTTTAGAGTGATTTTTTTTTCACATTACAAGTAGGACATCACTTACACTTAAGTCACTTGTCTTACTTTTCAGACCAATAAAACTCCCACAGATGAAAGCTTGTCTCATGTAAAAGAACTGTTGAAAAAGTCTTTCTATGGACATAAAATCTGACATGATGATAATCTGAAACCGCTCACTCCTCAAGGATGACAAAACTCCAGCAACTTCAAAGCAAAGAAAGAATTGCCGGAGGGGAAATTGTAATTAAAATTAGATAACCTTTATGAAAAGCATCCAATTTGTAGTCTATAAAAGCATTTTAGAACCACAGTTCTTCAGCCCCAGGACCGTAGCTGTAATAATTATCTCAAGAGTTTCGCAGTGGAATCAAAACATGTTAATTTGTTAATGAGTCAGTATGTAGCAGTAAGGAAAAGGCTCTAGCAAGGGAATGCAAACATAAAGACTGCATTTCTATTTTTAAGCAAATGCACTGTTTAAATCAAGTTGCAGCTTTGGTTCCTGTGAAAGCGCCCCATCCCTTCCTGAGAAAGTGGTTTTAAACTGAGTGAGTTGGCCTCTTCCACACCTGTTCTTAGCCAGAAGGCCAAGAAGTGCGTCACGGAGCCTTTCACGTGGTGTGGTTTCATCTCAGGCATTTCTGTGGGATTATAGGGCTTCTGTAATACCTGTGCATGGCTGGGAGTAAGGATTGCCCCACACACCTCCCCTCCCAGCTGGGATCCCTCAAGCCATCTCTGAGCCCCACCACTGCACAACTTTCAAGTGATCAAGTATGTGAAATAAGCAAAGCAACCTCTTTTGGTTGTCCTCCGAGGTGAGTAACGGGCTGGCTTGTTTTAACAATGTGCCTGGAGTGGGGAGGCAGTTGCTGGACTAAGGATTATATTGAGCACTTCTGGTCTGATAATCTGTGAGGTCTCAAAAAGCAAAGAGGAATTCTGAACCCAGCTGAGAAGGCAGATTTCTTCTTGTTTCCCCACTTCCCAGCAGTTTTTCCTCCACCTTCAGGTTTGCAGTAGCTATTCTGGCACTTCTCCAAAGCGACTGTACTGCTGGTGGCTGCTCTGCCAGCAGGGCAGAGGTGGAGGCTTCCCTGCCACTGTGCCAATACAGAGCAGCAAAAACACTATTTCCAACTAATTATTGTATGCCTCAGATTAGAAGAGGATTAAGGAGTTCTTTGAGAGTTTGGGTTGTTGTGGGGATGGAGGACAGAAGTGCAATGGGGAGAGATAGGCAATGGAAAGAAAAGCCCAAAGACAAGTATGAAAAGAAAGGACGAAAGAGGCAAGAGAGATGGGAAGATGAAGAGGTGGAAGTGAGGAGGTGTTTTCTCTGCCTTCCTCACATGACTCAGTAGTCCAATGTGTTGTACCTGACAGCAGGGAAAAGTTGCCCATCTTCCTAAATGCTCTTACACATGGCCTATGCTTGCAAGCATTTATAACGACAAAATATTCATTATATCATTTTTGCTTAAGGCAAAAATATTCTGGTGATCTGCTTTAAATGTATGGAGTTATCTCCTGATGGTCTCTATTTATGGGAGCAGTGGCTCCAGGTACTGCTATTATTAGCACTGTTACGAATGCTGTTTGTGCTTTGTTGCAACACTTCTCATTTACTCTAACATCCCAAGGCACTTTATGAAAACAGTTGTTCCATATCAGTAGTGCCAGATGTAAGTGAATACTCTTCCAGCCAAGGATTTACCTTGCCCTGGGAACTGCAGGCTGCTGGCTACTGCATGGGCCCAGAATTCAGCAGATCTGGATCCCATTTTCAGTTTTTGTAAAAGCTTTCTCTGTTGGAAGAGAGGTTGTCCAAGGGTTAACCTTTGGAGAATAGGGAGACCGTGAAGCAAAGGAGTCAGCTGCCAGGTTCTTTAACTTTCTCAGTCTTTTTATGTAAGGAAAATCCTTTGTGCCTTCCATGAACTACCCACCACGTTGTCAGGCTGTGAGTGATTCAGGCCAGAATCAGGGGACTAAGGTGGAACACAAGAGCTTTTTGCACTCACTGCTGGATACACAGCCCCAGCACAGCAACTGTTGGTTAGGAGGCAGCCCAAAGTGGGTCAGGAGAATTGCTGGAGCCCCATGAATCCTGACCAGATGCAGACTGCTGAGTTCCTGCTCTCTCTGGTCCAACTGGAACACCATGGATGGCTGGATCCCAGCTCTATGCCAGACCCTGACCTTAATGTCCAAGCATCTTGCTTTCCAAATAAAGGAAGTACAGGTATGTTCTCTAGATGGGAGGTCAGGGTCGGGGACCTGGCTCATTTCAAATGAAAACAACAGAATCACACAGCAGGATTGGAGATGGATATAGGGACTTTTCAAGGGTTCTTCCTTCCAAAAGATATTAATCTATCAAGTACCCCCTCAATGACACACATTAGTTGGCAAGACTTTGATGCACAAGGAAAAGGCCATGCAGCAGGACTGTCCATGTATAAATTGCTGAGGAACCATGAGAACATAGGACAGCAGGTGAGTCTCCTATGCAGTAAGTGCCATGGAAAAATATCATCAATTATAACAGTATGTGCCAGAAATTTAAAAATTCTAGTGAGGACTTTTCATTCAGGAAATGGGGACAGCAGTGCATACCTGCCTCAAGGAGGGTGATTTTAATTGTGCCTAACCAGGGACAAATATGTCTCCTTCGTTTATTATTTGTTGTTGTGCTCTGGCCTGTAAAGAGGTATTCCACTGGGCTTTATTATCAGCCTTTCCACTGCTCCACATAAAATGTGGAGGGTCGTACCAATCCCCTGAATCATTCACTCAGCAGCATTGTTTGGGTTTGGTTTAGGATGTTTCTCAAATTCAAGTTGAGGCTGGTTTGATGTTTTGCTCTTCAAAGTTATTTACCACCCAGCCCTTTTGTGGCTCCATTGAGTTCAGAAGTTGGCGCTGGAGCCATGTGCTGTATCTGAGCTTTCACAATAGCTGCCAAACAAATTAATCTTTTCCAAAGATGCAACATGGAAGACTATTGCGCCTTCTATTTTTATGGCAGTATTTTTGCTTTATTTCACACTCAGACTCTAGGCTTCATTCTGTGCCATTTCCTTGCCTTGGACACTGCATAACTCCTTACATGCTGAAGCTACAATATCTCCTAATTGTACTTCTATAAACCAGGGCAATATGCCAGTCTAGGATTTTCTGTGAACAAATCTAAACTGACCTGCAACCTTACCAGCATTCTTGTTTCATGGTATCCTTCATTTGAAAATAATGAAATAATAGAAATAGAAACGTAGAGCTGTCTCACGTCCCACACCGTTGGTGTGAGCTGATCTGTGTTACACAACATAAATTATTGGACCATTGGAACTGGAGAGCAGCGATAAATAGCATTGAGCTCTTCTATGGTGTCCATTTGAGAGCATTCATTAACAACACTAACTTTCCCGGGCACACAAAAAGGTAAATGACATTATACCTTCTTTACACTTAGTTATGTAGCTGAACTACATGCAGATCCAAGGAATGCTTCCTCTGGCTCTACCCACTATAATTGTAACAGATGCCCACTGTTACACCTGAGCACAAAACACAGACCCAGAATTCATTCTGACCTGACAGTAACATTTCCCCTCTCACAGGCTGGAGTTAGCTCTGGCCCCAAGGAATCACAGCACAAGCATTTGCCCAAGAACTTACATTCGTATGTGCAGTGAGTGTGCATGAAAACACAGGTGTTGGATGAATCCTTCTCATTCCACTAAGCAAGAAAACAACTTTTCCCCTTTTCTTAGCTGTGCCGGGACTCCTGATTTAAAATTAGATGCTAGTCCTATTTTGTAACTAATACATGGTGCACCTCAAGTCCGCTGTCAGCTGAAGGCAAGATACTGCTGCAGTGAACTCCAAAGCCTTTTGCATTGCCCGTGGGCCATAATGTTACCTCAGGAGGAGCTAAAATAAGAAAGTAATTTTAATAGTAAGTTTGCTCATGACCTGGGCAATGTGGAGCATCATTAGTGGGAAGTTTGGCTCCCTGCTCCACAGCAGGTCATCCCTGCAAAGGGGAAGTGAAAAAGAAGGAGGCAGTGCAATGCCAGAAAAGGGCTAGCAGTACCCAGGGCTTGCCTGGTGGGAGGGCTGTGGCAATCCTCTCAGGTCTCCAGGTGGGCATCCCCCCTAAAGAGCACCAGAAGTCACCTGAACCCTTCCACTCCCAACCCACCACCTCCTGACAGTCTCAAGGGGCAGCTGGAATTGCTCTTCCTGATGACTCAAGCAGTACAAACAGTGGGGGAATCTCTCCCCTTGTGAATCACCAAAAATGGAAAATAATCATCTTAAATTAAAGATGTAATCAGTCTGCAACCAGCAAAACTTTGTCAGCACAAGAATAAGACATTCTCCTTAATCCTGTCCTTGCTGAAAGAAGTTTATTCAAGTATTTACCTAACCTTGTGTTTAACCAGGAAATCCAGCTGAGCTAATCACTTTCTGCCATGGGCGCTGTCTGCCGTGGCAGTTTTGCGTGATTCCGTGCACTGCGGCCGTTCTTTCCATGGTTTAATCACACCCAGAGAGAGCCACACATTTTTCAATGATGTTTCCTTCAGAAAAATCAAAGAGCATTGTCATCAAAGAAGAGGTAAGAAAATGTTGTGCACTTTTTGTAGAGGTGACGCCTCTAGATGAGAAGCCAGGGGGTTCTGCCTCGTGTGCTTCACATGGACCCATTCTTCTCCTGCCCAACTTCACACAATTTCATTCTGTGTTTTACATCTTTAACCTGCAGTAATGTTCTTTCCTACTGAGATTTCAAACAAGAGGCTTCTTTTCTGTGCTGTAATACTGAGTTTGACTTCTTGGTTACCTCTATCAATATTGTGCCTCAGAAATAATACTGGAATATGCTTTGCGGTGTATCTTCTCATAAATAGTAAGATATTCCTTGTACACAGACACATGTGCATCCACACTCAGTTTGTGATAAGTTTATGGGCAGGAAGACATAAGAAAGAATAAAGAAGTCTTACTTTTCACAGGAAGGAAATTATATGGATAACAGCAATTCTAGGAATTCTAGATTTGCAGTTATTCTGGGTGGAGGCTCGCACACAAAAGGTCCTGAAGGGCAGTTGCTTAGGGAACTGCCACTCCCTGGTCTAACACCAGGGAGGGCATTGTGTGCCTCAGTTTCCCTGCAGGTAAAATGGTGGTGATTGAACCAACCTCATTCCAGACCTGTGGATGAACAGCACTATGTACATCTGCTCCTAATGCTGGTGCACTCTCCTACCATGGCAGTTGCAATGGTAACAAAACCAACCCCAAGTTGCCCTTGGATTTCACCACCTCATCCCACCTCTGTCTGTGCAAGAATCACATGTTAAGATCGTCAAAAAAAAAGAAGAAAAAAAAATGCAGACACTTGAGACTATCCCCCTCCTTGTCACTTGGAAAGATTATTCAACAATAATAATTGTCAAATAATTAGCTGCTACCACCCTCTCCATTGTCCCCTTCAAATCACCACCATGCTGAGTCACACTGTGGTGAGGGCCTTGCAAGCTCTGGGTGTCCCTGACGCCCCAGGGCACTCTACAAGGCAGCCTCAGAGCGGGTCCACATGGACCTCCCTGACCCACCCTAGAGCCACCATCCTGAGCAGCACCGAGCTGCCTCAGTTTCCCCTTAGACATCAGCGGGAACTGGAAGGCATGCAGCAAGCCCTCTGCTCTCAGCACCTTGCAGGATCAGGCCTGGAGTTAGAAAGTCATGCAGACGTGGCTGCAGTCAAATATGAAACAGCTGAATATGCTGCAACTGGGCACATTGTCTTCAGATCAGGCCCTGGAAGAATTAAAACCAAGTGTGTGATCTGAGCATGCTGAAATGAACTCCAAATGAAATTAGAGTTAGCTCTCTCCTTAGCAGGGAGCACAGGATCGGATTGTTAGGTTTTAATAAAGTGTGGCCAGTATTTTAATAAAGTGTGGCTAGTATATTATCCCACATGCTTTTACAATTACTGCAGAAACAAGGACAGGAACTTCATTAACACTTTACAGGGGAAAGAAAGCTGTGCTACAGGCAAATGATACATTGCTGTTGTGACTGTAGGTGTCCTGCATTTAAGAAAACAAGGAAAAATCCTGGGGAAGGGAGTAATTACACTGTCAGCAACCGTGTTTGTGTTAGCAATGAACTATTCCCTTCCAAGTCCCACAGCCGCAGGGAGCCCTGCTTCACAACACGGCAAATTTCTAGGACAGAAGGTGACTCCATAAACACAGCAAGAGCTGTAATGTGAGAGACAAAACTCCTGAAGGAAAAAAAACCCACCAAAACCCATGCAGAATCGTTTACAAAATGTGTTTTCCAGGCAGCTGCAACCACCACTGGCAGGATTACACTCCCCGCTTTCCGAGCGGAGGCTCAGTGCTTTGATAAAGCACAGGTGAGGTGTAGCTGGCGAGGTGCATGTCAGGCAGGATTAGCTCCTTGGCAAATTATCAAAGCCAACTGATAGCAAAACAAGTTGGGACTCTTCTACAGTGGCAGTTTAAAAGTAGGTGTAACTTCACCTAAACCAAATGAATACAGCGGGGGTGTAAGGGGACTACCTAGCTAATTAACCCCTTCATTAACTCCCAGGCAGATTACAGAAAACAAGGAGGTCTCAAGAAACATAAAATGGTGTTGGGTGAATTTGAGTGAAAGTTATCAGGGGAATTATTTCTGTGTAGTTTGGGTATTCAGTTTGGGGTGTTAGAAGGAAGCCATGAGGTAAAATGTTTCACTGGGTCTTGTAGTGTCTGTAGGATTCTCACGGTGCAGGAGCAAGCTCACAGTAAAACACACACACTATTCCTCAGAGTAGGGAAAAGCTGCTCTGCAATTTGGAAAGAGTAGCTCTGTGTATCTGTTGAGAATGTAAAACCACCCATTGAATCATTGTACAGAGTTTTGAGACAGATTTTTGTACTGTTTTGAACTGGAACAGCTGAGGCTCAACAAGAAAAATCCACATACGAGGAATTATTAATTCCTCCAGATAGTAAATACAGTAGGTATCTATAATGCCCGTAATAGCATAGATAATAATGCACAGTCTCAGAAATCCTGCCCTTGATCTTCAGCTGTCTTCTAACAGCTTTCTAATTTTGCATTTTGGTCTAACTGCAGCAGGAAATACAAACAATTGTACATGCTCACAGGGAGCACATGTCTTCATTTGGCGACCTGGCTACCCCGACAAGATCGTGCAGTTTGTGGAAACTCGGAGAGTATCCAGTTTTGTAGCACTGCATATGGAAAAACCAGGCATGGAAAACTGGGTGTTGGGCTAAAAATGTGGCTTGTCAGGGATAATGAGAGAGACGGGAGGCAATTAGAAAGGAGAAAAGTGACAATCTGACAACATGCTCAATTAATGTAATCAGATTTCACATTCACTTCGTGAGTAGTAAATCAAAGCATAAGTAGAAATGATATGAACTTTTTAATATTAAAAACTATTCCCATAATATGCAAAGTCAGGGAATGCTAGTGAATTTCTATCTGTCTGTTGCCAATCATTAACTGATTTAGGATAGACCTTGTTGAGTAATTACGTTTAATAAGAGCTTGTCTATACAAGCTGCTATCGGGTGTCATTTTATACCATTTCAAGCCAGATATAATGGGTTAGATGCACATATTAACTTTCTGTAATACTGTACTGGCTTTTTATGGGAGATGGGTGGGAAAATTCAAAACTGATTATTGTGTGGCTTCCTTTCAGGCAGTTGTATTTGATCTAATTTGATTTATCGCTGCACATTTTGAATGAACAGAAATGTCTCGAGGGGAAAAATGAGACTTGTTACAGTAAATGTTCATATTAATATATTTTCACCTGCTTGCTTGGTGGGCTCCACAGTTGGCTGTATTCATTACTGTTTGGGAGTCTTCTGTATTTAAAAACTACTTTTTATCTTTTTGCTGTCTCTTGTAGGGATGTACTGAGCTTCCCACACCCTCCACAAGAGGTGATTGTGTAACTAATCCATGCTGGCATAACAACGTCTTCACCTAGATTACTAATATTGCTAAACACAAATGCAGGACAAAGGCAGATGTCTGGTTTTTGTGAGTAAAGCACAGCTGTAACTCATAGGCAATTTTTTCCAGGTGGTCCTAGAGGATAATGTCTTGAACCTCAAAGGGAGGTGAGTATGGGGGTTAGATGTTCCACCTCTTTTAGAGAAGTGTATAAAAGTTTGGGTGCTGATATTACTTGAAGGCACAAAACCACAAACAGTTTTCCTGATTGCTTAAGGGCTTCAGGGTCCTCAGTGCAACTCAGCTTAGTCTTTAATGCTCTGCCATTGTTTTTCTTCAGCAGTGGGACATGGGGAGATGAACTAGTGCCTTTCTATGACACTCTAAGACAGGCCTAAGAAAATGCATAACCATCTGTGCAACTGAACCATCCGCTCTGCGATGGGAGGACTCAGGATTCTTCTGCAGTTTAAGGACAGAATAAGGAAAGTAGTGTTCTTTGAAGTTAATTGTTACATAAACCCTCATTCTAGGCACAGTTTATTTAATTAATTTCATTAAGCATCTGTACTTCACAGACTGCTGGATGCTATGAGCCAGGCCAATACAGGGCAGCACCACAATTTCAGGTGACTTGTCTCTGCATTTGCAGCTGCGCATTCTGTGCCTGTAAGGCCATATATTGTTTCTGATACCAACTGGATAGCAGGTTGTGTGCATCAGCTCTTGAGTGATTCACACCACTGACTGTGTTGGGTATTGATTGACTTGAAACAGCATTGCTGATGGGCACTGGAGGGTCTCTGCAGTGCCTGAGAAACCGGGCAAGCCACAAAAAGGGGCAGCGCATAAATGTCTGCATCTGAAAACAATAGTCAAAACACTCAGTACAAATCCATTCCTTTCTTAGGTGGGTTTTAAGTTCGAAACAAGGCTTTCCTGCCCTATCTAACTCAGGTAAGTCACTTGCATTGCAAAAACTTGTTATGGTTTTATTTGGCACTGTCTCTTCGAGTGTTTCTGTGTGTGTACTGGCTCACTGGTGCTACGTGATTGCCATGGCTTGTGTTTGCCTTGCTGAGGGATATCCCAGGCATGAACGCTTTCTGCTTTGTAGGATGACTTTCCCTTTGTCTACAAATGTTTTCTGGGTTGGTTTTGATGCTGATCTTCATTGGGTCAGCCCTGTTTTTGCTCTGTAGGTTACATACATGGGGCTGCTTCTTTAGAACAACGATGCAGCATCTGTGTGTGCAACACACAATTTCAATGTGTTTGTTGCTAGTGGTCTGAAGAAATACCTCCTAAATTAGGTCTTGACATGTTAGATGTTGGTCAGGGAGGAAATTTGTTCTGCTGACACTTGTTTGGATAGTTTAGTTGTGTTTGCTATTCACTATAAAATCCTTATGAGAAAAAAAGTGGAATTTACATAAAACTAGAGGAGTAGGGATTTATTTCAACATAAAGGGGGGGGGGCAGCTGAGAAAAGAAGATAATGTATTCTCATGTTCTCTTGACCTGTTTAGTAAGGCTTCTGTTGAAATTTCTCCTGTTACAGCATGGGTTTGTGGTGTATTATGTATGGCCTGGGTATATCTCTAGAATGGTCTAAACAAGAACATCTCTAAATCTGTGGGAACTTCAGATGTCAATCTCCATCTAGATGTGAAGTCTAATTTTCTCAACTGTATTTGCATCCTGAGATATACAGAGTACAGAAAATGAAACATTTGGTATTCAGAGGAGTATATGTTATTTGCATTCACATCTCTGGCGACTGCACATAGCAGCCCATGTTGCACACACAGGCTCTGCTGCCTGGATTGTTAGGGTGACAGCAGTCCCAAATCAAATATCCTGTGGAGTGACTCTGCCTTTTCTCACATGCTTACTTGTTAGGAAATTTCTCTTATTACCTGGGCTATAATCCTTCCCTGGGGGGATGCCTTGTGCACAAAATTACTTTCATTTGGCCACAGAAACTCCCTGTGCCTTTGGCATAGAAGTCTTCATACGTAGAGGAAAAACAATCTAAGGCAAAGCTACTTCATTTGTAAGACTTGGTGGAAAACATCTCATACGAAGCTGGATTGGAGGTCATTATTGAGCTAAACTCAGTCAATACTTGTTTTAAAAGAAAACTGGGGTTTTTCTGCCTTTGAAAAGCCTTTTGAGGCTTGATCTGCTTTTATTGACTGAGCTGACTAATGTGCTGGAGGGATGAGCTGAGTCTGCTCAGGTCTGGAGATGAACTAAAGGCAAGTCTACACTGGGCATCCCCTCTGCATCATACTTTACAGATCAAATGGGATGAAGAAGATTTTCCACATTTCCTGTATTTTTTTTAGTCTTTCCTTCCTTTCTTCCTCTCCTTTTTTCCCTTTCAACCAGGTCATCATATCTGGTATTTTGAGAGGCATTTTTTCAGCAGTGAAAATAATTTTGCATGAAGTGTCTGCTTTTTTTCCAGAAGCATTGCTTTTCATGGAAAAAGTGAAAATTAAACCAATTCAGTTGAAAATAAGATTAAAACCAAAAGCTTCTGAGCTTTCAGTGTAACTGAAAATATTTGAACGGTTGAAATTCCTGCAGATGGAGGGAAAAACAAACATATTTTTGCCATTTCTAGTGATTCCAGGCTTTCACCTAAAGGGGGAAGTTGGCTTTGTTGCAGTTGTTTTTTCCACAGCAGTTGCTATTTGAGTCCACTCATTCCCTCGTTCTCTTTTTATTGCTTTTCCCACAGTTTAAATCAGATTCAAATATTTCTTATCTTCCTACCCTTCTTTCTCTGTAAAACACCCAAATCTTGCTGTCATTTTGCTATTCATGAGAGGGAAAAAAAAGGAGACAGACAGCTGAAAATTATCGGATTTAACAATGGTAACTGAAATTAAAAGTATTATATTGATTTTTTTTTTTTTTTGGTAACACCTTTTTTAAAAAAATAAATAGTTTTCTCCCTCTCTTCCAAAACTTAATAGGCTCTGCTTGATTGTTTCTTAGATGGCGAGTGGATTCAAGGGCTTCACATTTCATCAGCATCCTTAATGAGCTTGAGGTGCCTCTAATAAATCTCAGCCCTTTTAATGAATTCTTTATAGGTCTTAACTGCTCCAGATAGAGATTGACGAGTGTAACCGGTAGCGCAGAATCTTGGCACGCAATAAGACGAACAGCCCCATCCTTTCCCTCTGGCATCCCATCTGAATTTCTGCAGCGGAGATAACCAAGAATCTGTCACTGCTATGAAGTTTGTGAAATTTAATTAGGAAACTAATAAAACAGCTCTCATCTAGTACTACAGTTACCTAGGAGATATTCTGTATTGTTTAAGAGCTTCTACCAGTGGAGCAGAATTGCATGTGTTAGAGACTTGGTATTTGAGCAAAGAGAGTTTCAGATTGACCACTTCTCTTTTGTAAACCGTTTTCTAGTAGGGTTAATACTCTAATAGATGTTTTTGCACTCCTTGAATCAGCCATTGATACACTATTGATGAGCAGAGGTTGGGATATTAGATTTAAACACCACTCACTTTGGAGAGAGGTGTGGGCCTTTTTAATTTTTTTCCCCAGTTTCTATTCTTGGTCACATCCTCAATCAAAAGGGCCCATTTTCCATTTCTAACTCCAGTACTCTAGAAATCATCCTAGCACAATTAGAGCTTTTCTCTCTGGGCTTTTTCAGAGTCAAAGAATGGGCCAAGTTCTCTCAGCTGTAGTGAAGTAGCCATAAATGACTGCAAGAGTAGAATCATATTAGATTCATCATGGTGGATCTTTCTGAAAGTTCTGCTTCTAAACAAATGCTGGGTGTGATGTGTCCAGATATACTCTTTTCTACTCAGTGGAAGTTTTGGCACTAATTTCAATCAAGGGAACTTCACTTTTATGCAATTACTTTCAATGTATCTCATAGTTAGTAGATTAGACTTTATTCTAGACTCTTTAAAATATAGTCCTGTCAACTAATCTGTAAGTATGCAGCTAATCTTAGAATTCACCAAAAAATGGGTTAATTTAGAACTTCTAAGATTTAAAAATTTTTCCCATACCACATCAGAAAACCACTCATCTTTTTATTTGTTTCAGATTTTTTTGTGATAAGTCAACTTATATTTGAGAATGAAAAGCTGCTTCAAAGATTTTTTTCAGTTCTGAAAATGCCAAAGAAAGCTTCTTTGACCATTTCAAAACCATTGTTTTTAGAAGAATAATTGAAATGAAAAAAAATCTACTGAAGCCATCCCGCCCCTCCTAACTGTATCTGTTTGTGCAAAGCAGCATATTCCAGCAATTAAAAGAAACCACATTAAAAAGTATTGACCAAGTCTACTTAATATTTATTGCTCTTTGATAACTGAAGAGAATAGTAAAATCTTCCCTGCAAGGCACCAGAAGGATTTTCTTGGAGAGCAGTTTTGCTGAGGAAATCATGGGTCCGTTATGACTTTCTCAGCTGAAGACCTGGCCTTTCCGCCCCTCAGTAAATGAACATCAAGGACTTTTTTGCACTTCCTGGAAGCTCATGGTAAGAGGATTTTATTGTTCGAGGCTGTAGATAGCACTCTAAGCTGGAATGGAGGCAGTTGTTTCCCCAAAACACTTAGATTGCAGTAAACTGCTGAGAGGGTGGTATACGTGTTTGTGCAATAGCATGATTGTTGGAGTCTTCCAGTGACAGATGTTGTTAAGCTGATTTATTATCAACATAAAGGATGTTCAATAATAATAAAACAATGATGAATCCTCACTTTCTGCTGAAAAGCAGCAGTTCATGGCCTGTGGCAGGCAGATGACTGAACTTGTAAGTTGAATTCTACAGACTTCAACTCAACAAAATCAAAATGTTTGTCCTTTAAAAATAGTGAGACATCTCTAGCATACTTCCAGTCCTCCAGAACAAAATACTCCAAAATTAACTGTATTTTCACGACAGCTCATAGTATTGTCCTAATGACAGCTGTGGTGTGTCTGAGGTGCAGAAAGTACAGAAAGTATCTTTATCTAGTTGCTACAAGGGAGTCAGGGCTCAGCTCTATTGTTAGATCTCTTGTTGTCTTGCAGAAGTGTCAAGTGAGTCATTTTTCCTTGCTGAACAATAGTGACCTCATTAAGGTGCTGTGAGCAGCAACTGTCTAATGAACACGGCACTGAGCTCCTTCTGCAAGGTAGCAAGTGTCCTTGAGCCAAGAAGTTTATGAAATTGTATCTGTGAGCATTTGGTCTATCAGACAAACCTTGTGCTGTTTGACTGACACATCATTAAGAGTTTCTTATGGTTAGGAAGGTATTGCATGGAATTAAATTATTTTCCTGCAGGCTGAAAGAATCTTGGGAATGGTACTTGATTATGGAGCTTGCTGCCTCTCAGTTATGGGTCTGATTCAGCCTTATTAACTGTTACTGAAAAATCACTTCTCTGAGTTATACCTTGTCTCTACTGAAGGGGCTCTGCTCCAAATGGGATGTCCATAACAGGACTTAAAATCATCTTTGTTGTAAGGAATATTGGCTGCTACTATAAGGAACCAAGAATGAATATGAATGTGCCACAGGCATCACTTAGAAGCGGTACATCTGAGAGTAAGGATGGAGTTAAACTTCTGTCTCTGTGGTATAATTACTGAGTGAAATGGGCTGTTTGTAATTATGATATTAAACCTGATAAAATTTTTGGGCCAGATTCTCTCCTTATTTATACTGGTATGAATCAACAGACCATGAGAGGAGATCTTGGCCAAAGAGAGTTCTTCAGATAAACCTCAGGCTAAACAAGATTGAAATCTTCCACACCCATGATACCCCTCCAAACATCTCTGCTGTTAAAGGCCAGGTACATTTGTGGTGCAAACCATATTACGATTATTGCTATTAATTAACTTTGTTCTGAAGTTTTTAAACTCATCAGGAGCACTAAAATAACTTGCATACCAAAACAATAGTGTTGAAAAGGTTTCCATATGTTTTCCATCTTTTCCAAGAAATTTTTAAATGTGGGCCTTTTTTTCCAGGAGCCCACATCCCCAGGGAAGCTATCTGACCAGCATGCCTTTCAGACTACACTAATTAAGGTGTTTCTATGTGAGTCACAGGGACTTTCCTCTTCTTTGATAAGAGATGAGTGATGCTCTTTGTGGGGAAAAAACCCCAGTGTTATTGATGGAGAGGAAGCAAGATAGCCTGTATATTCACCTGATTTTAGCTGATACAGACAGAACCATATAAAGGCTAGACTGTCAGATGATGTAACTAGCTTAACTTCTCTGACTTGCTGATTGAGCTGTCCTTATACATTCCCTTTATAAAACAAATATATGACATCAGTCAATCTCGTATAGCAACATGGCTTTGGATGTAAACCATTTCAAACACTGAACAGATTGAATAGCAAAATGAAAAGCTAGTTATGAAAAATTGCCAGAAAAAATCTAAATAAACAAAATATTATTTATTTACAATGCATAATTTCAGCAGTTTTGTTTATAACAAAACCTCAGTTCTTTTTGAGATAAAAGCTGGTATACAATATATTATCTTGGTGACTATCTAGCAATCATTCTTAATTTTATTTACTTAAACACTTGCAACTTAGCACATACAAAGTGATGAGAAAATCTTGATTGCTGAGTGTAATTTCTCTAAATCTTTGCTCTCATAAGAGGAGTTGTAAAGAAGAAATGAAAATAGGAAGCTCTCCCACAGCAGGCCTCTCCACTCCTAAACTCCTCTCTCAACTAAAAAAATATAATAAATTCCCACTTCTGTACATTCTGTACACTTTGTACATGACCAGCACTGTTGCATAAAGTTAACAATTAAATTAGTGGTGTTAAATTCGTAACAAAAACATGATGAAAAATTCATCGGTGCCAAATAGAATCAAGTTTCTAAAAGTTGTCCATTACAAAGAAAGAGGAAGAAGCAGTTTGTAATGAAGAGGGTATACTCTTTTATGAAGAGGGCAGCAGCCTTCGTCATAAGCAAGAGACATTAGCAAGAGATCATCAAAACTGTTACACCGACTCCAAGTTTGTGTGGTTTTCCCAAGTTCAGAACTTGTACATACAGCTGTGGGTCCAGTTCAGGTCAAAACTGGAAAGGAACTGTTTCCAAAGGCAAATTTTGTGTCTGAGGGCACAAGAATATCACAAGAGTAACTGCTATTGCAAAAGTTTTATCATTTGGGACTGCAAAATAGCGCAAAGGCGGTTAGTGGGATTTTGCCATTCCTGCTGCAAACTCCACTGATGGCATTTTGATGCAGCCTCCAGGTAGAAAGCCCTCACTGTCTCAGAGATATGGGAAGCAATTTTTTAGTCATTAAAATAGTTTTTAATAAATACTTCACCTATTATCCAACTCCCTGAGCAATTACATTATTGCTCCTTATCTCTAGAGACTGCTGTTTTGAATCCTTTTTTGTCTCCCAGGCTTAGCTGAGATGATGTGAATCACGTTGTAGAGTCCATGCATCAGACTGATGCACCAAAGTAGTTTGGAATTTGCTTCGTAGCTCTCATTTAGACTCAGTGAGGCACAGACCCCATGGGGATGGGAAATAGTGCTGGGGGTGATGTGTCCCATGCCATGGGATGCATTTCCCGTTGTCCAGACCAGAGCTGCATGTGCTCCTCCTCCAGCCTGGCAGGATGGAGTCCTCCTTCATCAGCACAGCACAGGTTTGTTCCTGGCAAATTGCAATTCAGACCTTTCAGCACTGTCACCACTAACTGCTATCAAATGCTTGGCAATTAGGAAGCAACTGCTGCTGGGAAGCAGCACTATACACAGGAACAGAAGAAACAGGAGGGTCCTGTATGTGCTTCAGACATATTTCAGCCAAAACAGAATTGGATGTGATAAGCCAGGAATTGGTCCTGCCAGGTATGAGAATGGCTTGACTTCGTTTATTCTGGGTTTTCTTTGTTTATCCAGGTTTATCTCCAGTCTGTGCTACACCAGGACATGATCTGAGCTGGCCCTCTGGGTTAAAGAGGAAAGTCATGAGCAGCCAACCTGCAGCTAAACCCACTTGTCCTCCTTCCCCATCCCTAGCCTGGAGCTGAGGAGGGCAGGTTGAAAACCAGCACCTGCCTCCCCTTCCCGAGTGGAGCCCTTGGCCAAGGATAAAACTGCAGGCAGCAAGCAATCCCTGGGAAATGGGTATATTTACTTCCTCCACCTGAGGAGTTATATGACCCAGCCGTGGCTGAGGTGAGTGGCAGGAGGGAAAGGGCTTTGTTCTTCGTTTCTGTTTGAACTGGCAATTCACATCGTCCTTCTGTTTCACACAAAAGGGTATTTGGTAATTTTGTATTCTATAACAATGAGTCTGGTATTTCCGTAGTGATGCATATTGTTATAATCTCTCTCTGCTTTGTTTCCTCGACATATTTTTTTATTAAAAAGTCTTCCCAGCCTTAAATAAGTACAGAATAAGTGTGGTCATTCTGGGAACATGAGAGGCCTGATTATCTGACCATCAAAGCCTATGCTGTAAACGGGATACTAGTAAACAGGAACTGAACCCCATATGGAGAGTTTGTGGTTTTCTTCAGCCTCTGTTTGTTATGTCTTACATCCTGTTAATTATAGAAAAAGAGCTGGAAAGTTGGAAATAATCTTTTCTCCAGATTATTTCCAGCTTCCCTCAGATAGAAGAAAATGCAGTATAGTACTGTCTTACCTTGCTTCCTTCAGATGTAAAACATTAAGACAGTTCATTCCAAGGGGATCACTTTTCAAGAGGATTATAAGTAGATTTTTTTTTCATTACAAAATGAAAATTAAGATCTTAGCATCTTATTCAGGGAATCTTTTCAATCTTAACATAGATTTTCATTGTATTTGGATTTTGTTCGTGAGCTTTTGATAACTTTTTAAGACCATTGGTAAAACTGGTGTAATTCACATCTGAGTAGGTGGGTTCTTAGAATGAAGATTTCATTGCACAAAACCAAATTACAGAATTTACTTTAAAATAATAGTTTTCAAGTTATCTATGTTTTTAGGAGGTCTTGCTAGTAGTGTATTTTTTCCCAGCCTACTGACAGCACTTGCTTAGCTGCAGCAGATTGTTCATGCATCCAGAGAAGTTTCTCCAGAGCTGGCCAAAGCATTGCACAGAGTAGACTACTCAGCCTGTATTCCCACTGCTTGTTCTTTACCTTTGCTTTATGTGAATGATTGTGCATCTTTCCAGCATGGTTCAGTCCAAGCTTCCAATGTTAGCGAATTAATTCAGAAGTGAACTAGTGGAAAGTTTTATCTCTGAAGTTTTGCCTTTTGTGGTACATTCCCCCTTTTTCTTAAGAATCTGCTCTGGAGTTTTGGTGCCTGATGGAGCCACAGCAGAGAAATGGTGTAAGGGGGGTCATGGATGTTTCAGACCATCTCTTGCCAGGTTAGGCTTTGGTTTTGCAAAGGAAAAAGTAAAAGGTTCAAGGTTTCATGCTATCTGTGACAAACTGAAAGTACCAACCACTGCTTACGTTTCTTAGACAGCCCTGAACCAGAGACCACAAATAAATCTGCCCTTATGTTATTTTTCAGCTCTCTACTCTCAACACTGTTTCTTTAAACAGCTCTCTGATGGTAACCATCTGCTCCAAATTGCTCCATTGCTCTTCAGCTCTGCAGGGCCAAGTCTCATACACTCTATCCCCAGCAGCAAGTTCAGCATCCAGGCTCAGGCCAAGTCCTCCCTCAGTGATGCAGAGCCTCAGCAGCTATCGGGTCTCATCCCCACAGGGAGGAAGATGGGAAGAGCTCTCCTGCCACATATTCCCTGGGCTCAAGGCCTTGCAGCACCTCCAGTCCTGGGGCTGCCACTGGGACAGGAAAGTAATGTCAGGTTTATGGGATCACCAGAAAAAATTAAAGAAATGTCAAGAGAATTGGCTCTTATGAACAATGAGGTTTGGATGCTATAAAAATGCTCAGTTCCGGCGTAACTCTGCTCCTATTAAACTCAAGGAATAAAATCCCTACCAGCTTTACCAGGAGCAGAGTGTGGCTAGTGCTGAGAGCTTTTGAAAATCCCACTGTATAGCTGCACTCATTTTATGTATCCACTTAAATGACATGATTAATAAAATACCAATGGAGCTCCAAACAGTTCTGTGTTCATTTTCCAAAGCAGTTTGACTCATCCGTAATCATAACCAGACTTCCAATTACACTGGATTTTAATTGTTCTCCTTTAAGGATAATTACTAGTACTCTGAAAAAAATTACTATGAGTAGCTGGTGATGAGTAGGAATAGGCATCCTAGCTTCTCTCAGTCTGTTCTGTCATTTGAGTTACGAGGAATGTAATCGGATATGTGACACCCAGACAGAGAGTGGTTTCCAGGATCTGAGAGTGCTCTGTTTCAGTTAATGTGTTAATTTGGGTTCCATCTTCTCATTTGTTCTGCTTTGATCTATCATTTCATAAAGCCAAAGCACCAGAGTATTAAGTGTGTGTGCTTGATTTATATGCAAGACTGTATTTACATACACATTAATACTTCTAAAGTTTTGGTCCAAACTTCTGCAAGCCATGGTATGGAGTAATACGAGTTGTAATTTTACACTGCGTGGCAACAACTGGTGGGAATAAAATTGGGCTGCAATTTGGCTGTATTCACATACCAGAAGCTATTTTCCATTTGGAAATTTTGATTATTACCAATTGAAATATATCTGTAAGCAAGCTGTAAAGTGAGGCATTACATGACCTGAAGGGCATGGAGCAATAGGCTGGGTCTCATGCTCAACATATCTAGACTTTCAAGAACATGACATCTCAGCAAGTGAGACTTCTTCTTCTTTTTGTCTAAGAATAAATAGTCAGGGACTTGTTCTCCAGACTAGGAGAACAGTTAGGACTGGATTTTCTCAAGTGCTGCCTGAGAGGTTAGATTTGTGATTGTTCACATCACGGGGCTGTTTTTTGGCATGATTGTATTTATACTCACCTAGTTAAAATGCCAGTGCCAGGATTCTGCTGCCATTTATCCATATAATGCCTTACCCATTATACATGGGTAAGGAAAGTGTCATTCCGGCAGCCTGGGTCTTTAAACTTTTCAGGGCTCTGGAAAGTTAAACATTTTTTTACCTCTGACATCTAGCCCAAAGGGATTAGCAGAGCTGTTAAGATCCAGAAATTATTGTACTTCTGTAGTACTTTCTTTTTATAATTCATGTAGAATCCTTTGAGACATAAAGTAATACAATAATGTAAATATAATAATATAATCCTTTGTTTTATTATAGTAATTATTTGTATTAGATAGGTATGGTTTTAATAATCACGTTTTTCTTCAAAGTACTCCACAAACTCCATATTATAATTAATTTTATTTTAAAAAAGGTTTCCACTGGGAAATACTGACCTTTAGAAATACGTAGTTTTGCTTGTAAAATGTCTGTTCCAGTGATACTTCCACTCAATATGGTGAAATGTAAGAAAATTTCAGAGATAAAGGTTGGAATACCAGCCTACAACTCTGCCAAACAGATCTCAGCCAGTTTAGCTGAGCGGTGGAGGTCTCTGGTTCAACCTCTGCTGCACAGCCTTCAGCTGAGGAACTGGGACTTGGCACTTCTGTTAAGTTGCCCCCTGAGCTATCAGATAAGCTGGATCTCCCTGGTTGGAAATGGCTGACTTTGTTCTTTGCTGGAATTAAAAGCTCTGCTTGGGTTAGTTTGATTTCTGGTTGACTGGTTTGTATTTTCTGTGAAGTATATCTGCCCCATCACTGCTGTGGCTTTGCATGTTACGATGGAGAAGTTGTGGAGTTTGAAGATTTTTTGCATTTCCTAGAAGTGGTCAATGACTGGGTTTGCCTTCCATCTAAGATTTTACTCAGTGGAAAGATTATCTTAAGCGTGAACTGATGTCCCCTGCCCTGTGATGGTTAGTGATATGAATCTGCTGCAGAGGGATATGGTTGTCCTGCTGGTTCATGGCCTGGCTCATCAGTGAGTCTGAAATTGTAAAGGTCCGTGGCTTGCTCAGAGCTACGAAGCCATTATCAGATCTGGATGCAAATCCAGAAGTCGATGGTTTTGAGAGCTACCCTCTCAGTTTGAAGACACTGCTTTCCCTCCATTTCGTTTCTGCTTCGTAAACATGTAGCAAAATTTTGCCTCCTTTCAGCTTGTCAGAATAATCTAATCCAGACATTTCTGATTTAAATTATAGCCTTTTCCAACTAACAAACTTCAGAACTGGCTTTCCTTTTAATCCCTTTTTATTTATTTATTTTTATATATCTTGTCTTAACAAATTACATTGCTTCATGTCATCTTAAACGATGTGGTGTAAAATTAAAAGAAAAGCCACTTTGTAATGTATCAAAATGTTATTTATAAAAACCCCAAAATGTTTGTCATTTATTTTGCTTACAAGTAATCCCAAGAGGCAGCGCACTGTGAGGTTTTCTTTGAATGCCTTTACAATAGGAGCCAACCACACATTTCACTGAATCAACAGGCTTGTCTCGAGATATTTATGACATGAACATTGAGACTTCTGTTTAGTCAGCCACCACCAGGGAGGACAGCATTTTTTGATAGCACCTAAAGAAATTAGGCATATGTTGTCTAAAAGGGTCTTTGAAACACTCAAAAAATCACTGAAAACACAACTTTGATGGCTAAGTCATTTACGGTCTTGCAAATACTGTGCTGAATAGCAATTTCCACTGCAAAGAGAATGGAAAATGAATGTGCAACACTCCCAACAGCTGGAGCCAGCAGCAGCACAGCTATCTTCACCATCACCAGCAGAGACAGAACAGCAACAATCCCATTTTGTCCCAGGAACTGAGAAACTACCATTAGCTCTGGATATGTCACCTATAAAAAAATCATTGTCTGTCTGCACAGCTTCCAGGCTGACTTTCTGTCACTCCCAGGGAGGATGCTGCCCTTCGTTTCACCCAGGGAAGACTGGTTGCCTCTGAGCTGGGACTCTTTGGCTCACTGCTGGTGGAGGACTATGCCCTAGTTAACAAGTATCTCATTACTCTGCGTCATGTTTGCAGTCTGAGTTAACTCCAGAACAAATAGTAGCTTTTTTTTGTATATGAGCCTCCATCCACAAGATCTCCAAGGAGTGTAGCAGCAGACCCCTTACCTTGGGGATGAAAGGCAGGGGCATATTCTGCAGTGGCTGCATGGGTGCTAGAGCAAAGCCCAACCTGTGAGGCTGATGCCAACCTTGGTCCCAGTTCTCCAGACGCCTCCTCTTACCACAACCCCTTTGAGTGTCATCTGAACAATTTTTCCAATTAGAGCCAGACTGCTTCATCATGTCCTCGGTATGAAAAAACTTGCGAAGGGGGCAACCTTTGATCCTAAAAGCTTTCAGAAGTGTTAATTCCTTGTCTGGAATATTGTCACGAAACGGCTGAATTCCAGTGCGTAGAAGAGCACAGGCGGCACCCGGGGGGCGAACGCAGCCTGCTCAAAGCTGTGCCATGTGGAGAAGGGCATTTCTTGCTAGGCTTTGTGTTCAGGCAAAATGATTCTTTTAATATGAGAGACTCTTATCATGGTTCATTTACTTCCATGCTTGTGGTTTTGCCACTTGGGAGCAATTATCAGATCCTCTGATTAATGCTAAGGGAAGAGCTGACGTTTAGATGGTGAATTATGTGACTATTTTTTGGTGGACCTTTGTTGGTATTGAGCTAGAAGATGTTAATGCACTTTGGTCCAATTAAGCTGGTGATTACCTTGTGCGTGGCCATGCTGTGTATTTTGTTAGCTACATTCCTTGACTGTTTGAAAAGGAAATATTGATAGAAGTTTGAACACATGCTGTTAATGATTTGCCTTTACTATAATAAAGGCAGGCTCTTAATTAAGATCCACTATGTTTTTTTCTAGTGCATTTTTTATTTATTATTTGCTTTGATTTTCCAGAATGTCTCTGCTCTAACCATTTCATTTCTCTTTTTGTCCCAGCAGTATTGATGTCACTTGGAGATCTGATCAACAACATCATAAAAACAGTGCCAGGAAAAGCCACAAAATATTGCATAAAACCCAGAAGGATTGAAAGTTGGTGGATTTCTTTCAAGAGACATTTTTCTTTTCACTGGTGAGTAGGTGAAACCATTTTATTTTTCCTGATTACGGTCTAGAATAGCTCAAGTTTCTGCGACTGGTGTTTTGATGCCATTGATTACCTTGCTGAAACAATTTGACAGCAGCAGTGTTTTTCTCCAGTGCCCTTGTTGTAAATTATATATATTTCACACTCCATTATTAATTAAAAACAGTTTATTTCCATTTAAACAATGTAATTTTTTGAGGTGGGAAGAGGATTTATTTGACTTACGATCCTTCATTGAACTGGGAATAGAAATGGTTTGCATCTTCTGAAGCTGAATGTAAATCGAGCAAAATATTTATTGCAAAGTCTGAAACTGGGCATAACTCTTTGGAGCCCCAAGGCTCAAATGAAGTTTGCAGTGCTGGTCAGAAGTGTCCTAAAATGAGCCAAAGGCAGGAACTTTAAGGAGGAAAAAAAATAGTGGATGATTGTTCTCCTTTCAAGCATTTGAAGGGATTAAAAATTGCACCCAAAGTGGAACGTTAAATTCAACCTCAACTATGGAGACTGTGAGCCAGAATTTGCATTTCCTTTGTAGTATTTCAGTGATGGAAAGAGCGCAGAGAAGTGCTGCAGCTGGCCCTTGTAGGAGCAGATCACTGCTGGGGTAGGTTTGTGCACAGCTCCACTGCTACAAGGGACAGAGCAGCTGCAAAGCAGCACTGGAGAAGCAAATCCAAGCAGTTGTCCTGGCTGCACCTAGCTCTGGAGATCAGGGAGTAAGAATTATTTCCCCCGTATTCCTTCCTCTTTCTCATAATTTTTTCCAGATTAAACATTGATTAGATGTAGAACAGCTTCAAAAGAAGTTTTCTTTCCTCTGTCAAATATCTTTCTGTGAAATACAGCCTATGGACAGTCAGTTGACTTCTCTCCAGCATATTTACTGATTTCATACAAATAGAACCTCTGGAATCATTAATCCAATTAATTGTAAACTGTCTTTTCAACTGATATATTCAGATTTCTTAATGGAGATTTTTGGGTTGATAACCTTCTGCCATCTTAACCTTTTTAAGACACAAGAGAGCTGGACAGGGAGAAACACACCCTTCAAAAGGGGGATGTTTCACCTGCTGGACACACGGTCACAAACTATTGCACAAGTAACAGCATCCATCTGTCAGACAGTGAAGGGTTTAGGACAGGACAGATTAACCCAAGTAAGTTGTCCATTCTGAATGGTGTACATATCATGACTTCACATACTGTGCCTCACTTTGATAATGTTCTTCCCCAAAATTTACATGATCCAAGGAGGAAGGAAAAGGAGGGATGCTTCTCGTTTGGTTTTGGGTTCTCCAGAGCTGAAAATGAGTTTTTCTTTTCCAAGAAATTCAACCTTACCCTTATGCTTGCTTGAACTGTGTGCCACATAGTCATTGGTTTGAAATGCTGTTCCTTGAGATAGCTCTGGAGTCTTGTAAATTGTAGGGAAATCTCCCTCCCACTTAGACTTTTTAATTACTAGAGAGGAAGACTTGTTTCCAAAGCTCCCTCAGGATCAACCCAACCTGGGTCACTGTGGTTTTCCTACAATGTTGACCTGAACTGGGAAGCTGCAGACCATGGGTACAACCCTGACTCCTCAAGGTATAGGCTCCCCAGAGAAGCAATGTGGTATGTTCTGGGGATGTGAGACAGGCACAGCATATGATGCTGTCAAACCTGTTGTTCTGTTGGACTGTTCTTGTTTCCTAGGCTATCTAAACAAACAAAATTAGAAGGCACAGGAGGCTGATCTGGCTCCAGTTTCTGTTTAAAATAAAGAAATAAATTAAAGGCTAAACTGACTGCAGCAAAAGACATTACAGAAATCCAGACTTGATAAGTAATGAAAAGCATGGATAACTAGTTCAAGACTGGGGATGGGAGAGGAGCAGAATGCAGTGTAGTGATGAGCCTTGGATGATAAAGGCTGTCTTAATACTGCACACTTTCTAAAGGACAAAGTGGAGTCAGTCTTTGCTGCCCTACATCCTACCACCAAAGCAGGGACATTTGATTTCCACCAAAGGAGTTCAGAAATATTAAGAGGGTTTCAGTCATTATTTAAAAGTGAAAAGCTGGACTCATGTCCTGGAGTTTTGTGGGGTAGCAGCAGGGGGGTTGGGCTCCTGGATGGAACAACATGAGGTGGAACTTCAGCTCCTGCAGGTTCCCCCACTCTTCACCAGCCTTGGCTGTCTTTCCCTGCCTTAGCTTCATCCAGACATTTATGTCAGACAAGCTTCAAAAGAGCAATGCAGGGAGGCTGTCATTTCTGTTTAATCCAGAAGAACTGTTTTACCAGGTATTGTCTTTGTGCTTATCCTAAAACTGTATAAAACATTCTGTCAGTTACAGAATATATACAAATAACATACACTCGCGGGCTCTGAGAGGATGAAATCCAGATGGAAGGTTGTTTTCTCAACATGGGCCAAACCCTAATCTGCTGCAGGCTGGCACGGCTGCCTGAGGACAATGCCAGTTTGCTGTAGGAGAGCCCAGACACATTTTTCTACACAGGCTTCACTCCTGCTGCCTGAGCTTCACCCACAGCATACGTCAACTTCACAGTTACCTGCCATGGCTGCAGCAAGCTCAGAGAGACTGTGATTCTCATTCACCTGGATGTGATTCTGGGGCTGTGAGTTGGGACAGCAGCATGAACATAAACTGTGTTTATCCCCTGGGCTGTGAGGCCAGCAGCTGCTCCTGCTAGGAAGATTTTCATATGGCCTTGGCACAGTCTTAAGTGAATTAACTGTTCTTCATGGGTGGGGACAGAAAATCGGTCTCCTTTGGACTTGCAGTCATTGTTGTAACATTAAATCTGCAATTGGGTGCAAGAGAAAAATTGATTAAAGAAATAATGAACTCTTAAAATTAGAGTTTTTAAAGTAATTAAAACCAGAAAATAAGTGATGTGAGAAGATGAGCAAAGAGTACCTGTGTATATTCATAGTCATTTAAATATAAACCTCTTTTATTTTTGAATGCTAGTCTCTGCCTCTCCCCATCCTCCCTTGTCCCCTGCCAACAGGGCAGTGTAAACCTGGAGGAGCATCACATCTAGCAGTTAGTGTCAATCACATTAACTCACATCACACAACCTGAATAGCTTGTTGTTTTGCCATATAATATCTTATTTCTGTGTGGGTATCTGTTGGTCAAAGCACGAAGGGGGAGCTGGGACAGGTGTTGGGTGGCAGACCCTTCTGAGTCAGTTCTGCAGTTTCTTAAGTTCTGAACTTTGGTTTCAGTGGCAGTTTGGCACCTATACAACAATCAGGTATTTAAACACCACTGTGTGTCTGGCCTTTCTGTTTTGGGAAGGATGAGAAAAGGATAGATGTCTCCAAAGCCTGGATGGCATAGAGAAAGTGAGCAGGGAATGTCTCTTCCAGGAAAGCAGCAAGGGGCTATCGAATGAAATGAGCAGGTGGCAGATTCAGCGTAGGGAAAAGGAGATTCTTCTTAAGTTTAGGTGAGTTCAAAATTCACCAAAGAAAAATCCATCCAGACCTCTTACATCCAGTTGTAGTACCTGCGAGTGCCCTTGCAGCACACATCCCGGGTGGCTGAGCATCCTCGGGGAGGCATTGTGTCCTGCTGACTGCACCCCACGCTCCCCACCAGGCAGGGCAGCCACCCCTGCCAGCCACCAGGGACGGCTGCAGACACAGGTCAGGATCACTACAGCCATTCCTAAAGCTCTTAGAGAGCCTAAACAGATATTTCACAAGGCAGCTTTGAAACTTGATTAATGTGGACGAATCACTTTGAAATTTTTGGATGAAAGGGGCTGCATAACTGCTAAGTCTAGCCCAAAACGTGCTCTGTGTGATGTGAAAATGATAACTGAGTTGACAAAACTCATTAAATGCAGCACCTTTATCATATGGTATAATCTGTAAAATGTTGCAATAGAAAATGTTGGCAAGTTACCAGCACATCATCATCCTATTTCAGTTACAGAACAGTGACATGGTGATAAGCTCCTACTTGTTCAGCATCAAGTGCTCCTGGGATGATGTATTAGGAAATTCCCCACTGGGTACCTAATGTTTTACTTCTGCCCGACGGCTTTGTGCCGGACCAAAGAGATGAGGAACTGCCCCCACCAGTGACTCTGGCTGCTGTCAGCTCGTGGGGCAAAGGCTCCAGCAGTGCCCCAACAAACAGCGATAGACATGGGCAGCAGTTACAGAAAGCTGCTTGGAAAAACACTGTACAGATTTCACAATTAGGACACATGTCAGTCTTCTGAGGATTAAGACAAGCCTGGTCCTTCTCAAGCAGCTGATCTCCACTTGAAGGACATAAGAGTTGTTTTTCTGGTTTTGTTGTCACAAGCCGAGATAATTAAGGTTTGGATCATGAAAATTTTATTGTGGGGGGCAAAGAGATTGAAGAGGCTTTTGGCACGGTGATAGCATTTTGGAAAAACTTTGTGAGAATCCAGATTTCTTGCTGCTGTCTGGAATAGAGAAAAGCCAGCTAGGTGTCATGGGGTGTTTTCCTAAACTTTCTTATACTAAAATAAGTTTTAAGTAAAATAAATCCAGTGTTTTAAGCAAAATGATCTGCATAGTCTATTGTTGAGTTTGTAGGGAAATGTAACAAACAGTATTTTCAAGTGGTTTTGTATTCCAGTGAGACTATTTCACAAGCTTGTTTTTAGCACTTATGGAACCCTTTATATTTTCAGAGCTCCTGAAAACAACAAGCTTACAAAAAAAAATACAAAATACAAGCACTATTTTTAGTTCTGTAATGTCTAAAATAATAGCACATTGACAGGAACCTCATCAGCTTCAATAGGATGCCACAGTGCTTGGTGGTTTACGGTCCCCCTCCAGTTCCCAACTGGCTCAGCTCAGACGGGCGAGCCCGGCTTGCTGCGATGGAGCCTGGGTGGGCACATTTTTTGGGCTGGCCAGCCCCTGCCACAGAGCTGTAGCAATCTCTTCACCCACTGCTGAAATACAGCCATCTCTAACCTGGCCTCTTTTGAACACCACTAGAAAGCCCTTAGCTCCAGCTTTCTCCTGTGAAGCCTGAACGTGGAAAAAGTGGGTTTTCCATTGGAGCACTTCTCAGTTCTTTCTAATTTTTGACCCTTTCTTTCATTTCTTTCTCAGCCGTTATTTCTTCCATTCCTGAATTCCTTTCCCAGCATTTTATGACAGGTAGTAGAGGCTCTTTCCAAGCACTGAGCACCTACTTTGGCATAAACACAACTGCACGGGGAGCAGGACAGACATGCCGTTCCCATCCCATGGCTCTCTGAGCCATCCATCCCAGCTGCCTCTGAGCAACGTATCCTCTCTCACTGTAACCCTGATGTTTCTCCCAAAATGTAATATGAATCCAGGAGCAGCTTTGTTGAACTATAATCTGGGTCAACAGTGTCTGGTAGGTTGAAAGGTCACACTGAAACCCCATCTGTTTTAGCTCTCCATTGGAACCATGAAAGTACTTTAAACTTGAGATGTTCTGTAGCATTCCTAAATTATAAGTAATGCGTAGTGACACCAAGAACTGTGGTCTAGAAATGCCATGTTTCTCTCTCTCTTTTTTTTTTTTTTTATCTATCTGGGTGAAACATCAGATTTAGGAAGTAAATTCAAATCAGCTGGACATAGGTCAGTGGCTGTGTGCCGAGAGGGACGATATGGTAGGTGCCTCTGGCCCATAAAAAGCCTGTCCTACTGAGATCTGGCTCCAGGGCTTATTAAATATCAGCCACTTTTAACTAGTAAAAGACCAAACAAAATGTGCTTTTTCTCCTTTGATGATTAAATTCAGCCTGAAGTGAGTGGTATCATATATATAAACATTTGCTTTTATGTATGTGCTGTCCTAAGAGATTAGCACATTTGCATGCTTACTTTTAAGGCTCTTTTGCTTTCAGGTGATAGCAAACGTAACCTATAGACTGAGGGAAGTGTCAAGGTGTCAGGGAGGGCAGAACACATCTACCTTTCTTCTGTCACTTGGGATCCAGCCAAGTCCCTTCAGAATCTGCCCTGGAACTGCTCAGTGCTGCTGGTTCCCACTGCTCCTCAGCCCAGGTCCAGAGCTCTGAATCATTTCCAATGCCATGACTTTCTATGTGCTTCAGGGACCCCTTTTTCAGTGCAGTTAATTCTGGAATGTAAAGGAACAAATTCACGTGGGAGGAAGGTCAGGAGTACTGACACTTTTATTTTGCTCTAGGGGCAAGTGTAGGTTAGGTCTAAGTATCTCTGATCAGCTGGTTTGTTTTATCCATTGAACATCACAGTGTTAAATCAGTAAGGGCTGATTAATGTGGGGCTGTGCATAGTCAGGCTGTGCTGTCAATATTAATAGGGGAGTGCCTAAGACTGCAGCTGCAGGAATTGATTTTGGAGGAATCGACAAGCTTTAACTTCAGCAACATTTCATAGTTTTCTTAATGTCTCTGCTGTGCTGTGTCAGGCACAACTGAATTGAGAGCAGTGGTGAAACACCCCATGAGAGTGACTCTGGAGATGTTCAAGGGAGAAGACTGTGCCCCCAGCCTGCCTCTGTCAGAGAGCACATCCTTCTAGGGATGTTTGTTATCACTGCCCCCACCATGCCATCCAAAATCAGCCAAGTTACCTCGAAAATAGGTCTTTGCAAACTCAGCTGGGTAGGGAAGGAGCAATGTATGGCTGGCAGGGAGCTGGGACAGTTACCTCCTGACATGGAAGAGGACACTGCAATTGCAAGACTGTCAATAAATGGCTGTGATTTTTCACACAGGGATCTTTTGCTCCAATAGAAACCAAAAGACATTGACTGGCACTGGGACTGCTTAGGGGCTGAAGAGCAGGGGCAGCTTCATACTGGAACATTCTTGAGATGTCTTCTCCTACCAACAGCCCCTGTACTGTCTGGTGTGAGTGCACACCTGCCTTGGTGCAGGACAACTTTCTGTACAGGTATACCCAGCACCTTACCGACAGCTCCCGATACACTGTGGGTTTAAAGCTGGACTATAAACCAAAGACCACACTGGTTCTGTTATTTATGGCTAACACAGAGACAGTAACATCCTTGGCTACCTCCTCCTGCCACCTTTAACCTTCCAGCTCTGTCCTCTGCCTCCCCATCCTCAAGTAACACAAAGATGAGAACCAAACTCCTTGCTCTGGACTACAGCGTGATAATTGAGCAGAGTCACGCTAGCTACACAGAGACAAATCTGCAACTGATTATGAGGTTTTCTTCTCAATTAATTGTTAGAAGCAAAGAGACGTTTGATGTTTAATGTCTTTTTCTTCTTGTTAAATGCATTCTCTTTGCCACCCATCCTCAGACACTGGGAATAGATGGAATTGTATAATGCAAAGGCTGCGGAGTTGTCAGTGTACTCATACATGAGCTGTCTCAAGCATTTGTCTGCTGTTTTGATGTTACACACAGGTCTGTAGGGGACTTTGGTTTTAGATCTGTTGACAAAGAGACATCGACATCTTACTTGGAGGCACCAAATGAATCCTAAACCTGAGTTCAGGGTGTGAGATTTAGATGCCGTGCATATTCTCTGGGCCAGGAGAGGGAGGATGTGTCTCTTCTGTGCTCTGTGGACGTGGTATGTGATTGTGAATGTTAAAGTGTGCCTGGGCTGTCCTCACAGATCTGTCTTTGGACAGAGGAAGGCAATTCCTCTGTCTTCAAAAATCTTTTTTGGAGCTGATGTTTCTTTATGTGGTCTGAGCCCAAAAACAGCCCTTTGGGAAAAAAATTAGGGCAAAAGCAATGGGAAGGAGGTTAGTGAGAGTTTTAAAAGGGAGAGGAGTCAATATGTGCCTTGTGTGACTGAAGAGCAGAGCCTTCATTTAAGGTGAAAATTTGGGACCGAAAGGACAATTAGTCTGTGAAGCCTTCTGATTTTGTACTTAACTCATTTTTATTTAAAAAAATGGTGAACATGAACAGCTTGTGGACATTTTGCATCTTAGGAAATGCTAAACTTCTCCAGTATTTTATAAATTCAGAAGCTTTACAAAGGTGCAGGGGACTAGCAGTTCATTTTTGAGACAGGAAGATGAAGCTCAGCATCCCTGGGTATCTTAGTGCTGCTGAAGTCATTGCAGGAGCTGGCGGAAAGCATCCTTATTCACAAAGCTGAACACCTCCATATTAGACCTGTGGGTGAAATCCTGATCCCACTCATGTCCCTGGCAAACTTTGTCTTGTTCCTTCAGGGCTTGGTTTCAACCCTAGTCTTCTATAAGGCTGCTCAGTACAGTTGAGACTCAAAATTAAGCACAACTTGAAAGATTTGAATTAATTGTAATTAAGAAAATGACTATCAGAGCTCTGATTAAGACTTTGAGAATTCCTGGTTCCCAGTCTGCTGCTGCGACCACAGGCAGGATTGAACTGATTACAGAAATTCTTTGGGAGGCTCATTATTTTAAATCTAATATTTTGAACTTTCAGGAAGATCTGATGTCGATCAGAAAGTGATGAATAGCTCTATAAAAAGGTAAACTAGAGACTGGGCTCTTGTAACTTGGAAATTGCCAGAGAAAACAAGTAAATCATTCTGCACTAGACTGTATTTTAAGTTACCAATTGCACCAATTACTTAAGATAAATCTCTTAATTTGTTCTGTTTTAAAAACAATGGGGATGACATATTTCACTCCAAAAACTTAATAAAAAACATATTTGAGGTACTATACATCCTTTTTCAGATTTTTATAGTGAATTTCATGTTACAGCAGTGATGGTTTACAATCTGCTTAACCATTTTATTACAGCTAGAAGGGAAGTTTTGTATATATGTTCATACATATATATTTAAATAAAATGAATAATTGTCAAAATTTGGCAATTTTTGATGTACCAAATAAACTGATGTGCTGAATGGGATGGGGAGCAGGACAGACAGAGGAAAACTCAGCCCTGCATATGAATCTGCCTCACTGATTTTTTCTAGTGCAGTTAATAATTTCCCTTGAATGCCCTGCAGAAGCAGAATCGATTATTATTTGTTCAGCCTAGAGGCACAAGCCAGTTGTGCACTGTGTACAGTCCAGCTGGCATTTCTCCTGTCTTCCCTGTGCTTTCCAGGCATAGAAGTACAGAGATCCTTGACTATCAGAGGTGAAGGTTTAGCTATCACACAGCTAAACTTCAGCACTCCCTGCTTTTGTCGGAGGTTTTGGTGCTCTGGCATGCCTAGGGAAGTATTACAATAATGTGGACTTTTTTTTCCCTTATTTTCTCTTTTTTTCTTATAAATTAACGTAATGTTTAAATGTGCTGTCAGATTTTATTTTGGCTGCAATGAAAGTTCAAGTCACTTCTTGTCTTATCCAAAACAGCGCATCCTATCTTTACCCTACACATACACAGCCTCTTTCAGATGTGGCAGGTTGAGCACCCAAACTCATGAGTGACTTTTGAAAAAACTGGGCAGCATGAAAGCCCCGTGCCTCATTCAGGTAATCTCCCTCTGCTCTGCTGAAATCTCTCCCTATATTTCAAGCAAGGAAAATGTCTGGCAGCAGTAGCAAAAAGCAAACATTTCACATCAAAAAAATGCCACTTCAAGAAGTATGCAGACTTATTCCCCAGAAATGTTTGATGAAATTATCTGCTCTTCTTCCAGGTTTGTCAAAGAGCCCATCGCTGTTCTGGATCCCAAGGGACGTAAGGACAAGTTCAGCTCGTGTCACCCTTCTCAGTTTCGTTAGCTGACATGTAACTTTCACTTGGATGCATCATGTAAGTAGACACAATACTTTCAAGAGACTTTGTACAAAGTCCTTCCTATGAGTGCCCGTGGGCATTACAGCATATATGGCAATATTGGCTCCTGTTTGCCCTGGCTGCAGCAGGAGTCCTGCCCTCCTACAGCATGGATCTCACTTCTGCATATAATACAAAACTTGGTGCATTTGAGGCAAAGGTCACTGCAGACAAGGGCAGAGGCAGTATGTTGCATGAAGCACACACAGAAATGCTGCTTCTGGGGCACATCAGCTAAGCTTTGTAACTTGTTTTATTCAGGCTAGGGTCAGCAATGAAAAACTGTGAGGAAAGGAGGGAGAAAGGAGGGCTTTTCAGGTAAAACCAGAGTGAATACGCTTATTTTCTCACTGGAACCAGAAAGGTAGTATTTCTGTTCTTGCTGAAATTTGCTAGCTGTTTGAGACAAGATTTCTCATGTAGAATCTTCTACAAGAAAAGAAATAACAAAAAAACCCCACCTGAGGCTGGGTCTCCCCTGTGCCACATGCCTGCACTAACTGCTGACCTGCAGGGAAGGGGGACCATCTCCCTCTTGTGGGGCACTCACCGTGGAAGGATTTCTTTTGGTTGGAATTGCAGAAATAGCATGTTTAGGGAATAAAAAGGCTTCACCTGGGTATAGTTCTTAGTACATCAAATCAGCTGCCAGGCTCCATGTCGGGGTCAAGGTGAGGGCCTGACCATGGCTCTCACATTGCAGACAGACTCCCATGTTGTGAAGTCTCCTGCCACCACCAATAACAGATGATGAGGGTGGGATGTATTTTACACACCTTTGCTTCTCAGGCAGTTCAGATGAACTGCCGGGACATGGTCAGGGTTTGGTGATTGGTCTTTGCCCTTCGTGCTGATGCAGTGCTGGCTGGGGAGGGACAGTCCAGCTGGACTCACATGCACACTGTCATTTTGACTCGTGGGTGTAAGGGAGGCTGACGTGCAGTTTGTTGGGATCACTGTGTTATGTCTCAGGCTGTGCAGGGGGGCCTGTAGGCTAGATGCTGAGGGTCTCCCAACACTAAGCCTCAAATCAACCACAGTAAATTCAGCTACAGCATATGCAAAACATCATTTCAGTATTTATGTTTGCAGCCTCCAGCTCCGGTATCAAAACCCCTCAGAGATGAGTGCAATAAATAGCCAGTTCACAGAGGAGTTGGCAAGATTTATTAGGTTTATCATTCAGCACAAACACTGTAGACAGATTTCTTTTGATACAGACATAGCTTCTGCATTCGAATCACCAAGGAGAACTGACTTGCAAGGGTTTATACAGACTGTGATTTTGTGCTGCTGTTCCGAGATGGTAATGCTGGTGTTGTCTCTTTGCATTAGATCATTGCAACTAATCATTATTGGCTATTTCAATAGACCCCTACATGAGTGTGATGTGCTGCAGTAATTGAAACATGCGGAAAGCATCCCATTAAATTTACAGTCTGAGGCTTTGGTACAAGTGCCATGGAATCAATGGGAAGTTTTTCCTTGATTTCAGTAGGAGCTGGATCTTGCCCAAATAGCGCAAAGCAGCCTCCCACGCTCCAGAACAAATAGAGAGAGGCATGTGGTTACTGTCAAGGGAACAGGTGGATATTCATATGGTTTGTAAAGGAGCTGGAGACAGCTTGTTGCGTTTTGATAAGAAGGTTATTCCAGGCAACCAGAATAGTGTGAAAACAGGGAGAAGTACAGCACGGGGGGCAGAGGCAGCAGAAGCAGGTGTGGGTGAGACTGGGATATGAGGGACAGGGGAAGTCTGACACAGTTATGCAGAGCTTTGGGATGAGGAGGAAAAGCTCAGCTAAATAGGTGAAAGAAGTGGAGGGGAAATTCAGCATGTTTGAGAACAAAGGGCTTTGTGGTGTTTTTTGCAGGGTCTGGAGGTATTTTGGGGGCTGGAGGGAAAAGGATGGTCCACACCTGGGTGCAGTGGGGACAGGGCTGTGTCCTTGGTGCAGAAGGCTGCACCATGGCTACTGCTGAGATTTGCCCCCTTTCTCTCTCCTGCCAAGCATATGGTTACAGGGAAAAGCAGCCAGGATGGTCACCCTCACCCAGGGCATGGTGCTGAGCAGTGGCAGGAGTAGCTGGGGTTGTCTCACCCAATGGTGGCAGCCTGACACAGCCTGGGCTTCATGTCGCTCACACCTCTGGAGAGCAGTAAATTAGTGGACCAAGGGAACAGCCTTGCTCATGCTGGGTTTGAAAACAAGATCACTTTTCAGCCCTTGCCATTCAGCACAGCAGGAAGCCAAAAGCTTCTGATAGCAGAGATGAGATATGGCTTCAGTGGGGCAGAATTGGGTGCAGGGACTTGTTCCTGCACACTTGTCCCCTCCATGAAGCTAGTGTTGTGGTCCTGTGGGCGCAGAGCATGGTCAGTATGGCTCACACAGAGCATATTCAGCTCTTTCCTCTGCCCCAGGCTCAGAATAATCTTTGTGTGGGAGTGGGTGGAGTGGGTTTGGATCAGCTCAGTCTGGGAAAATGAGATAATCTCAAGACATGAGCAAGTGAAGACATTTTTGTGCAGCAAACCTGAATATGGGCTAGCCCGTTGTGTTGTAGTGAGATACTGCAAATGCTCAAAACAGAGCAAAGATTTATAAAGTGTTGTCATGTAGCAGATCAGAGATTTGCTAGAGATCTCATAAAGACTATCGCAAAATGTTCCATGCAGTAAACGACAGTGCATAACTTTATAATGGGAGCCATTGTATTTTTGCCATTTGCAAACTGAAGGTAATAAAATGTAATTAAGAAAAATGAAGAAGAATCCTGTGTGTATAAGAGAATTTTGTAACTGGAACTCCTTGTTTATACTTGCTCAGCAATTAAGCTTCTGTGATGCTAAAATAGGAATGTTAATAATTTGGAAATGCTAAATCAGCACTGTAGCAGTTCTTCTAAAGGATGTGTTTGGAAAGGTATTGGGAGAGATAGATAACTGAAACTTGTTGCTATTATTTTATTAACTCAGGAATAGTTTGTAAAAGTCCTCTTGAGTATTTAGCTGATATATCTGCCAACCCCAAGGAACTATTTCTGCATGAACAAGGCCACGTTTCTCCCAGAGAAAGTGCTAAGCAGTCGCTCTTGTTAAAATACGTGAAGAGAAAACCTGGCAAAGAATCCTTTCATAACCACGCTGAGCTGGCACGGAGGCTTGTTAATGTGAAGATGCTATTCTGTGCTCACACAAAGCTTTGAGTTGCTTGTCTTTGAAACCAAATTTTCATTTTATTCTGAAACTTGAAGCTACAGGCAAAGTATAAAAGCAGATGATCCGGCAAACTTTCAACTCGTAGGAAATCCTCACCTCTCTTTGTGAGAAAGACAGTTGTAACCAAGTGAGCAGGCGAGTTCTGTGGCCAAGAGCCCGTGTGCACTGCCAGCACACTCGGGTCCCTGTCACCCGTTTCTGTGGGCACACCAGAAGGGGCCTCAGGCTCAATGAGGCAGTGGCTCTTTCCAAATCATAGTAATTAACAACATGGGGCATGAGATGGCCTGGCACGTACCTGCGTCAGGCTGATCTGTGTTTGCTTGTCGTATTTACTCAGGTTTTTGTAGTTTCTGTGAGTAGCTGGGCAGTGCTACACAATAGATTGCATTACTTTTATTGTAAAAACATGCAAGATGCCAAGAAGCAGTAGCTGTTGGTGGAGGGAGCAGGCGCTAACGGTGCAGCGTGAGCTCCCCCTGCACGCAGCCACCGGGAAGTCCTGGCTCTCCAGCGCTCCCTTCTCTGCCCTCTTCCCCCCTCTCTCGTGTCGCACACCACATATAGCCTGTGAAAAAAATGCATGTCAGTTATTTAAGCCTTTTTGAAGTCAAATAAACACAGATCACTCAAAGGAGATGTCAAGTGAGTGAGCACTGTCCTTGCAAAGTGCTCCAGGCGGTGGCTTTGTTATGTCCTCAGCCCACCCGGGCCTCCTTAGGGCTCTGCACAGCTATAGATGCTGGACCCCTGGGCTACAGCAGTGAAGTCCCAAAGCAAGTCCTCCTTCCCCTCCCACTCTCTCCCTTACCAGCAACAACATAAACAGAAAGTAAAACTGGCACCCAGAGTATCGTGCACAAAAAGCATGGCAAAATGTTTACCTGCTTGGTGCATTTTGGTGAGGTGAAGGGTTTGTAGGTTCGCATTTGAAGGTGAGTGATGCCAGAGGCCAATGCCACGGATCAGGAGTGGCTCAGTTGTCCTCTCGGCTGGGAGGAGAGAAGGGGGGTGAGAGTGTATTCCCAACAGTAAAATCATATTGGTATATAAATGAAAACATAAGCTAGCTGGAGAGACAAGCAGCCTAAAGGAGGGGACCTGTGAACTGGATTGGTACCCTGAATGATGTGAGATCTTGTGTGAGTGGATGGCAAAGGTTAGGAAAGGGAAAGCTTCATCCATATAAAATGTGATTAGTTGAATATATGTTTTTTAAACTAAAGCAGTTCCATAATTGGTTCTGGCTATCCTTTGTTAATGCAGGAGACCTACTAGTGCCAAATCCAATGTAGCATTTCTGTGTGACATAACTGACACATGCAGCTCCCATCCAGTTTAGAAGCACAGCAGCAGTTTCCACTCCAGTGTTGTGTGTGGTATAGAAATGTCACAGAAGTTAACTCAGGCTGCCAAAGCGGAGTATTTGGAAAATGTTCTTATAAGGAAAGTAACAAACACACTTAGCTAAAAACTGCCACTCCAGCAGTGCTTGTACAGGTTCTTCCCTAGCAGTGCGAGTACATTGGGAGAGAAATTATTGCTCTGGCCTTTGTGCATCAAACCAGAGAGAAACTCTCCCACGCTCAGGCCTGATGCAGAGGGTGTGCAAAGGCTGTTATCTGTGTCTGCACCTTGTGTGTTCATGGGGTTCTGCTTTCCAAGAGCAGGGCTGATTCTGAACATCGGCACCTGCCATTTCTCTCCTCTCCTGCGAGTGGCCTCACTCCACCCCAGGCAGCACATGGTCTGGGGAGGCTTGGTACTTGCAGGATAACTTACAGAAACCTGCTAGTGCCAACAGCCCCAGCTCTGATGCCAGCCGAGGAGCTTAGTGAGCACTTTTGAAAAGACTCCAGACTGTGTTTGTGTTTTAAAAACTATTGCTGAGAGCAGCATGTGAAGGCTGAGTCAGGGGGGCTGGAGGCCAGAGGAGGTGGGCAGTGCCACAGGAGAGGTTGGTATGGCAGGGGAACGGGGAAGTGCCTTGATTTATTGGCATTTCTAAGCTCTGCCACTCTCCTTCAATCACCCCTCCAGCTGAGACCTCTTCTTGCCACCTCTGGTTTTCTCTGTTTCTCCCCGAGAGCTCTTGGCTTTCCAGCTGCTCCCGCAGAGCGAGAACACGGAGCCCAAGCAAACCCCTCTGAGTCCCGGTGTCTCCCTGAGCCATCTCCCACCATCACCACACGGTACCTCGGGCACCGTTTCCCCCGCGATGCTGCGGTGCCGCTCGCTCCGAGCCTCTGCCGGCAGGGGTCAGCAGCTCCGCCCGCTCCGGCACCGCTCGGCCCCGCACCCCCGCCCCGCACCCCCGGCCGGGGCTGAGGGGCCCGGGGACACCGGGTGTGCTTGGGGAAAACAAACAGACAAAAAAGGTCTTCAGAGCCAATCCGAGAGGGAAGGTCGGTAAATAAATCCGTGTGTCTGGAGCGTTGCTGCAGGTGGGGTTTGGAGGGCAAAGCTCCCCAGGCTTCCTGCTCTTCTCAGGGTTCCTCAGGGATTCTATAATTCTATGAGGAAAGTGTTAGGATTCACCTTCAGGGGTTGGGAATACTCCTTGCTTTGGCAGAACGTTCCTTCCCTACCTGCTGCCCTTTCACTGGTGCCTGGAGATCTCGGTGGCCAGTGACAAATGCTGGTGCCCAGAGGGAGTGTGTGTGGGGTGGCACAGGGACAGACAGGTAGCATCCCCAGGACAAGGCTCACTGAATTCAAAGAGCCTTAAGGGAGCCTTGTCAAAGAGCCTTAAGGGAGCCTCTATTGCAGCTACACCTTTGATGGCAGCAATAACCAAAACTCTTGCAACCTCACTTTGTGAACGAATGGTGTGAAATTACTCCATTTCAGTGATGTCTCCAGAAGGTAAAAACTGGCTCTATTCGTTAAGAGTTAGCAAAAAAATACCTAGGTCTAATAGATAAATTGATTTTACCTAGGCAAAACAGTATTACTGACAGTGAAATGATGCCTGTGAGTTGCAGAAATGACAGCTTTTCACTTCTTCCATCCACAATGATTCCGTAGAGAATAGTGAAGTGTTCATTCTGTTGCCCCAAACATGCCATCTCTACTATTTAGGTCTAGCTTTGGCAATCAGAAGAAGCAGTTTCGGTTTCAAAAAGTTCAAGGAAGCTAAAGACTTGCACCATGGGGAAAATATTTAGATCACAACCACAGGATATCTAAACATTTATTCCTGCTTGACTTTCTGAAATAAAAGGAGACGTAAGGAGGAACACCAGTGGGAGCTGTGTGAGGCATCCTGATCCTCCCCTTCTTACTCAGCCCTCTGGGACACTGCTTACCAGTTATTCTGTTGGTAATAACAAATAACAGCATTGCTTGATTCTCCTCCAAGTATTTTGGAGGGATTGCAGTGGGATTACACATTGTCCTTGAGTTACAAACATCCCCACAGAAAAACAGGATTATGTGGTCCTCTCAGTTTAAGCCATTGGGAAGGACCAGCCTATAAGATGAAAGAGACTTTTATTCCTGGAAATCAGGATTTCCTGAGGCTGTGGCTTAACAAAGCTCTTCCACTGGTGCTGGTGTAAGCTGTCCCCACCCTGCACCCTTGTCGCGAGGGCTCATTGTGCAGAGCATGGGGTCTGCTGGGGGTCTGCCGGGGCACTGCCACATACATGGGGACACAAGGGCACCCCACAACTGGTGCTCCCTGTTCCCAGTCACAGTGGATGTCCACGTGAATCGTACCCTAACACAGCACGAGGGATTTGCACCAGCCTGCTTAGGTGAACAAAGCTGCAGAAAAAAATCGGAGCTAGGCAATGCATTTTGCTTCTCCTGCCTCTGGTGCTGCTGAGGCCTCCAGCCAGGGCTTTGCAGGGTTTGTGGCACTGCTGTGGGCATTTCTGCAGCTGCTCCCAGCACCTCCATGCCCTGGTGTTAGTGTAGACAGGGGTTGGGAAAGGAGAGGCTGCTCTTCCCACAGGGCACAACCTCTGTCTGGACACCTGTACGTACCAAGTGTCCTGGTCCCAGTGAGCTCCTCTCCTGCTTCACTTCTAAACATCACAAAAACCCTCTTTAGCACAGTTTTTCCAACAGAGGCTTTTTTTTCTTCTCACATGAAAAGGCATCTGACTCCAACTACTCATCTTGGAAATAGGAAGTTCTTCAGAGATATCCACAATTACCACTAAGCCCTGCTGTCCCCACAATCTCCCTGATTTGGTTCCCATCAGGGTGCTTCAGCATTTGCTATTTGGGATTTCACCATTCCTCAGCCTCCTTCCCCACTTCCCTACTCATGTATTAACCCACAGCAGCTGCAGTCTCTACAGCTGAGGGTTGGGCTTTATTAGGGTTTAATTAGCTGTGATATGGTCATCATCAGAGACAGCTTGTGCTGTGAGCTTCTCAGAGCCATTGTATAATGTTAGAGATCATCTGAGGTCCTCACAGATTCTACCTGGACAAGGATGTGTATGAGGTTCATAAAACTCTATACTGGCACTTGTTTGGAGGTAAGGTTGATCCCTTCAGAGAAGTTAAAGATTAATGGTTTTTCTTTTCTCAAGCCATGTGCTGCTGCTGCATCTCTCCTGGTCCTGGGGCAGCAGGCAGCACTGCCCATCTCCAGGCAAAGTCACACTGAGGAAACACAGTGTGATGGATAAATCACAAAAGCAGCATTTAGCATCTTTTCCTGTTTCCTCTATATTATAATATTGACCAAGTGTTTTAATTGATGCAGACTCCCAGGGGATATAAATGAGCACAGCTCAGCTGACTCCTGGGTAAGGCATTGGCTTCCTGGGAATCTGGTACTGCCTCTTAACTCCTTGTCTTCAGCACAGGGCTGCTAATCTTTTTTAGTTGAAGGATGTTGAAAAGTGCTATTGTTATTATTGATTTAATATTATACAATTTGCAGATTCTGCTTCAGAGGTTTTAATCTCAGGTTTTCCTATTATTTTGGTATATTTAGATAAATACCGTACTAAAACAGTCATTTACTCTCTTATCACTAGATCAATTGGAAGTGCTTTGTATAATAATTGTAGAGAGCTGTATGTTGTGTATTTTTAATTCTTCTCTGCTAAAAGAATTTATTATAACTAAAAGCAGGGAATATATTTTTCATCTGTAATTTGGATTCCTCTCACTACAAGGTACAAATAAGACCCAGCATACCAAAAATAGCATGGACAAAACCAGTTTGGCTACTTAAAAAATGCCATGAGAGATTAGGAAAGTATACACAGACACAAACCATATGCAGACAAGAAAGAAACGGGACAAATCAAAACAATTTTAGCAGGTAAGCACCCACATGGCAGCATGTGTCATATATCAAAGAGGCACAGACTGTAAAACAGCATCCTGCAGTTTGCAATGAGTGGAAAGGCTCCCAATAAAAGCTTGATCGTCCTTCTTTGGTTTCACAAGCCATCCTGGATAGTGATTGCAAAATTGAGTTGTAAGCATCAAAAGGAGACTGGAGTCATCCTAGACCATGTCCATAAGTTCCTCTGGGGTCCAGGAGGCTGAGAGTTTTGAGTGCTTGGCAAATGCAGAATTCCTGCTCTGTTGGAAAGTCTCTTTGCCTGGTATATATAGAGCTCATATACACACTAGGAGGTAAGAGCAGATAGCACGAGCTTTCCTCTCAACATCCCTAATATGGGTGACATTCCTAATTCCCATTAAATAATACTAAAAACTAAGTCAATTGTTAACTGATTAAAACCTGAGGGCAAAAACTATAAACCCCATTTTTATGTACATACACTGTAGTAGTATAATAGGAGAGAAGTGCTATTTATTATTTATGTATTTATCTAGCTTCCAACTGTTTTGACTTGTTTTCAGGGTCTTTCACACTTTAATTTCCTGGAGTGGGTGGGCAGCAATGCTGGGAGGCAATTCTGTGCAGCCAGCAGAAATATGCAGTGCACTCTTTTATGGAGATATTCCTTGTTTGATGGGTTTCCCACGCTGAAATGAAGGTCACTGATTTCGTGTGTGCAGGATGGTCTCCATTTAGGGAGCGCATGGCTTTTGTTGCTATGTGAAATGCAGAGGTGGTTACAGAATCCTTTTTCTAAGGTTAAAATTGTCCTTCTACCTGCTGTTCCCAATAACTGTGGGAAGACACTGGTGTTCAAGGGCAGCATTTCTCTGTCTAGCAAAAGCACAGCAGGGAAAGTTGCAGGTGTCTTTCAAGGTGCCCCGGTACTCAGTCATTCAGCTAATGCTGGTGGAAAGTCCAGGGTCAAAGGGTGGAAAAACCTGATGTACCTTAGACTACATCAGTCTGAGAAAGAGTTGAATGGGCCTGTATAAATTAAGGTCAACACAGCTGGTAATTCTGCAAAACATTGAGCAGCTTGGGTTTACACTGCTCCAGCTCCGAGACATGGCTCAGTGGGAACAGGTCCCCAGTGCACCGGGAGAGCTGGAACAGTCAGGACTGCTCAGCTCACCGAGGCATATCCAAACCTAGCACCTTCCCGGGTACAACAAGAACTCTTTAAATGCAGGTAGGACTGGGGTTACAATCTGGTTTAGCTGGGTAATTATTGGCATTACTGCAGTGTTATCAAACCTGGATTTCACCGCTGATCTGGTGGATAATCCTTATGTGCATGAAGGGAAAGCCTGCTGCTCTGCCTGGACCTCAGCCACCCGCCTCCCACACCTGTGCCTACAGTGGGTAAAGCACAGGACTTTCCACCCCAGCTTGTGTTTGCAATATCTATTGTTTGCTGAATTATCTGCTTTGGTGAATCCATGGGGTGGGAATGGGCCAGAGCAAAGGAGGAGCCTTTCAGTTCAGCCTTTAACCAGGGTTGAAGAATACTAGCAAAAATTAGCCAAAAATATTTGTGTTTCCTGCCAATGTCTCTCAGTGATTTCTTTCTTTTTCTTTCTTTTTTCCCCTCCAAGTCTCACACAAAGCTCCGTCTTTAGGATTAGCTGTCTACAGGCAGCTCTTTGTATTCAGCTGAATTTAAGATTATAGCTGAGCCATAAACGGGGAGAAAGGTGACACTGGAGAGTTTCTGCAGCAGTAAATCCTGAAATACTCAGGCCCATGACATTTTTGTAGCTCAAAAATGCTGAGCGAGACATATTTTGTCGATGCTGAGGCCCAAACCTGGTTAGATATCACAGAAGAACCTGCTGTGAGTCTTAGGTGGCATCATATACTTTCAAAGAGATCTTTCTGGTCAGATACTGAAATGTTATTTTCATTTGCTGCTGTTTGCAGTGAGGGGATGAAAATGCTCCTGTTGTTAAACCTCACGGGCTGGAGAGGAGCCAAACAGTGAAGGAAATGCGGGAGGGAGCATCACTCTGGTTAAGGGCCAGAGGGACAAACATTGCCTTGTAGTGGCATCAGGACCTGCTTCTCACACACTTGTAGGCTTTTTGGTTCACTGTGAGGGAGTGGGAAGAAGATATTGCCATCTGTTCTCCACTCCAGGCTGGAGAAAGGTAAAGGATAGTCCTCTCTTACCCCTGCTGAGGATGGGGAAGTATTTGCCTTAGTCTGGTGCTCTGGAGTGGATCTGTGGCTCAGTGTAAGGAATTTGCATTGCACAAGAATAAACTGGTGCACTTTCTGCTCTGGTCTTGCCCTGTGCGCTCCCCGATGAGGAGGGCAGAGGTATAAACACAGCTTTCCTCTAGTGCAAAGCTCCAATGTCTGGATGTAACTGTCAGCATATGTGTACAAAGATATTCAATTTAGGTTAACAGCACACCCTTTTACAACTGCTGTTTAGAGGGACAATGGAAATGTTCAGCTATGTAGTGTGCAGCACGTAATTGTTATCAGGGGGAACTGCCTACGGTTGTGTGGAAGCTCATGGTTTTCCCAGAGCTGTACAGCTGAAGTTGGCACTGCTAAAGGTCTTTTTGGGGAGAAGGTCTGTTACACAGAAAGCAGGGCTAGCGTGGGGGGTGCTTTTTCCTGCTGGTTTCTGAACCTTTACTTCTAGGGCTTCAATGTCAAGGCCTTTCTGGGGAGGCTCCTACCCAGAGGGCTGCTTGGAGGGACAAATAACTTGTGCGAGAATGAACCACTAAGAGGTTTTACACTGATCTCTAAAGAGTCTTGAGCTGGCAATAGCTATGGAGTCCTGGGATGTGCTTCAACTGAGGTGTAAGTACATCAGTTAACTGTCTGAAAAAGCTAATGGCTTGAAGCTATGCAAGCCCAAGCAGCCTTGTTTAAGTTCCAGTTCATCACCAGAACACTATTAAATCAACCACTAGTTACAGACACATGTCTGTGTCATCGAGTTTGCATTCACAGACCTTGAGGCACATGGGATCTTGGGGATTAACCTAACATGCTTACCACAGGCTTCTCCGCTGGAATTCTGGTGCTAGAAATCATACGTATGCGAGTGAGGCTCATGTAGGCAATTCATTTTAACTCCAAAATTCATGTCTTTAGTGTTCAGAGGCAGGAAGGCAGCTTGAGATGTGGTTTCTTCCCATATCTAATGAGTGTTATTATGAGGAAACCTTCTACTTGATCAGATGCTTCCAATGAGTCTTTAAAAGGCGTTGGATGTATTTAACAGGGTACCAGAGCTCACCACAAATGGGAAGAGGGAAAAATTTATGAAGTCTGAGGCTTTTCACCATAATGACATCTATTTGAGTTAGGAAGTTGCATGAGTTTGAGCTCAGGAATTTTTCTTTTCCTGTCATTAAAATCAAGTCTCTTATCCTTTCAGTTACCTTCTCCTCTTCCTACCCCATGATGACTGCATTTAAAAACTAAATTTCCATTTCAGGGGGAAAAATGCACAGAATAAATTACCTCCATCCATTGCTGCCTTCAGGAAGATGCAACTGGTGCAGTCCATATCTAAGCAGGCCTTATGTATAAATGCAAAGAGAAAAAAATAGTCTCTCTTCTCCTGTGCCAAACAGCTAAACAGCTATGGTCAGATATGTCCAAATGTGAGAGGTCTTTATCCATCCTTTAATAATCATAGAGCTGACCACATTCACCCCTTCAGTGACTCCACTGGGTTAGGTGGAGTTCGCAGCAGAGATGAATTTGACCTAGTAAGAACATCAGTGGTCTTTTGGGTTTGCTTTACATAGCACGCAAAGAAGCTCTTCAAAGGTTTGTGGTACAATGTAACCTTGACTTCAACTCTAATTTTAATGGCTACTTGGAAGATGACAAAGACCACACTCTTTGGGAGACTGCCGTAGGGTGAGAAGCCTCAAAACCACATGGCCAAATCTAAGCATAAGTGAAGTCTATGCAGCCCACACAACTGCAGTGGCAGCTGTCAGAAATATGCCAGAGAAAGCCATGCTCCTGGCTGACAACTGGAGGGTAGAGAGTCTGAAGCACAACTTAAAGGAAAAATGTTCCTTTGATGGATATCCAAAATTGGTGACTGCTTCCTTTCAGGATGAGCATGCTGTGCCTAGGGAGATGCTGATCATCTCTTGAAACAATGCCACAATCAGCATGGATTGATGGTGTGGCAGGAACCACGATCCATAAGCAACAGCACTTAAAGCACTTGGATTTGATGAATTTGGGTGTTTGTTTAACTTGTCAGAGTGAGAAGCCAAGTTGTGGTTGATGGGTAGAGCCAGGACCAGATTTATCCATCTGCTAATGGTTTTCTGGCCACTGAGAAGCTTGCTCATAAACAGCAGAAATTCTGTGCTAGCACCTGATTTTAGAAGGAATTTTCTCCCCTGCACTGACCAGCATCACACATCATCCCTCCCTGCCTCAGTCCGTGCTCACAATGGAGTTCGCTCTCAGTAGCACGTATTTTATTAAATTTGGCTGTGAGAATGTCACCAATTACGAAGAGAAAAGCAAGAGTGAAGGTTAGGGGGGAAAGGTGAAGGTTAAATTCAGACATTCGTGAGTTTATGGGGCAGTTTGTCCTCAAATCAAAGCCAGGCATTCATGTCAAGCTCTGTAAAAGGAATAAATGCTCATGTGAAACTCGCTTAAGAAGCAAAAACCCATAAGAATGTTTGCCACAAAATATGTGCTTTCTTCTCCCTTCCCTTCCTCTCGGCCCCAAGAAAAGATATTGCTCAGAGCATGTTGTTATCGTGTACAATGTGATACCTCTAAAGATAAGGACAAAAAGATCCCTGCCAATAGACACACATTCATGCTCGGAAGGCTGCTGTGTGCTGCAGCCGCGGCTCCCAGCACAGCCTGCAAACTGGCTGCCATAGGATCCCAGAGCAGAGGTGCATGCCCTCTCCTGGGGTTTGGAGGACACACCTGCTCCTTCTTGGGGTGTCTAGTGGAGTACTTCCTCAGTATCACCCTCCATAAAAGGTTTAATTTAAGGTAAAGTTTTAGGAAGGGATAAGAGAACTGGTGAGAACATTTTTTAAAAAGCAGCTGAACCTCAGATCCTCAGCTACCTTTTATTTACCAAACAGAAGAAGTTTTGTTTTGTGATGCATTTCTTAAATTATAGATGTCCCATTTCCTGGCATCCTAATAAAGTCTAGATGAATGATGAGAGAGTCTGCTGGGAGAATGAGTAAACATCTCCTACTGTCTGGAATGTAAGACGACTACTGTCTTATCCTTTGTTACAGGTTGTTAAGATAAAATTACCCCATATATCAACAGCACTGTCAATGAAATTAGAAAGGGCATTCTACCTCCAAGCTGCCTGGAGGGTTTGAGGAGGGAGGAGTGAAGGCTGTTGCTTCTCTGTTTATTTTGGTTCCCATTTGCTATGAAAGAAAGAAGAGGGGTTTGTTTGGGGGTTTTTTGGCATTGTTTTGTTTTTTGATGCAAATGAAAAAGAAGAGAAAAGCCAAGGAGGATGTGCAAGGCAGGTTCTGGATATTTCACCAGCTGTGCAAGCAGGAGAGAAAAGAAATTGTGGCTTGGTGAAAATCCTGGGATAGTTCATGCCTAAACTGCAGTGGCAGCAATGTTTGGGTGCAGAGGGACCCTGCAGCTGTAGGTGCGGCTCCCACGCAAGGCAGAGGCTGTGAGTCCCTGAGCTAAGGGCACTTCATCTCCCCTGGGCTTTTGTCCCCCAGCCAGAGTGAGCTCTGTTCAATGCCTGCCTGGCCTGCAGTGTCCTTAAGGGCGCTCTCCCACAAGGGATCCTGGTGGCCAGCAAGCAAAGAGCACCCTGGGGTGTTTCACCAACAGCACCTCTCATTCAGCACTTGGAAATCCCTACTGTTGAATATGGTTAAACCTAACCAGTGAGTTGAAAAGCTAAGCAGTCTTGGGAAGACAGAGGCATATGTGTGTGACACATTCCCCGGAGCCTCATTCACATAGGAAGCGAAGCTGACAAGGAACACTTTCCAGACAAGTGTCTTCTTTTCAATTATTTTCAATTCCCTTTAAACAGCAAAGGCTCCTGGGGTAATGTGTGCAGGCTCTACCTGCCCTAGTGAGTGTTAGCTTGTGCAGTAGGTCCTGCTGGTGGTGAGCCAAGGGTGCACTGCACTGTCCTTCCCGTTGTCTCTGTGTGACTGCTCGGGAAGGAAAGGCAAATCCTGGTAGCCCCATTGACAGTGGCCACCCTTACTCCAGCAATGACCACCCTGGTCCCAGGGAGACTGGCGAGAGCAGGGAAGGGTGCAGATCAGCATCAGGCTGAAATGATGAGAGGTGAGGATTGGCATCCTGAGAAAATCCTTTGCATTTTTGAGAAGACCCAATCTAATCTGGTTTCTGATTCAGCTCTAGGAAGTGCCTATGTATTTGGCATTTTCTCTAGATTTCCTCGAGACACCTCTCAACCTCAAGTTTTCTCCTGTGGTTTGCCCATTTCCTTTTCTACCACTCTATCCACTGCTGCAAGTTTGTCAGCTACAGTTGTAGGAGCACCCTCATGCACATCCCTGTAATCCAGTAATGTGTCTCTGGTGGTTTTTTGTTATCTAATCTTGATGCTGTTGCAGTTTTACTGGTCTTCAGAGAGAAACCACTGGAGAAGACCTACTTCTCCCACAAAGTATTTTCTTGAAATTGCCAGAATACTAGAAAACAGTCTATATTATCTGCCTGTCCTCAGGACAAATCCAGTGTTGACCTGTTTTCCTTGTAATTAGGCTGTATTGCCAAGGTAATTACCTGGTTTAGTCTTGTTTTATTCATTGTGTCTTCAGCTGTCACTACTCTTGAATACTATAGCCATCAGAGTGGGATCCAAAACTTAACTCCTATTGTCTCAATTCCACACAGAATTGTTCTCTGCTCAAGACACCTCCCCCAGATGATCCTCATGCTCCAGGAGGTGGTGGGCTGCGGCAGAGCTCAAGGTTCCTTGTGGAGGGGCAGGGCTCTTGTGCAGGTCAAAAATAGCCTCCTCACTTACATGTATCCATGTCAGCTTCTGTTACAATCTCACTTCTTCACCTTGTCTTTCTCTGTTTTTACCAAGCGCTTTGTTTTGCTTTTTTCTTTTTTTCAAGTTGTTTTCCCATTTTCGAAACTCAGACATTTCACACTTGGAGTATTTTTGTTTCGAAATCAGAAAAAAAAATGTAACTGAAAACAATAGCAGAGAAAAGCTGGAAATAGAAAGCTGAACTTGGGTGAGAAATGCTCTTGGACTGACAAAGCATTCCTCAGTTTCCGCCATCCCATCTTGTAGTGTGTCAGAAACTTTACATGTCACTCTCTCGTGCACTTCTGTATGTGTGTACATACATATACATAGGAGAATTTTCTCTGACAAGCCGTAGGGCTTTGCTACAGATTTTCCATTCCTAACCATATCAAGAAGAAAACATTTTAATGCTCTATTCACCAAATGCTTTTGGCCTGTTTCCATTTGAATGTTAGGCTTGTTTGCATAGGCAATTCATAGGGGAGTTCATAAAACCTCTTTTTGCCTGAATTTGTGAATGCCTGCCCACTGCATGGGCTTAAAATGAAATTACATTGAAAAAAGGACTGTTTAGGGATGCGTACGTTTTACACATATCCTTTAAATAACTCGGATGTGTTTTCAAAGGAGGATGTTTTTCCTGTGGGCTGAAGGACATGTTTGTACCACCTACTAATTTCTTCAGCTCCAAAACAGCACTAAGTAAATAGTTGAGGCTTTTGCCAACTCAGTGTTTCCAGCACTTGTACCTTCCCCTTAGAGATCTCTCATTAAAGGACAACCTTGTGCTTTAATTCTCACTGCTTCGTTCCATCAGGAAACCCTTCTCCTACCTCCATTCCCAGCATAATACCGTGATAATGGGGACAAAACTGTTTTTCTCAGTCCTGCTGCCCAGCCCCGCACCACGGTGCCAATAGCGGCTGACACAAAACGGATGTTTGTCTTTATTAATCATACACACACAATCTGCAACCTGAACTGTGTACAGAAATGAATGGAAAAAGTGCAATCTGACCGCAAAAGTATTATTTTATAAATAAGGTCCTTTAGTAGTAGTTAATTGGATACACATTTTGCTAGATTCATGGAACATTAAAAACTATCATATCCAAATTGACTGGCTGAGTTCATGTTACATCTCCAAATTACCAATGACCATTTTGCCTTGCAACTTCAGACCTTGGGTTCAGCAATCTAGCTCGAGGGCCTTTTTTAAGTACACGGCGCTTTTTTTTTTCTAATAGAGATTGATTTAGTGTATGTTTAATGGCCCCATAAATCACTCAACATGCCCAACTCGCATACAAATTCTGCCAAAAAAGAAGTTTTCAAGGAAGCAGATGCCTTGTTCTTGGAAGCAATTTGCCTTGCTCTCTGCATGTGCGTGAATCCACCGTTTCAAGATCCTCCTTATAAAAATGTTCTGCTCTCCCAGGTCCGAACACTGGACATTTTCTCTGGGACTGCTTTCTTACTATGCCAAGTTAAACTCGGGCGATTCCCCTGCTGTGCCCGTTCTGTTCTAGTGCCTTTTAGATCAGCAATAAATAAATTCATTGTGCATTTCAACAAGAAGAAAAAGGAAAAGCTGGAGTCGCATTGTGCTGGCTCTTGTGAAGATCTGTTGTGTGCAAAGTAGTGTGCTATCAAATGGCGTAGGTCATTTTTCATTACCCCACTGAGGACGCAGCTCAAAGCAGAGGATTATAGAAACTCATTTCCTTTGGTTAAGGAAAAAAAAAAGAGTTAACATTCAATAAACTCAAGGGCTATGACGCAATGTGGCCCTCAGAACCTTCCGAGCGGAGCTGTTAATAGCTTCCTTTCCCAGGACGCGGGTTTGCCCCATTCACTTATCGACTTTGATGCATTAGTAAAAGAAAATATCAACCCCTCATAACTCTCAGAAATGATACAATACATCACTTGAAAGTAAGCTAGGATCAACACATTGTTAACTGTTTGATCTCTCGAGTCAGAATTAATGATAGGTGTTTTGCACACAAAAAAATGAATGTTAAAAGCCTATTTAAGCTAACTAAAGACATCCATACAACATCAGGGTTGAATTGGAGGTGATTTCCTGCAATGCAGCTGTTATAAGTTTATCAGTCTGCGGGTGGCAGTAACCAGTAATCATAACCAGATTGCAGAAGGGTGGGATGGAACTTATCTTTAAATAGCAGATCTAACTAACTAACTAACTAAAGAAAGCTGGTTGAGAACTAAGTTCATGGTATTATTCACTAGAACACCCAAGGGTCTGGGAGAAGCCAGTTTTCAGTATATTTTGAAGAACTGAAACTATTCTGAAGGTTTAACTGCTAGGCAGGGAGAAACCAAGGTTTGTAATGATTAACAGCAGACCTCCTGCACTCTTGTACTCGCAACATTTGCACAATAATGATAGCTAATAAGAAATGGCATTAAGAAATGACTTCAGCTTTCTCCACTGAGATGTTGCCATAGGCTGTTGATGAACTTTTAGCTCGTTCTCTTGTGACATGGAAAGGAAAGATCTGAAACGTAGCATATATTTCAAGCAGAAAAGAGATTGAAAAAATTCCAAGAAATCTTTCTGAAGAGCCAAAGAGAAGTGTTGCACTGCGAGACAATGCCTCTGGACAATTACAGCCTGTTAGTTTTAATGCATCTCGAATTGCTTCCGTCTGCAGCTAATCTGACCACTGGAAACCGTCACTTTTGCAATGCCCTTTAATTTTTCTGATTTGCGTGTGGGCGGTATCTGTTGGTATTAATATGAATGTTTTCCGGATTGAATTAGAGAAAACAAGACAAGCTTTCAAAGTAGCATCAACTTTCTTTGAGAAACGTGAAGTCAGGAGCATGTAGGAGGCAGTGGGAAACCAAGGGGATGATTTAAGTCTGTCCCAGATTGCTGTCATGCAAACGTGAAAAGGAGTGACAGAAAAGTCCCACTGGATTCTTAGATCTCCCCAGTACCACTCGACAGTCTCTTTAGCCTTCTTTATTCTTGATTATGCCAAATACTCAGCCCCTTTGCATGCTGCTTCAGGCACTCCAGCTCAGTCCATTCGAGCTGTGCTTGTGATGACCACAGTGCCCGCAGCCAGCGGGGATACCCCGGTTCCTAACCCACTGGCCCATGCAGACCTGCTATTTTCTATGAATGAATGGATTCCTTAAACAGTTAAGGAGTGAGCCAGAATCTTCTTCCATCCCAAAGTCAGCCGAACACATGCTTTGTTTTTAAACTGACAGGAGTTTACAATAGCTGCTGTGTTAGCCTTTCCCACCACCAGAGCCAGCTCCTGGGTCTCTCTGCATCCCCTCCTGCAAGCAGCTTACCTTGCCATCGGCTTGTAGGAACTGCCTATGCCTACACTTAAACCTGATTTCTGGAAACTGCAGCTTCAAGGAAGTTCAAATTTGAAAATGGCAACTACATTTTAACATAAAATTCTGATAAAAATTAGTATGTTTTTAAAAATTCTTCACACAACTTTCCTTCACATTTTGATGAAAGTTTAGACCAAAAATAAGCTGTACTTGATTTATACAACACCCTTTTCCACTGAATTTTTTTCATTTCAGAGGTGCTCTTCAATGGAAAACATTACTGATAAAACTGAAAATTTGAAATATGTTTCAATTTAGACAGCCATTTCCAGTTTTTTGTTTTTTGAATCTTACTCAACAAAACTCTTCATTATTTCTCCATAGTCATGGGATCAACTCACTCCCTTCTTCTCCCTAACAGGACCATAAAATCCTCAGCTGGCAGATCTGCCTGTATGCCAGGTTGTCAGATGTGACACATCACAAATATCTGGAGAGGGTAAATTTTCCATTCAACAAAGTAGCAGAGAGAAAGTAATTTCATTGCCTCTGTGAGGACAGGTGGATGGTGGCCAAATACTTTCCAAATTTTGACTTGCTATGTGTTTTCCCAGTTGTTACTGCTTTGGAAGTGATCCATCCCAGGCAGTCCAGTTACTGGTCTGAGACAGCTGGACAGGGCAGGACCTACAGGCACTTGGTGCTTGCCTTCATGCCTATCTGCCCACGGGGTGTGACTGCTCCTCACAAGCTCCCTGGAGTAAGCTGTGTCCTCCTGCATACAGTGCCAGGGCTTTGCATGCCTTACAGCACATTTTATCATATCAGTTCCTTTAAAAATCCTGCCACATTCACAAAAGAAAGTTTTACAGGCAGGGAAACTGAGGCACTGGTGGATGATGCCTCCTGCCCAAAGTTAGGCAGTGGATGATAAGAAATAGACATCAAGACTCCAGATCCAACTCCTTCCATACCATAGTGAGTTACTGAAGTACAAAAGCGAGTGTAGCAACTACTGAAGTTCAGTACAGGAACATTTTCTATAGTAGGCTCTGAAATACTCTGTTGTGTTAATGATTTAAGATATAATGAGGGCTGTGGGTTAATGCAATCCTCAGACTCGCACATTCCCTGTTAGAGCAGAGCCTTGCCAGAGTGTGGGAAGCACTGCCGAGCAGTTTCAATGGGATGAAAATCTGTGTGCAGAAAACAGGGGAATTGGTAAACAACCAGTTAAGTGGCTCAGCCTGCTGTCACTCTACCCCCTCCTCATCACAAAGTGCCAAATTCCCAAATGTGGAACCCAGATGCAAAAATAACAAAGACCACATTAAAGTGATGCTGATCACACAGCCATGGCTCTAGAGGAAGATGTGGAAGTGCTGGGGAGTCTGATGCAGGGCTGGGGGAAGATAGCACAGCCTACAATTGCTTTTCCAAATCATGTGTGAGGGGAAAAATGTTTCTGTGCCTCCACCAAACCTTGTGTGCGGCCGTGGGCACGTGAGATCATGCGTGTACGCCCACCATGTGGGCAGGGCTCCCAACCCCTCTGCAGATGTGGGGCCTCCCAACCTTCTAGACAAGCTTGGGAGGGGGCTCTCTTGGGAGCAATCCTTATTACAAACCAGCTATGGGATGTGAAAAATCTACCTTTTTTACACCAGGCTTTCCAGGGAACCAGTGATTTCCCTAGAAACACACCACCTGCCCAACTGGCCATTTGGAAGTGCCCCAGATCCCTGGCTCAGAGGCAATGCCTGGGTCTCCTGCTGGTGACAGGACCAGCCTGGCTGAGAGAGCCCCTGGGGAGTGGACAGCAGGACAGAGGCAGGTCCTCCTGGTCCCCACGGTGATGTAGGCCAGAAAGTCTCTTCGCAGGGGATCTGGGCACCTGGGTCACTTCTTGTGGCCAGCAAAGAGGTCTATGAAAGCCTGTGCAATGACACAATACAATGAGGTGAAGGTGAACACATGTACTTAGTAAATGGATGATTGCTTTATTAGTGAGCTCTTTGGGGTGGAGCCTGTGAGAAAGGCAGATCTAGGCTCCTCCATACTTAAGCTATACCACCTGGGGGAGAAGAAATGATGCCTTGTGATTGAGAAAACCTGGTGAGTAAATTATCACCAAACGAGGTGAAAATCAAAAGCTCCCAGAAAGGACTGGGCTACAGGACTTTGAACCAGTCACTGAGGAGTTGAGAGCTTAGTGCTGGAGGTCTGGTTAGAGATGGTAGGGTTCATCCTGAGGAGGGGGAAAGTCTCGAGGCCTCTGGTGTTTCATTAACTTCAGGAAGGTGTGAGCTCTCCTTTCCCTGCAAGGACTTAGTGCTGGTGCTACCTTGATGTTGTAAACTGCTACTCTTGAGAAGACTCTGCCCTGGGGAAAAGGAAAAGGTGACATCTGGTACTGGAGAGGTAAGCTTTATCTGTGGTAGTCCAAAATAAAATTGTAGAGTAGTTTGGAATGACTGAGAAATATGGCAGTGTGGTTGATGTGGAGGTATAGCTGGAGTGTCCAGAGGTAGGGTCTGGAGGAGCCCAGTCTTGGACAGACAGAGTTGCCACCCTGTGTAGGACACAGCAGATGAACAGCCTCTTCTACCTGCATCTGTTGGTCTTCAGCCAGCCTGGTTATGGGCCTGGAAGCAGAGACGTTGGGATTGATCACTGAACAGACTGCATCTTAAAATACTCTGAATCCTGTGGGTGAAGTTTGTGTGCAGTGTTTTTAGAGTAACATTATTTTAATTGTTATTCAAGTGTTTGTTTTGCTCTGGCTTTGCCTTCTTGGTCATGACCAGGACTGGGGTTGGTTATGTACAGAGGCAAGTTAGGCAGCTGCTTCATGTGCTGTGGTTAGCAGAATTTGTCTGCTGCCTGTGTGTTTTGTGCCTGTTTCTGCTGCTACCCTCTCTGTTCTACTCACCACCAGGGTTGAGTACAACACAGAGTAGGGAAGGCTCCCGCAAGCTCTTCCCACCCTGCAGACAAAATAATCCTCAACTTTTGAGGATTGCAGCATGAGCTTGTCCTCAAGGGAAGAGCAGATGTTGCTTTATCCATCTAGGGGATCAAAAGCATTGATTGGCACAAGGGGTGCAGAAATAGGAGCAGGAAGCAACATTCTGCCTCTGAAAGCTGATTTGCTCCCTGCCATCCTGAGGACAAGCTCAGTCTGTAGTTCTGGCTGGAGTGATGCTGCTGGTCTGCATCCCAACCCTGGGCGGGACGTGGTGAGCTTTATCCCAGAGTGAGTTGATTCCAGCTTTCTGAGTAATGCTGGCTTATTGGAATAAGCTTTCCTTTGATCTTGTAGACAGAAGTCCACAACAGCTGCTCTGTGATAGATAAGGACAGCCACTCTGCAGGCTGATGGTGCTTGGAGATTAATCCTCAGGATGTTGTGCAACGAAGGAGCACAGCCCATAAAGGCAGGATAGTCCTGTTGATGTGCACACCTGCAACTGTGGGGATGGGGAAGGAAGCTGTGTGCTGGGGTATCAAGGCTGTAGCATGCTAGACATGATGTAGATGGATGAACTTCTGCTTTGTCTCTCTCTGCTGTATACCCACAAGTGTTTCCTCTTGTGGAGATTGGGGACAAACGCTGTTCTTGCCTGTTAAGCCTGGGGCACGTACACTGAGTCTGGAAGTTGCTGTAAAGATTTTCTTATTTTTTTTCCCTTTTTAATGTGAATTACTTGATTACAAACTCCTACACTTTTTAGTAAGTTCTTAACATTTTTGATTCCAAATAGTCACTAAAATATCTCTTTGTGCGTTACTTCAATGTTGCTTTGGTCTCGCAAGAGACAATGACAGTGTTTGCTCAAGATAGGTAGTTTTGGCAATGTTGATTTTGGGCTTTCTGCAGAGATCACAAAAACATGATTGATGTATATATTTTCAGTAAGAAAATAGCTCCACGTTGTCCTCAAATTCCCTCCTCCCTCTCCTTTTGGACGGCATGATCTCTGTTGAGCGTGGGTCACCATGAATCCAAGTGTTGGTCCTTACCAGGAATCCTCTACATCTCTGGGCAAGCTGTCTAACAGTGAAGGGCATCTACTTAATGGTTAGATCAAAGTTGCTGGGGCTTGTTTTGCTCCTTGGCTTCTGCATGTTGCATCTTTCTTGGCCCTTGGGGATTTTGTGAACTGAGATTCCTCTAACAGCAAAGCCAGGCCTCCCTGTGAGGAGCAGGACTTGGATTTGGATGCTGCCAGAAGTGTGGGTGAGACTGTGGAAATAACCTTTGCATGTAGTCAAAGGTAGTCAGGAGTGGTGGTGGATGTGACTTCACTGTGCCCACTGCTCAGCATGAGTAACCAGTTCCATGCATTTCCATGCCAACCATTAATTTCCAGATGCAATGGCCAGCACCGTATTTTCCATTTCCAGATATTGTTTGTACTGGCATGATTTAAAATACTTTGTAATTACAGTGGTTTCTACAGTCAAACTGCTAGAGTGATGCATGGTGCTTGGAAGTTTCTTCTCTAGCTAGCAATTTCAGTAATGACAGTAATTCAGATAATCTATCTTCATGGCCTTGTGGCTTTCAGAAGTATAGGATTTTTTCTGTAATGCAGCCCTATCTCTATATATAGCTTGGGGGGGATCTACTATTCTAGATGCGTTAAAATAAACTTGACTGAGAAATTCCAGTCCAGTGGCCACAAACTTTCTGATGTTGCTCTTCACATTAATGCAATCAAGTAAATGGGGGGGGAAAAAAATGGATGGGGCAGAGTGGGGTGCTTGGCAGGCTGCTGTGGGCGCAGGCTGGCTGTATCACCAGGCAGCTCTGGGGGGTTGGGTGCATGCCACCAGTGTCTCCTCCTTAAATTGTTGAGTGATTGTGAATATGCTGGACTTTTCCCCTGAGCTAAGCAGCCCGGGTAGAGGTGAAAGAGGCCAGGGCACAATCGGAGACCCCTGGTGTTGGCACTGAGGTGTGCAGCCCTGGGTGTGCGGGGTGGGCTGTCCCCAGAGGGACATGCTGATGGTGCATGACCAAGCTCTGTGCTGCTTGAGTCTGCTCCCCATGAGTTAACAGCTGAGATGGGGTATGGCAGATTCCCCTCAAGGATGAGGTGGCCTCAAGGAGTACAACTTCACCCAGCAGTTGACCTTCATTTTGGCCAACTCACAGCACAATAAACAGTTTTGGCAGCCAAATGTGACAACATCCTATTGAACAGGGAAAATCCTTCGGTTTTGGGAAGATAGCTAAATCCTAAAGCTGTTCTCGTGCTGGTTAAGTCTACTACCAACAGAGATGCTCCTAAATTACTGGGAGAATCTGGTCAGACAGATCAGAGGCAGACATCTCCCTCGGTGTGCAATTATGCATGCTACTTGCTTTGAGAAGATGCCAAAGCAAACGGAAAGCAGTAATTAAGGTAGGCACCAGCAGTGAAGACCTAAAGTATAGGGCACGGTGTTTATCAGTCGTCGCTGTACAGAAAGGTTTCTCCTTAATTTGACTGAAGAGGGAAGGGCTGTAGCTCAGTATTTTTGTGTACTGAGTGAGTAACTGTTATTTTTCCCAGAAGATTCTCATATGTAGAGGAAGGTGGGAGAGGCAGATGTTGATTAAATATTTTATATGACATATATTGTAGCGTGAAAGCCTGCCCAGGCCCTGACCCAGAAAACCCTTCTGCAAGTTTGTGTGTGAGACTTCTGGCAAGTTGTTCCTCCTCGCCCTCCCTCTGGAGGCAGGGAACAGAGGTGGAAAGGTTTGCTATGCCTTTGTCCAATTAACCCATATATTGTCAAGTAGAGGCTGACAAAACTGGGGGATTTGGAGCCTAGAACGAGCCCTTGAGGTCACTACTGTCATAGTGACAGTAAATCAATCAAAATCACTTTTTTTAAGCCATAATCAGTAGGAGCACTAAATGCAGTGTCTCTGATATTCTGTGACCATGTAGCACATTGAAGATTGCAAGGAAAGAGCTGTTTAACACGCAGCACGTCGCATCCAGGGTGTGTTTGTGCCTGTAGTGTGTTTGGGAAGTCGTGTGTTTCCTGTAAAGCAATAAAACCTTGCTGAACTCTTGCTCAGTCCAGAATCTGTATGTAAACAGAGATTTGGGTAGCAACAGTTTTCTCTGTGGTAACCTGTGTGTAGAGGTACTTCTGCTGCTTCCCAAAGATATGGAAGCTGAAGCTAAGTCAAATGAAATATTGTTGTCACCTGGCTTCAGAATCAGGGAACCTTTACAGAAACATCAAACAGCATAAGGCTTGCCAAAGCCCGGGTGGCAGCAGGACCAGTGAAGGCCAAATTGCTTCTGTTTATGATACCTGTGTGTGTGTATGCAAGGAAGTGCTGTGTAAGGTGTGTTGGAGACATAATGAAGATATGTTGGGTACGTTCCACCTTTCTCTGTGTTTAACTTTGGGTTTGCTGCATCTACAGAAATACTTCATTTGATCCACAGAAATCTGTTGTCTGGCAAAAGGATGGTGTGCTTATGCCTTATATTTTTCCCCCCCCCTACCCTGCCACTTTCTAGGCTTTGCTTGAGGCTACTGTAGGTCATGAAGCCCTTTTCCAAACCTAGATGGGGGTTCAACTCTCCAGTTCTTAGAGCAGTAGTCAAGTTACCTTGCTTTTATTAGTTGTATATACACACCCCCATATGTGTTAGGAACATGTAAACACACATACATTATGTGGCTGCAAGGATATCCAAAGCACAGCAGTGCTGAGGACTTGCCAAAGCAGTCTAAGAGCTGGAAAAAATCAGGCAGTTCAGGAAGATGGCTTGAAATTAGTGCTGGAAAATAAACATCAGAAGGATTAGAGCTAGCTCACTTGTAAGTGCTAAAAGAACCATCTGTGCTTCCCCAGTGTTTGGTCTTCCTGTCTACAAGCATCCAGTAGTTCCCCATCAACCTGTCTTGGATGTCTCCTGTCTTACTTGTGTCCAGTGGACCTCCATGCCACCGGAAATCCCTTCTCTTCTAACCAGCATTGTAAGACACATTTGCTAATAGCTCGATCTTTGATGCCATCACAGTTTTATTAAGGGCCTTAGAAGCCTAGTAACCTGTGGTCAAGTTTACTGCTTTCCCTGTCTGTGCCACGCTCTTACAAACTGAATATCGTTCCCTGTGTTTGGTTGACCAGCCAGGGACTGACCTAGATAATGACAGTTCTCAAGATCTGTTCCAGCTCTTCATTTGCTGAGCATCTTTTAAGGGGAGGTAGGTGAATTGTGGACTTGATATTTCCCTGGTTCCCGTCTTCTTTTCATAAAAGGAAGGAGGACACATCTGAGGAGACATCAGAGTATGTCTGACACATGGGTTGGAAATAAAGCAAAAGTAATTCTCCAGTATCCTGCAGTGTTGGCAGAGGTGTTTTTCTTTTCATTTTCTGAGAGGTGCTGCAGCAGAAAACCAGATCTGCTTCCTCAAAGACTGTCACTCCCATCTGGAGAACATAATATTTGACCTGCAGGCTTAATTTGCTGACAGTCTCCCACATCTCCCAGGAAGAAGCCTCCATCTCTTAACTTGAGGCTGTTGCCTCTTGCCCAAATAACAGGTTTCCCAAGGCTTGTTCTTGAGCCATATGAGAAACACAAAATAAATGAATGCAAAATACAATCTTCTTCCTTTTTAACTAATACCAATAAAAACACTTTGAAGAGGGAGTGCTTTGCAAGTGTTAATTAATAGGTTTGTCATTACAACTCCACATTGCCACTGCAGTGGAATCAGGCTGCTAAGTGCAGTGTGTCACTGAAATCACAACCAGAGAGAGCTGGGTGTCATTTCATTGAGCATCTTGTTTTCAGCTGCTATCAGAAGCAGGAAAGCTCACAAAGCTGAGAAGAGCTGGTCCAGCTTGTGCCTTGAATTGGTTATGCTTTTCCACCAAATTCTGTGAAGCTGGAGCTATTGCTTCTGAGCAGAAGTTCTTCCTGCAGCTCAGCTGCCATTCTGACTAAAGACTGAAATGGTTGCAAGATCATGACTGAGCAACCCACATCACTGAGTGAGGTGGTGGAGGTTGGGGTGGGGGATACCTCAACCTAGAGCCTAGGCTTCAGCCCCGAGCACACCAACCTCATGGAAGTCCTTTACTACCTTACCTCATCCTTTTCTGTGGGCCTAGTGGAAGAAATTGCAGGACTTTGAGGCCACACTGTGCTGTCTCTATCAAGTGTGGTCTAAGCACATCCCCACTGGTATGGGCTATGAAGAGCTTTGTTTTTTCCTGCAAACCAAAAATACCAACTTTTAAAAAAATATCTGGAAATAAACAGTTGCGTGATCCACTGAAATTCATAACAAAGGACAAATTGAATCCTTCACGCTGTGTAGCAGCCATAAATAGAGGCTTTATGGCTGAGAAGTTGTAGGCAATGTTCCAGCAAAATCGGATTTATTCCCTCCCTGCCCCCTGCAATATAAATCTCTAGAAATGGGGGTTCCAAGGGCTGTTCTGACACAACGTTAACTGCAGCTTCTTAAACCAGACTCCCTGCCAGTATTTATAGTTCACGTTCTGTGCATGGTATGTGTGTATATAACTGCACCAGCTTTTACAGTTGATTTCTCAGTAGTCATGTGAAACCAAAACAACTGATAGGCTGAACCTGGAAACACTTGTACCTTTCTCTAATTTAAGAAAGAAATTTAAAAAAACTTTGCCTTGCTGTCAGGGAAAAGATCTTCTGATTAAGTTGCTCCAAGTCCATGGTGGCCCAACCTCATGAGTTTGATGCTCCTTCTCACAAAAACCACTGGCTGGGTTTCCAGGGGAACCCTGCAAGATGGGTTTCAACACCTGGTTGTTCAGTTGCAAAGTGAGTAGCTGCATGCTTTCTTCTCACAAATGCCTGGCCCCACCTCTGCTTGCTGTCCACTCTGAGATTAAGCCCTGAAGTTTCATGAAACACAGTCTTGGACTGATTAACCAAGTCCTAAAACTGCAGTCCAGCCAGGTCATGTCCTGTTAAGGAAGAACAACTCAGTTCAGTGGCTTTAAGAGCTAGGTTCTAGCTTCAGCACCAAACACAGGTCAGTAGTAGCAACACATCACTCTGGGAAATTAATAAATTAATTCAAAGCAAAACCCTTCACTTGTCAGTTTTGGATCAGCTGAGTACATTGCTTAGTATATTGTCAAAGATAGAACTAATTCCTCATTTTAGTTTCTCATTAATCAATTGCCCAAATATACTTTTTTAAAGAGGCTGACTGGCCCAAGACAGCCAGATGTAGATCTATCGACCTCTCTGCTCTTGTCTACAGCTTGTTATAAATGCTGAACAAAATGGCTTAAATTGTTGGGACCTGAGAAATGATATCTTTGAGCTCTGACCCTTCATAACTGAATCCAGACACTGAATGCCTCTGCTTCCACGTATTTTATATGAAGCACCTGACACAGCAGGGACAAATAACACAGGAATAAATCCAGCAGCCTGGAACAGTTTGCCTTCATTAGCCAAGCCAAAAGTCACCTTGCTGGTGTCACTACTAGTGTCTGGCCACTACCAGAACCACTGCCTTCTCTAGACTTTAGCAGAGAGATCATGCAATGGAGGGGATGGTGGGGGGCAAGGCCAAACAGCTCCCAGTGCCTGTGATGGGCTTTTTGTACCCCATAACCATAGTGACATCCCAAACTTGTGTGTGCTGCTTTGGAAATTCAGTATAAACCTGAAGTCCTGGGTTTGAGCTACAGGTGCTGACACACTAAAGCGCAATGATCTGCTGAGCTCCTGGCATCCCCCTGCCCCCCCCTTTTCTTTTTTCTTAAGAGCTGCTTACAATAAGACCATTAGCCCTGAGTTATCAGCAGCACAGAGTTGCTAACTCAGGAGTCACTTCAGCTTCCAGTTCAGAAAGGGTGAGTGCATGGTTTTAATTATGGGCGAGCCCATGGATATTGCAGGGAATACAGCCACTCGCCCCCTCCTAATTCCAGACACACATGCTCCATTCCCCAAATTACTGCTGACTGGCCTGGGATTGGGTTTTATTGCAGACAAGAAAGCCAATTCTTTGAGGGTGAGGTTAATTCAAGCAGCCCCATGTAGAGCATTATCCTGCAAATGGTTAAATGCTTAACGATGTCTGCAAAAATTAGTCAAGTACACAGCTACCTTAAGGGTTTGTGAGTTGGGGGCTGTAGTCCCTTTTTCTCCCTTATTTTCCCCAGTACTTTTCCCTGATAGAAAAAAAAATGTGAAGCTGATGAATCTGACTATAACTTGTCCTGTTTTCCTTTTAAATATAAAACTAAACTCAAGCTGTCTAAAGACTGTGTTGTCTTCATTTATGGACTTAATACAAACATCCGGGTTCTCTTAATTGGAGAAACCAGCAGACTTGTCCCGAAGTGGCAAAACTCACAGTACCACAATAACTCTCAAAACGTTAATTTTATAAAGTCTGTTCCTACTGCATGATCAGGAAATAGGCTCTAGGAAAACCAGCATGCATGCTAAGAAACAAAATAAGTGCATTAAATATGTGTTATTGAGAAACTTCTGATCTTTCTTAGACACTGGTTTAGGAATACAAATTCTACTGCATTAACCAGAAAAAGGGACTAGATATTTTTATTTAAAACAGTAAGTCAAAGTGGCCATAATAACCTATTTGTGCTGGTTTTGTACTTGGGTGATGAATGACTGTAGTATAAAGTGCTCCTCATTTTTACCTCAAGGTCTTGTCAATCATTACCTGATAAATAAAAACTTCAAACGGGCTCCTTTTAGCTTAATTGGGCAGCATTTCTCTCTAAAGGAATGGCTGAACGCAGAGGATAATGTGTTTGTGGCAGCAATGAAAGTCAGCAGGCAGGATATTTGGATGGAAACATACAGAGGATGCAAATTCTGAACTCAAAGGATGAGTCTTTTTGGTTTTACTTATCCAGAAAGAGTCTGTTCCCATTGCAGGCAGAGCTGAAAGGTTTGAGCAGAGGAAATCCCATGGTCCTTGGCAATACCACTGAGCTGTGCTGGTGCAAGCTCTGCTCTCTTTCTGGTTTTAGGCTTTACAGCTGAAGCTTCCATAAAAAACAGAAATCTTAAAATTACACTAAGGCTTACTTAAATCATTATCTTTTATTATATGAATGTTGGCAGCAATGGAGGCGGTTTCCTGTGCCGGGACAAAAGGATCCTATTGTCAGTACTGGAACAGATCTAAAACAGCTCAATTGAGCAAACACAACATCCTCGGAGTTTGGCCTGACAGGAAGTTAAAATAACTGATCTATAAAATGTTTTAAATGCACTTTAAAATGTCATTACTCAGATAAATCTAGCTGTTTTGAAGCTGGTTCACTAGTTTTATGGCCCTGCCAGTTTATGGCAGCATACGTATTCATGTCAAGAATTCCTCTTCCAGAACAGTAGATGAGGAGACAAAGCCACAGTAGTGCTGCGGGCCGAGGGGAGGCTGCAACCAGCTCGGGAGCCGAGTTTTGGCTCCCAGGCTGGGAAAGCTGCTAGGAAGCATATCCAGCACGTTGTGTGTATTTGTGGCAGAGCTGGAAACCAACAGATATTTCATCATATAAGGCTGGACGTGTTGAAGTTAGTGGTAAAGCTTCTGTTGGCTGCAAGACTGGCACTGTAAAGCAGGATGACTTTTCAGTTGGGTTTTTTTTTTTGTAATTAAAATTTTTCCTTCTCTTGCTGGAACCACCTCTGACTAACACTGGGTCTAAACGCAGAGAACTGGGACCGTACAGAAAAATACCGAAAGGTGGTCCTCCTAAAATTAGTCTAACCATACAAAGCCCAAGTTCAGGTCAATAAAGGTCTTTACTCTGCTGCTTTGCTGAACTTGCAGATCAGTGCACTAAGCAAATTTACTTATGAATTTGTAATTGCTTGTGAAAGATCATAGTTAACTCCAAAATGCTCACAATTTAAGTGTCTGAATCGGCAAATACATCTACATCAACTGGCACAACTCTGCTCGCTGTTCAAAATAAGCAAGAACCCAAAAATTGCTGTTATGCCCTGAAGATACAATGTCTAGTTAATACAGGGATTTAGACCATTATTTTTTTCAGCTGCCTCCATAGCAATGCAGTGTGGTATCCACAGTAGAAAACCTCATGCCAGCAGCATCTCTGAAATATGCTAAAACAATCTAAATTAGAAAATGTCAGCTTCTTGGCTGATGTTCCTTTGGAGTTTCTTTTTTCCTTTCTTGTGCCTCTATAATTTTATTGGGATGACTAAATCTCTGAACTATGTTAGCAGTAAACAGAACTAATTTACCCCCTGCTTCTTTGAAACAGCTGCTGACAGCTGCACTATAATTCAATCAGGGATCTTTGCAGTGCAGTGTGCAAAACATATTCATATTTTTGTGTATTCTTCCCTCTCTGTTGTATTTGGACTGAGGGAGTCACACCAAGTAGCGACATGTGTCCGTTTTGCCTGTACATAGAGATTGATCTGCATGAAAACAGAGGCTTGAGATGAAATAATTGCCCAGCCAAAAAGGTTCTTCAAATATAGGGAGAATAACCACACAGATACACCATGTTGTTGGGATATCTTTTGTAAAGTTGCAATGATTTATTTTACTAGTTTGTACAAAAGGCTTCTGACAACTGCTCTATGAAAAGAACCAGAAACGTGTATGCGTTTTTGCCAACTGTTAATAAATATCTTCTTAAATAAGGAAACAAATGTGTTTAGAAACCGAGAATAATTTTTTCTGGATGTGATTGAAAAGGAATTCAGAGATGGAAATAAATAATTCTTCTTCCGTTTGTGACAACTATTTACATAAAAATGTACAAACAGTGAAGCTTATGTTGAGCCTAGCAACAGGAATCCTGTTATTATGTTAAAAAAAATAAAATCAGAAACAATCCCCACATAATATTTAATATATGAATCCTATACAGCAAGATACCGTGGTCCAAGTTAAAAATGCAATACACCAATGCAGTGACCACCAACACTGAAACACCCACAAGAAAAACTAATCCATGACTACTAAATAGTGGAAGTTCAGGCCTGATTAGCTTTTACATTTCTAGGCAGCACCTTGACTTCCTTCGGGAGGTTACAGAAGCACTGGTGTATGTACATAGACAATGTCAAAAGAGACTTCCGATCTGTGTGACTTCAGTACCTCGCTCTGGGATGCACTGAGGGCAGTTTTGACTTGGCTGTAGGTGGTCTTGTCTGAAGGCTCCAGGGAGAGATGGTCTCTTGGCTTCAGCTGTTGGCCTGCCAGCTGTAAGTATTTGGTCAGTCTCACCTTGGGGCAGTTAGGAAATTTGCTGGGGTCGCACTCGCGGAGCGTGCGTGCCGTGGCCGGGCGTATCCTGCAGATGTTTGAGTTGCCTGGGTTGGAAGCCAGGCACATCTGGCAATGTGGCAACTGCTCCCTGAGGCCCCAGTCCAAACCTACTCATGTCATGGAGAGACTTCCACTTTCCCATGAGCCTAATCCTGCTACTATGAAAACTGCTAGGAAAACACCTATTGACTTAAATGAGTTCAGAATTAGACCATCAGAAACAAGTTACCGATTTATTTCATAGACGCTATTTTTTTCTTCCTTTGCTTTTTCTTTTTAAAGCGAGGCATCTGGTCTGGATTTGATCTGTGATTTAAGGGAAGAAGAGCAGTGACTGATTTCCAGAATCGTGCAATTCTGTTAATTTATCTGTTTTCTCTAACTCTCCTCTAAGGCAAGACATGGAGCCAAGCCCCCACTGCGGCGGCATCGCCCTGTCCACTCACTGTGCAGAGGAACCATTGCCAGGGATTTATTATGTTCTGGACCCATCTGTTGGAGGTTGAGGTTTTTGAAGTTTGGAGATTTAGAGCCGGGTGTGCTGAGGGCCTGGTGTTTTATTGGACAGAATTTTCTTTTTTATCTCTGGTGAAATTTATGCCAATCCTCCTTTTGTAATTGCAACGTAAGCCAAAGTGCTAAATCAGTTTGTGATTGGTTACTGCTACTTTGTACTCTTATTCACAACAACTTTAATTGAGTTTTAATTACATAAGTGCGATGTTTGTGTAACCTGTGACTTTAAAAGAAGGAAAAAGAAAAGCCTTGAGGGGACATTTTCTAGCTCCTGGTTCCATCTTGCTGGTGTGGCTCTTGAAAGGGATTTATTTTTTTATATTTTATTTAAAAGGTGAAGTCAGTAATAGAGCAGGGGTTTTATTGCGAACACTGACCCTGGGAAGTAAGGTTTCCTAGCTTGTTTCTAGCTGAGTCTGTGTGGTGCTGGGTGTACATCCCAGCTTACAGCACCTTCTGCACTTGAGCCTCAACATTTTTGAAAAAGCGTTGGAATTTGTTCTATCAGTGAAGTCAATGGACATTTTCCAAACAGGAGCAGGATCTTTAGCTGGCTTTCACAACTCCATAACTGCTTAGGATACCCTTGCTAAACGTGAGGTTTGATCCCTGTTTCTTAACATTTTGCTGCTTTCCTGTTTTAAGTTCATAGCAAATTCAAATTCTTTCTGGTTGCTGGAGGAAATTTCTTTCCTTTTTGACAAAAAAAAATAAATATCCAAAAAGTCTTGCTCTTTGGAATTATTTCTTTCAGTTCTTTTGCTTGCCAATTAGAACTTCTTTTTCCTTACTGCTCCATCCTTTGAACTTACTATAGTTTAAAACTGGAAATTACGTGTAATTAATCTTTGCTTTTGCTTATGAAATTGAAGCAGAGGGATGGAAGTAATAATTCTCTAACAAAATACCTGTTCACTCAGGTATATTTTGTTCACTTATTTTATTGCAAACTGTATTACAGGAACCACACATGCTTATTAATTAGTCACAGCACATTCTCACCTTGGATAGATTATTGGTTTTTAACTCACAATTGACACTGGTGAGTTTGCAACCTTCAGAAAGACTCATTTGCAAAAGTATGTATCGGAGGAGCCAATTTTGTAGGCAGATTTGGTTTTAAATGGTTTCTCTGGCTTGTTTCAGTTTACAAGCTCATTGTCTGTAATAAACTAAAACAAAATGTGTTCAAATGCCACTTAGATCCAGAAACTGTTCCATTGTCTGAACTTTCAGAAGCCCGGTCCTAAAAACTGTTTGGGATTTTTTGAAACCCATAGCTGGAGTGCTAACCTTTTCCCTTCCCCCACACAGCCATACAAAAACCACTCTTTACAAATAACTGCTTTTTCCTTTCCTACCAATCTAATGACAGCCACATGCTCGTACCACCATGTTCCTGTATTTTTTTAAGATAACATTGGAGCTGTCATCAAAATAGAGCACTGAGATGGCATTGAGTTGTGTAGGAGCACAGCAGGGTTTCGGCACAGTCTCTGGGTTTATAAAGTGAACCTGGGGAATGAAAGTAGATGCATGTTAAGATCTACTTTTCCCGTTTCCTCCCCCATATTCTTCTTTCCCAGGCAATCTTCTGTCTGTCCCACACACTCACTCAAACATGTTTCAAACACCTGGCTTTGTGTACAAACATCTTGAGATGTCCCCTGCCTGTACGGATGCTGACGCACGCACCCAAGTTAGATCTAGTTGGAAATCTTTCAGTGAAGCAGGTTTTCATTAGAAAATCCCCATTTTTCAGAGCAGTCAGCGTTCTGCAGAAGTGCACCAGTGTTACGATAAGCTCTGTGGGATGTGCGGGTGAGGTTTTGAGAAATCCCATCAGCCCTGGGTGGGGGCCCCTGTCCCTGTGGCTGGCAGCACCGAGACCCAGCGGGAGCCAAGGGCTCCAGGTCCCCTTTGCTCCCTGCTGTGGGACCTCCGAGGAGAGGGGGGAAAAAGCAAATAAAAAGCAATCTACCAGGAGAAAAACATGCAGATATTTCTTCCCTTGGAAACATAGATGCTTCTAGTTTCCCCAGTACTTTTTGCAGTGTTGTCCTTAGCTGTGCACGGGGCATGGGATGTAGATGGAAAGGTGGAGTGAGGCTCCTCGTGCCCTGGAGATGTGCATGGGGAGCCTGGGCTGTGAAGCTGGACCTGAGCTGGGCAGGGGAGGCCACCCCAGGCTGGTCAGCTGAGGGTGCTACACAGCCAGGGTACTTGGGACCAGTGTGTCTTCTGGCCTATGTGAAGAGCTGTGGTGCATTGGCTTTGGTCACACAGCTGAGGCTGGGTGGCCCCTGGCCACGGTCCTCTTGAGCACAGGCACTGTGTCATGAGGACACACCATCTTGGGTCTCCCATCTGGACATCTTTGCACAATTTCATAAAACAAATACACCCGCAGAGCAGCTGGGCTGTGCTATTTTAGGATTCGTTGACCCCTTCCTCAGTCTGCCCCCAAATCTGCTTCTGGTGGCACCATACAGTGGATCCTTACAGAGGTTTTCCAAGAGATGCTGACAGTGGGTCTCACGTCCCGCTCTTTCCTTCCCACACACTGGGACTATACTACTGTTAAGATGCCTATCATAGGGCTTTTTTAAACTAAAGAGAGCATGTCAATGCTTGCAGCAAAGACAGGGTAATTCCTAGCCAACTATTAATTCAAGCCACTTGGCTAGACATGTTGAGCCAGATACTGCAGGCATCTTAATGAGCTGATACAGACCTTCCTTCTCTGCTAGCTTAGAGATTTTTTTTTTTTGTGTGTGTAAACTTACTCCTGAGTAGCACCTACCAGATATAACTCCGTACTAGGAGCTACAGTGCACCTACCAGTGTCTGTACAATGGCATGATTTGTAGCATTCATGTATGAATTCAAGGGGAAAGCACATTCTCCTTCACAGTAATACGCAGCGTAGCCCTCCGGAGCGATGATCCAGTCCTTGATTACATTGAAGATGTTAGATTGCAGAGAAAGACAGAAATATTGTGCAGTGAAACAAAAAGTAAAGCAGCATATAAATCTTATCAGTTTGTACCCCCACATACAATTACAGTGGCCCAAAAAATAAAAATCTGGTACCCTGGCCTTTCTAATGCTCTCTTATACACTTCCAAAGTGGCTGCTTTTGCTGGAGGGACACATCCCACTCTGCAAACGTGCCCATAGCGTAGCTAAACTGCAGGGTTTAGTTTATGCATTCAGCAGTGCCCTCCTGGCTGTCTACAGGGATGGCTGAAATGCAGGTACAAGCTTTCAGAAACAAAAATATCTTTAAACCAGGTCTAGAAGAATTGATAGATGAAAATGGAGCTGTGTGTGTGTTCAGCACTGCCGCGGTTTCTCAAAAGGACCTAAATGTGAGTTTCTAGCCTGTCTCATACTAAGTATCTGTAAACCCTAACTTTGCAAAAACACTTCTTAAGCATATTAAAGGCAATATGTGATTTATTTTTATTTTTTTTCCCTCGGAGATAAAAAATAATCCAATTATTGGCTTGATCTCACTATTGCAGCTCAGTAAGTGATGGGCAAAGGCACCCCAGCCCACAGCCCGGTCACACACAGCTCTTACCTGCCACCCTAGGTCCCTGAAGCTGACGTAGAGCTCGTGCTTCTTGCAGGCTTGTCTCTGGTCACTGCTGCTGTTCTCTGCACGGGGAGAATGGATGGCCATAAGGCTGGGCTGCCCCTGCGCTCACTGCATGCCCCAGCACTCACAGCCCTTAGGAACACCCCAGCAGGGAGCAGGGCATCACTGCTCATCTGTTGCACTCGTAGATCTTTTTTTTTCTTTTTTAATGTTTGCAGTTTTAGTCATAAAATAATGGCTGGGATCAATAGATATGAAATTCCCCTCTGGCTTTTTGTGCAAAGCCAAAAATGGCCTGGGAAAACAGCGTTTCGGGTTTTTTTCCAGGCTTCCTCTGGCCTTATATTAGCAAAAACCAGATCTCTGATTATTGCCTACTATATAAAATGAGAACCTGTAAAAGGCGTGATAGGGAAAGGCACCCTTTACCTATTTTTCAAATTCCTATCTTTCAATCACCTGCATGACTGGTGATAGTTGCACCTTCAAGCCTACAAAAGCAATGTATCACATTGAGATAATATGGAATCTGTTTTTCTGTCCAGTGCAGCTGGATCCAGATTACAGACTTCTCACAATGGGTGACAGCACTGAAGTCAAAGAATAAAGCGTGGATCTGAATCCTAAATCTGAACAACCATGCCTATCAGTACAGTTTTAAAGTTGTGCCCATCCTGGACATAGTGCCTGAGATGCAGCCCAAGTAGAAATACCTGAAAATATTTTTTCACCTCTTATTGTTGGAAACTAACCCAACATGGGGTCCCCAAGCTGGAAGCAGGACTAGGGAGGGACTAGTTAGAGGGACTTTTCTAACCTACTTGCAGAAGTTAAGAAATCCTTTTGTCCACTACACATCCTTTAAAAACTGAATTGATATAGCAAGTAGATGATAAAAATGCACATATAAATGCAGACCATCGGTGCTTGGGGAACTACAAAACCCAGAGGCCAGAAATATAAGCCACAGAAAAACATTTTAAGAGACTTTAGGATTTTGGTGAGAGATACAGAAACATATAGATGTGGGCAGGTCAGAGGAGCCACACCTATCACCAGGGCTGCAGAGAACATCATTAGTTCTAGGACAGGAATGACCTGATTAAATATTGGGAAGCTGCAACAAGGCTGATGGGAGAGAGTTCTCCTATAGCCTTGCAGGTAAGCCCAAGCAACCCAAGGTGGAGGTGAGTTGTGTAGGATGCTGTTGTGCCCTACGTTGTCCTTTTCCTTCCACTCACTGAAGCGTTCACAGAACTGGTGCTGGAATTTGCCACTGCCCTCACGGAGCTGGCCCTGCACTGTGGTTCCTGCTGGGAAGGTCACCAAGGGCCCGTTATTCTGAGGTATCTCGTAATTAAACCACATTTCTGTTTCAAATGCCTAATGGAGTTTTCTTCCATATTAGGAAGCAGAGCTGCCCCCAGAATAGCTGTAGTTATCCTGAGCAACAAGTGGGTTTTCCTCTTCCATGCAGAACTTTTGGGACTACTAAACTTTTTGGGGTCAAAACTTAAAAAATCACAAACTCTGAAAACCAACTGCATTTTGATTCAGATCCACTGAAATAGATTATTGTTTTGATCATTTACTCATTGATCATTGTTTTGATCATTACTCATTATCTTACATTTCAAAATGGGGATTTATTTCATGTGGGAGAAAAGGAGATTTTTTTTGATTAGGTGCCTTTTTTAAAAAATTGGATTAAGAAATCCCTCAGTTTAATATTGTTACAAAGGAACACATTTTTATAACTTTTTTTGAGTAATCTCTAATCCCATGTAGTTTCAAACCAGCAACTGAACACTAGTAGTAGACCAAAGAGACAACAAGCAGGCTGACTGTGGGAGAAACCATTCCCACATTATCCCACACCCAGAAACTGTCCCAGCAACCTGCACTGTACCTGCGATGTTCGACACCCGGAAAGCTTCCTGGTTCTTTGGTGGCTTTGATCGATTCTGGCTCCTCTGCTTCCCTCCCGTGGAGCGAATGCTGCGGAGATGGACCTCGGTAGCTTTGAAGAAGGCGACTGTGAATGGCTGCTTGTTCTGTGGGCCGTGCCTTCCAATGAGCCCCGCCAGTTTGGGATTGATGCTTTGCCCTTAGGAACAGAATGGACTGATAAGAGGGCCTGCAGTAACTTTTCATTTTCAGCAGACATAGCAAGGATGATAAAGAGAGTTGCTGGCTGGCTGGAAAGGGTGATCCCAAGGCACATCTGTATGCATCGATCCGCCAAGGGCCTGGACTTAATCGGCAAAGCTGCTTCTGACAAGAGCAGCTTAAGCACAGCTAACTTCATTTTATATCTGCATGTAAAAGTTACACAAAATAGTCCTACATATAATTATTTTACCCTAAATCCGCTTAGCATTAACTTTTCCTGCATTCTTTAGAGAGGTTTCTTTAAGTTCACCAACCTATAATTTGAAGTGATCCTATAAAATGAACCATAAAACTCAGCCCATAGGAACACTAAATTCCCACTGGAAGGTTATTAACTTAAAGTAAAAATGCCTTATATGAAATGTTGACAGAGTTCCAGATATACTGTAGCTGAGAGAAACAAATAGTTCAGATGTTTAGAGACATTTTGCTTATTGCTGTATCTCAGCACTATTGTACCATAGGACGTTGTTCTACAACCATCAGTTACTGTTTGTGCTTCCTTCATCCTGGGCTTTTAAAATTATTTTGTTTTTGGTAAAAGATGATTAGGTGGTTTCTCCATAGGATGAAATCAATTATTTACAAAAGATGCAAGGAGGGGGTGGGCAGCAGGAAATTTAACATCACTCCCTGTTGCTTCTGAAGGGTGTCTGGGTGCTATTGTGAAACAGAGGGGGGATATCCAGGATTATTCTGTTCCAAGCCACTGAGTACTGCTGCTATGTCAAAGTTATGCTAAAGGCTTCTGTGATCCTTTTGCTAAGGACAGAGCTGGGCCTTGTCAGCCACAAATCAAATACACCAAAGGTGCCACTTCCTTAGAGAAGCCCTGAAAGGCAGTGTGACCAGGGGGAGCAGGGCAGGGGCTCTACTCCACTGACAAAAATTTCCTTATCTTACTGTTTCTGACTACCTGTCAAAAGAAGCTGGTAACCTGAAGTATTTCTAGGTAACCTTCTGTAACTGCTGTTTTTCAGATGAGTAAAATAAGTGCCAAGACTTATAAATTATTGTCTTTATGGAATTGTTTCCATCTTTGCTCTTGCACGTGGCCAAAAGGTTGGTAAATGTGACAGGCCCAGCAAAGGGGGCTGTGGTCAAAGCTTAAGGCCAAGAAATGGACTGGCCTCAGCTGGAGTCCATTCTCTATGTGTGAGGCCCAGCGAGCAAGTCCTGAGCTGCAACACGGGATTTGTGGGGAGGATTGGCTTGAGGTGCTGTAAGGGGAGTGTGGCAGCAGGATGGCTGCCTGATGTGGCCAGGTCCCATGTTGTGCCAAGGAACAGGGCCAAATAGATAAATTAGATATCTAGATAAACTAGATAACTAGATAAAATAAAACTTTTCTCAGACAGGGCACCAGGAAAGCGAGGGCAAGAACAGCAAATGCAAAAGCTCACGTACATAGATTTGTGTGTGGACACACATCAACAACTACTTCACCTTCTTGCTTAAGCTCCTTTCTGGAAACTAGTCCAAACAGTTTTCATTTTAAACATTTGAGGCTGAGCCCACAGAGTGCTTAAGCAAGTAGCTAATGCTAAATATATAAGTAGTTCCACTTGTGCTTGGGCTTTGCCAGATGGAAGCCTGATTTCCTGAAAACAAGCTCAGCTGCAGGAGTTCAAGCTCACTGAACACTGCTCCTGGGGCTTTTCCTGCCCCTTCAAAGAAGCCTTTCTGCCTCCCAGAGCTGTTTAAACTAGCAAGTACATCTATGGCTGTGGTTTGGCCAGTGTAAGTTATTTTGCATTTACCATATCTCTAGAGAGCAGGTCAGCAGTGTGAAGGGAGAGGACCCAGCTTCACACTGATATGTTTAATAGATTTGCATTTGACCCAGTTATTTCCTCATGTAACACCAACAGGTCATGTTCAAGAGTAGTACGGTGGCAACGTTTCCTTAGGGGGAAAAAAGGCATGTAATGCTTTGTATGTGAAGTAGCATGTTTCTTTTTAATAAAGATGGGAAACATCCACTTTCTAACTTTCCTATACATCCAGAAAGTGAGGTTAAACCCAAGGACACGTCTAGTCCCCATTAGACAATGATAAACTTCTCCCAAAAGAACTAAAGCTGTGCTCTTGAACTGCAGGGTACATCTTTATATGCTTTTATGTAGCTGCTCTTTTAATACTGTCAAAAATGGGATCTTAAGTTATACACTAAGTAAACTTAAGTAAGCAACTACTGTTCCCATGTGCTGCTGCTGAACAAGGCATCTTGGGTGCTGGGCTGGGAGCTTGCTGAAGGCTACTGAGTCACTCGAATGTTTCTTTTGCTCGCTGCTGATCCCCATTTTTGATTCCACCCTAGCTATACATGTTGATAGACTTATTTGGCAAGACTATAAAGAAATAAAAAGATCAGTTAAATTAATTTCTTTTGTAGAATTTCATCTGGACAGTGCTCATGATGTCAGAATTTTTTTTACTTAGACTGTACTGGCTTTGTGGTTGGAGATCTCTGTATGTAAGGACAGATACAAAGAAAATAGTATTTTTTTTCTAATTCACTTAAAGCTATGGGGGTTGCCCAAGCATATAGTGTTGCATCAAAATCCTGCTGTGTTTGCACCATATGATTTTCATATGAAGTCCAGGTGTAAAAGCAGTTTTCTTGTTAGTGCACACAGTTGGTCTAAATCCAAAATGAAACTTGGGGAGCAAGGAAGGATGTGTCCTTGCCATTCAAAATAGAAAAAGAAATTCACATGAATGGTGGAGAACTGTGAGTGCAAAGGTGTGCTGCCAGGGGACTTGGTTACAGAAGACAGGCAGACAAATGGGTTCTGTATCTCTATACTTACTTCTTAAACAGTTTTCTAACTTTTGGCAGGCTGATTAAAGTATGTTGCTAATCTATTTTGAAAAAGCAGCAAGCTACTTTTTATATGATTTCAACCCTTTATAAACACAGCTAGGTTCGTCAGGAGGGTAAAAAGAAACTAGGGTACTAATTTTCATTGAGTCAAATAACAGATTAGAATGCACTTATCACTGAACCTGGGAATTTTTGTCTCTGGAAGCTCTGTCTGTGATAGCTCTGGCTGTATGCTTTTAAAGGTCCACTCCAGATTACTCCAGCAGAGCAGAGTTACTGTAAGAGTGTGTAAAGTTGCAGCATTTCCTTGGATGCAGGATACTGAAAAGTCTCTACTGAAATCTGTAACATATTCATAAATCAGCTGCCTTCCTCCTCAATGCTGGGTAACAGGATTGACTTTTGCTGTAAAATCTGTAGGTGAGGATGGGGGAGGACAGAGTGATAAGAAGGCTTTATCTGTGTAAGAGGTGTGGTACTGGAGTATCTATAGTGTTTAGAGATATTAAGCCTACTTCCAGCTGCCACCTTCTGTGGACTCTGGGCTCAGTCTTGATGGTTTTCCAATATGTGAACCAGAATTGAATAAATATGCCATGATTGTGGACGCAACTTCTGTACTTCCAAGTATTTCCTTTAGGAGGCAAAGTGGAAACTGAAAATGAGGACAAGTATTTGAGAACAGGTTCAGCTTGTCTTGGCTGCTGATTTGCCATACTGTTTTAACTGTAAGACTTAAGATTAAGTTATAAACCAGGCTGAATTTGAATCTTTATGCAAAGGCAGGAAAAGGCATCTGTTATTGGGGTGGGGACTAGTAACTTCCATGGTGATGCTCCTGCTTTGTATCTGTGTTTGGGTTTCTGCATTCCCCGATCACTCAGAAAGGGCAGGTTAAAACAAACTCTGTGCACCTCTCTGTGCTCACTCACATGAGTAAAATCACCCTTTCATGTAGATGACTCTCCGCAGGTTGCCTGTTTCAAAACTGCTTTGCACAGTCTTCATGGGTTCTGTATCTCTATACTAATGCTTAGTGTTGCATAACAACCAATAGCAAGTGATACCACAGATGCATATCTGGAGGATGAAAGTATGTCCTTAGATAACTACATTCAGAGTATTTATAATAGTTTTGAGCTGGGTTTTGCTTAACCTCTCCTGTGGGGCAGCAGGGCAGTTTCAGTTGGTCCCAGGAACCCCCCAGAAGATCCAGGATACTTTGGTTTCCTTGCACAAGTCTCCACGTGAGCATCAGGAATCTTAACTTCAAGACAAAGCAGTGTGACTTTTTAGTCAAGACCTGGTTAGGAAAATTCCCCACCTGATTCTAAACACATCCTTTCTGGACACGTTTCAGAGCCAGGTCTTTCCACCCTTTCCCAAACCTCACAGGTTTGTACCATAAGCATGCTGCAGGCCTTGGAGTCCAGATCAGGCACGACTTTACTAGTGAGTTCTACCACTGCAAAGGAAATTAAAATGGTTCCTAGGTGTCTTCTGAATTTGAAAGGACTTTTGTGCAAATTAACACAGTCTTCTACATGATTCAGTTGTGTCTTTTTGCACATAGCAAAGTTTCTTCCTCTCTCCTCAACTGGATTGCACTACCTGCCAATATGTACACGCCAGCAGCACATACATACATTGCTGTGTACATAGCTAATACTGAAATGTCTGCAGACAGCTTATCAATCTGTTAAAGCATTTAAGTACATCCTTAACCTGAAGTATGTCTATGGATTATCTTACTATTATTACTATTATTTGCATCTTAGGCAAATTCAGGAAAAACACACGTAAGAAATCCTATTCAAAGGAGACAGTACTGAATGCTTAAGGCTTCCCCTGGCTGGCAATCATATCCATCAAACAGAGACTCACTGATTGATGTTGGTGTCTGACACTCACCATCGATGCCTTCCACGGAGAGCTGCAGGCCAAGGTTGTGTTGGGGATTCACCACCCAGTGATTACTGGTCGCAGTAATGTCAAACACCAGCCATCCTTCTTCTGCAGCCCAGATTGTTCGGGAGTCGAGCAGGAACAAATCTGAATCCCTGAAAAGAAGAAGCATACTTCCCAGTTACTTGGGCTTTGCACTGGAATCTCCACAGGCATCCAGATACATGCTTTAAGCAACACACTTGGTCAGCCTTTCAGCAACAGGCAGATTATGCCAGAGCTGGGCTGCTTTCCCACCCAGTCACCTTCAGATGAAGCACTTTCCTTCTCTTTAAAAAAGGGAGGATGGGTTGAAGCAAAGTTGAGGTGGTTTTGAGTTACTTTGCTGTTACAGTTAACCTTAGAGCTGATGATGCAACTTCAGAAAAAACACTTGTCAGGCACAGATTTGCAAAATTATTGTTTGCATATGCAAACTTGGTAATTGGGCAGACAATGCTGCTCATTATCCTTTCCACACATAATTTCCTGACTTTTATGCATAATTGTAGCACTGGTGCAAGCCAGCTGGAACACTGGTGTGCATATATTAACATAGGTAATGGTTTTTTAAATTTGTTCATCTGAGGTTACTAATAACTGATGGAGGCAATAACCTTCTGCACAATCACAGGTCTGCATTACTTTGGGTGGCAATTTTCTTTCAATTTGTTGCTTAATTTTTTTAAAGGCCACTGCTAAGTTATTCTAGTTGAAGAACTAATACCAGAAAATGAGAAAGACCTGAAATAAGAGAAGATTTCATGCATTTGAAAAGGGTGAAACCATTCTGGATTTACAAAACACTTCCTGGCAAATTTATGTAGAATGAAAATTTGAGAAAACACAGGTTCTGTAAAGAAAGGAATCTTCTCTTATCAGTAATTGAGACAGATAAAACTTGGCTGAAAATAGTGAAAAAATTGTATAGTGGTGCAGTTCCTTTATAGAAAATGACTTCACAAGAAGAACAAAGAAACACAGTGGAAGTGTCTAGACAAGTCCCGTAAGAGCTGCTTTTGTACTTGCAGTGCACAAACATGATAACTTGTTTAAGCATAATTATACCCTTTTGAATGAAGAAATATCCTTGGAAAACCCTTTAATCATGTCCTCAAAGCTTAAAGAAGGCCCTATGAATTTTGTCACTATTGATTTGTCAGTGCCAATATATATATTTAACTTGGTTTACACAGTGCCGCTTGTTAGCACGAAATACCAAGGGATCAGAACTGAATCTGAGAAGTGCTGTCAGCATGGAGGGTTTTGTCTCACAGCTTTTTGCGATTCTTGTCCCTGGGAGACACCAAGCAATTAGAGGCTTTTGTCCCACACAGCTGACTCGAAACAGAAATGGAGTTTTATTGCAATGTTTTTATTGCCTAGCTTTCCTTTCAACCTTTGTGGGTCAGGGCGTATAAGAGATGATGGCTTTCCTCCGTCAGCTAATGGATGTCATCGTCTCTGGCTCTCTGCTGGCTTACATGAAACTCAACTCAATTAGTTCCTGCAAGCACGTGAGCACATCACCCAATGTGTGTACCAGGAGGATTCTGTCGTTTCCTCACCAATGCACGATGCTGTTCACCTCTGGGTACGACACAGCTGAATATGTAGGTACAGCCAATGCTGCCGAGGGTGCAATTAGTGCTGCGTGTGGCAGCCTGAGGGACAGCAGTGGCCTTCTGTGTCAGCTCAATTCAGAAAGAGAAGGTAAGGTCTGATGCTTGCAAGAGATGTTTTGTAGGCGTGGGACTGTAAAAATTGCCATTCCTCCCTTTGCCCAGCATGGCCCTGCCATGGAGGAAGGCACAGGAGAGGCAGTTTTGCTTCCTTTTAAATGAAGTTTTGGTTTGTGGAAGAAGCCCTATATCACAGTTGAACTTGCTGCAACACTTTCTTGCTAACACATAGGGGATCCCATGGGGAGTATTTCAGCAGATGTTTGAGCAGCCAAAGAGGGTGGTTCAGAAAGGGGCCTTGGTGCAGCAATGGAGAGCCTCAACCAGGTCTTGGGAGCTGGTCTCTGAAGTCAGTTTTGCTGGGTGCACCTAGGACAGCTGAAGATAAGAGTATGGATAACCCCCTCCCTCCACATACACATTAGTTACAGGAATGTGTAAGATGCTTGAACTCTAACTGGGGGACAAATTTCCTTGGGTTTCATCCCCACCCAGAAGCAATGGCCCTGTTCCCACTGTGCATGACGCAGCCGCATGGACACCTCCCGCCCTTCCCTGTTTACAACATGCTGAAAAAAACACATCCCAGAGGAGCTGGGGACGAGGGAGTAGTAGGGATTGGCCCGTTCCAATGGCTGAGTCCAAGTTTCCAGAAGTGAAGGGTTTTTATATTCACATACTGCATCATTTAAGCATGGCCCCTGACTGGAACTCATGATTCACACAAGGTTTAGTTAACAGGGACTTGGCTTGCTTGGTTTTTCTCCCTTGTGCTTTGCAGGTTGAAGATAATGGCAATAATGATAACTCCTTTTGGTTTTAGCTACTGCTCAACTGCAGGATTACTCAGAAAAACCAGCCTTTAAGCCTCCCATGCTGACATGATGCAATCAGGGTAACCAGACAACATAAGGCATCAAGTACCAGGGTGAGTCATTCTGGGAAATTGTATAATGCATTTGTTTTCCTGTAGTTACAGTAATGTGCAAACAATAGGCCTGGAGGGGAAGCCTGAAGTGAGAGAGATCAAAGGGACCCACTAAAGGGAAATGTCCTTCCCACACATGCTTGGAACATTTGGACCCAAAAAGGCCCCATGTCTGATGCTCTCTGGTGAATTCAAGCACCCCTGAATTAGTACTTTCTACTCTGGCCAGGGATTGGGATGCACAACCTGATTGGTGTTGCAAGCAGAGGCTCCTGAGATTGTGACATTTGTTCCAATGAAAAGAAACCTCTGGTCCTTTTAAAAAGAACAACCTCCCTTCACATGAAATGCCCTGTTCTCCAAAGACTCATGGCAAACAGTGTTAAATCACTAGCTAATAGACAGCAAGCCCTTTAGACATCATTGTTGGACAAGACATAATAAACATGACAAAGAAATGTTATTCTGCTTAGATTTAAACAAAATTTACTCTGAGGGCTCCCATTTAATGAGTTGTCATATGAGATAGTGCTGGTTAAGTCTAATGTAGCTGGTTTGGGGTTTAGGTTTGAGATGAACATCTGAGCACAAAGGAAAAGGGTTTCTAGAGCACATCTCACCACCCTCTGGTACCTTACCTACCAACTGTATGTGTATTTAGAACATTCTTGGAGCAATGTGAATATTGGCTCTGCAACCAGAAGGCAGAAAAGCAGCTCAGTTTCACACGGCTCTTCATTCAATCCCTTCCTTTGAGAACTTCAGAGCATGTGAGAAATGGTACTGAACCTCCTATCCGACCAAGAGATAGGAAGAGTCCCATTATCCTCATTTTATAGAAAATTAAGCTAGGACATGGAAATGTTAATGTCTAGATTAGAGTTACATAAATGATGAAGTCTGGATCCAGCCCACAAATATGTTTTGTTGAGACCACATCAAAATGGCTCAGTGTTCAAAGTACTTACATCAGCAGGAGTGTCAAAGCTTTTAGCAATGATAGAACTCAGGGTTTTCAGCTCAGTTTTCTCAAGCATCAGGCAGTCAATGTAGCCTAAGATGAGGACAGGAGGTTGGCACTTGTCTACTGATTGCTTTGGTAGTGTCTGGTGCTGGATGCCAGAAAGGAGAGACACCTCCTGTTAGAAATTCTCCAAAAAAATTGTCTACAGGTCATATAACTGCTGTGTGGTCTATGAAATTTTCTTGGTATACTTGGTGTTTTCTGGAATCAAGGGTGAATAACAAATATTGCAAAGTGATGGTGGCTGAGGAGGATGCGTGTGAGATCATGTCTGGAAAGCACCTGGAGTTATGGAGGTGAAAGGGCTGAAGCTGCCAGAGGGCTGTGTGTGACCAGGCATGTGGAGGGTGGGTGGCATGAGTGGGATAAGAAAGGGAATCACAAGGGATTAGTGGAAGAGAAAAGGACTGGAAGAAGTGAGGTTTGTGGGGCTGAGTGGAGAAATAAGGGGAGACAAAGTACAGAAAAGGCAAGTAAGAGTATCCTGAAAGGAAACTGTGAGGACGAAGAGTGGCCACATTGCAATGCGGTAATTCTAAGATAAAAAAAAAGATTAACAATCCAGAAGCTTCTTGAAAATAGTATGTACGGGTTGTTTGCCTTTTGCTGGATTATTTTTTCAGCCTCTAAGATGCACTTTGATTTGTAGCCATAAACTCGAGAAATGTATGCAAAAATCAGAAGTGCAATGTCTCTCCTAATCACCTGCCTTGGTGAGCCGAGGCATGAGAGAGCATGGACTAACAATTCTGCAATGGCAAGGGAGAACAGGAGATGAAACTCTGCATTTATAAACTATAATGCTGTAACGTCTATACTGCTCTAGGGTAGCCCTGGTACCAAACAGCACCTGCTTTGTGTTTGTTTTCTTCACTCACTTTCTCCATCCCCCTCATCAGCTCTGTTATTTCACGCTGCTGGTTGTCAAGTGGTAATAAACACTGATGAGCACTTCCAAATGGGATAAAAATAAATGGGAAGAAGGGCAGGCACTGGAAGAGAAGGTGACGCTCAGCAACTTTCATTACTTTGCAAGACGGGCTGATTTCTGTAATGTGCTGGCACTCTGGGCTGTGGGCAGATTTGGAGCCCTGGCTCACCAGGGCCACTTCCAGCAGGTCCTGCCTGCACTCAGGTAATCTGCCAGCCCAAAGAGCACACCCAGTCTGCCCAGCAGCTGCACCACTCTAATCCCTCCCTGCTAGTTTGAGGAATTACAGATCTAACAGTGTTTTAAACAACAACCAGTCTGGGACACCTTGCAACAGACTTTGAATGGCTTCACAAATGGGTCAACCCTCCCGCTTCCATTTTAAAGTGGGAAACCCTTGAGGCGTGGGATATGTTAAATGTCTTATTGACTTGGCATGTGAACCACAGCCCTAAGCCAGGAGCATATCCCTGTCCTCTGGACTGGCATTGTCACTCTAGAGAGGCTGTGTGGGTCACAGGCATGGTGTAAGGTAGCAAGTTTACTAACAGGCAGCCCAAGGACAGAGCTGGTATGGGGGGACAGAGGCAATTCACATCCGGGTTTGAGTAGATGGAGGGAGGAGAAGGCAGAAAGAGCATCCTGGGAGGAGATGTGGGGTTAGAAGACAGCTGTTTGGATTAAAAAACTGTAGTATGCAGACTCCAGTTTGCTTGGTGTCATTGCTTGAAGTCTGCTGCAGCTGTCCAAAGACATGCTTAGGAAAATATTTTTCAGACTTTCCTACTTTGAGAGGGCCCCAGGATCTCCCTGGGCCTCTCCCTGGCACGTTTGCAACACCCTCTGTACACAGACCTGATACAGCCCTCCTCCCACACCTTCCCTTCCCTGCACCTGGGATCTCCTGCTTATCCTTCCATCTCCCTCCCTGCTGATTAAAAACCCTCCCCACGGAGCCTCCAGCCAAACATGGCCTGGGGTCTCCTCCAGGTGAAGGGATGGCCACAGCAGGGAGTGTGGGTTGCTGGAGGTGGTTTTCAAGGACTGGTCTGAAAACTGGCTGTGCTGGTAGTGAAACACATCTGTGTAAATGTTGTTGAATTTTAGGAGAAATGAAATTCACTTTAAAATTTCATCAGATTCTTAATTCTGTTTTGTGCCTCTCTAGCAGTCGTGTTCCTCTTCCTAAGTGGTGCTTGAGAAGGGTAAGATCTAGGTTTCAAAGACTGATTAAAAGTGGCAATGGGAGTTTGTTACAGAGGGATGCAACACATTTCCTGAATACGAAGCCTCTTGTAAAAGCAGTGCTGAGAGAAATGAGGTTATATACATATCTCTGACACTTTATATACAGCTGTTTCTGCTCAGCATTGAATCGCTGTTCATTAGTGCATCACTTAGCTGAGCAAGAGCTCACTGGGGTATGCAAAATGCCCCCTGCTGCTACTCAAGTGCCTGTGAAGGGTTGTGCGTTGCCTTGAAGAGTTCAGGATTTGCCAGAGGTTTTGCAGGCTTTTAGGAATGGTCTGAAAGACATAACTAGATGCAGCTCTGTTCTTGGAACAGCTACAAGGTTTCCGTGCTGAAGTTCCCTTGCTACTGTGCCCAGGAGCACATCAGGGTGAGTACAGTTATCAACTGACCTGCAGATAAGTCGCCAAATAATTAAAGCTATTGTCAATACCTCTCTAGATGCTGCGAGTACTTGCAGATACTGTCATGGTGCTTGGGCACAGCATTAAAACAAATTGCACCCTTCTTTGCTGCACCATCCCCAGAAAGATCACACTGGTATGTGAAAAAGCTCCATAAAGAAGGTGTATCTGTGTCACACGTTGGGTGGGCCTAAGTCTTTCTCAGCTGCTAGAATTAGGTGTTTCAACCAACAATATGGAAACAGACTCCAATGAGCAGGAGAAAGGGGTGTGGAGAGGGGCTCAGGTTTGATCTGGGTGCAGAAGTGGTCTAGTTTGAAGCACAAACTAAAGCATTCCAGCTGCAAGTCAAACCCAGGAATGCATCGTGCAAGATCTTATTTTTCTGTAGAGATGGTAACATGAGCATTCAAATCATTCACTGCCTTTGAAGCCTGTGAAATCCATAATGGCCACAAAGTGAACATGTAGCAACTACATTTCAATTACCAAGGGCTGGTCAAGTACCTGGCTTTATTCTCTCCAGTAACAAAACTCCCATTGACTTCAAAGGGGTTGGGATTTACTCCACAGTGCAAGAGCTGGGCCCAATGAAATTGGAGATGTAACTCTGGGACGAGGTATTTTAGCTTCTGAAGGTGCAGACAGATGGGCAGGATTGACCTCTGTTGTTGAGGGGAGCTACACAGTCTGCATTTTTTCTGCAGCTTCAGGTTAATAAATTGAGGATGATGCCCTGACTGATAATCTGCCCCAGAACTGCATGGGTACTTTTTGAAAATACACAAGTTCATATCAATTGCAATAGGAGTTGGGTATCCAACCTGCTTAGCTACTGTTAGAAATCCCACTGCGCAATTGTGTGTGTCTCTTCAGCACTTAAGTCCCTTTGAAATTCTTGCTTTGTCCATCACTTACAAGAACAGTAGTCTGAGGGTAATGGATATTTCTTTTGCAAAGTAGTTCACAAACTATTTCATGATTTCACTGTAAAAGTATCAAAGTTCTTTTTTCTCAGGCTCATATCCATAAGCTTTACTTTGCTATATTTCCTGCTCAAGTGCCTGAGATAAATGACCTTCAACACTTTGTAGCAAGCCTTGTGCCCTGTGATGTGCATTCCCTAACACTGGAATCTCCTTTGCTTTCCCAAAGCACCAGGAGGGAGGAGACGGATGCTTCAGCAGCATCCGACTCCCTGATGGCAACCTTTAGTTCCCAATAGCAGCATTTGTGACCACAGAGACTTGATGTCCTGCTGCCCAGCACCCTTCTCAAGCCAGTCACTGGCTTTACAAAACTCTTTCCCAGGCTTTGGGGTGAGTGAACCATCAAGACCAAACAGAAGTTGGACATGAGTCACTGGACTTTAAGTTATGCACACGAGAGCTTTGAGACACGTTATATTAGTCAAAACATCAACTGTTTTCATAGTGTTTATAATATTAGGAACATTTTTGTTCATGAATGTACTTGTTTGCTTAAAGTGAATAACTGATGCTTTGTGCTCAAAGAATGCTGTACGTGCCTTTATGTAAAGGGGATGTTGCCAGTTTGAAAAGCTTGCCTTGCAATGAATTCATAGATTTGGAAAGGCCAGAAAGAATATTTGATCACTTAGTCTGGTTTCCTTCAATCACCTGCAGTATCTTCAGTTTGACAGAGAGATAATTTCTATTATTCAAAGTCCAGAGCAGCATCCTGCCTGCTACAAAGTACGGGCTGAGCTCTCATTTTTACTGCCACAGTTGGTAGGTGTCTATCTGCCCACGACTGAGGAGGTGGATGGAGGAGAGCTTCCACCCTGTGTTCAAATGTTGATACTCTTGAGGGGCAGGATTTCAGAAATGGTCTGCTGCGGTGGCAGCTGTTTGTCTGCAAAGACCTATGCCTGTGTTTTTCACCGGCAATAAACTGCAGACAAGAGATGTTGCTGGTTAGATACCTGCCAACCTGTCTGAACTCGTAAAGCAAGTCATTAATTGTTGAACTGCTAGCACTTATGGTTTATTTGAACTGAGGGCACACCATCACACCCTCCAAACTGGAGGCTCATCTGAGGTTTAACTGAAAATCAAGCCTTCAGCATATCCAATGGTCTCTTCACGCTCAAAGGTGAAGAGTCAGTCTCAGCCCAGTCTCAGCTTGGGCTTTCCAGCTGTGTCCTGTGCTGGTTTTGGGGCCCTAGAAGCTGTGCTGATCTCTGCTGTGTGATGCTGGAGAGGTGACACGGTCGCTGCCTCCAGGGAGCCTGGCACTGAGCTCCTGTGCACTCGAGCAGGAGGTGCACGCTGCAGGGGGGCACAGGCCTGGAGAATACTTGGTGCTTCAGATCCCAAAAGGCAATTCCAGCAGTGTCCTGGGAGATCCCACTGATGTTGAATCATCATAAGAGCACATGGAGAGGGAACACCACTTGTTTTTTTGTTGGCCATTGTACCTGCCATGCTCTAGGGAGAGGAATCTACAAAGGCAAATGCGAGCAAAGGTTTTCTTGCCTGCGTGGGGGGGAGGGTTTGGCTTTGTTTTGCTCTTGTTGCTAACAACGTCAGATGGGTCTGGCTTTCCAGCCTGCTCAGGATGAGACAAACAGCCAAGGAAGCATCAAAGTGAATGGGTGTTTTTTGATCAACAGTGGAGAGAGTTTGTTTTCTTTCTCCACTTGCCCAATGACACACTGACTTGGATGACTGGTCTGTGACAGAGCGGGTTGGAAAATGTCAGTGGAAAAATGCAGAAAAAGAGCAAATATTTTTACAAATGTTAGGGACAATATTTTTACCTTTGGTCAATCCAAACCAACAGGAATATTTTTTCAGGACAAACTGTTCAAAACTCACCATTGCCTGTGCCAAAATGTATGCAAAGGGCGAATGTGCATGAATACTCATTTAAAAAAGTGTTCCTGTGGTGAATATGACGCAGTCAAATTGCATCTAATCTTGTAGCTGGAACATCTGTATAATTAGCAGGATTCCTCACCTCTTCCAGTCAGTGGTTCATGTGTCTGCCTGCCCTTTGCATACATTTTTTCCTTTAGGAACAAGAACTTGTGAAGGAGACAGTTTGCAGAAACACTTGATGCTACAAGGAGTTGTATGCCTGTAACTGTCCCCAGTGGGTACCTTGCAGCACTCTCTAGACATAGTTTTAACAAACCTGTGGATGTATCATCTTAAAATTAAAGTAATTCTCATCCCAGCTCTGTCAGTACGTTTCCTAATGAGAGCCAAAAGTCATCCCTGTAGGCTTGTACCTATATAAGCTACTCAAGAAATACTGCACAGGAAGGCTTCTATCTCTGGACGGGCCTAAGATGGAATGAACTTAAATGCTTGTAGTAAGCAAGACATCTAACGGGTCCTGTGCACATTGGTGACTTGTTGCCTTCTCCTTTAAGAAGACCTGGATAATTGTATAGTTTGAGTTATCATTGTTTGATAAAAATAGATAAAGTCCCCAAAGCCTGCAAATAGTTGTGTTATTAGAAATGCCAAGAGAACCATAGGTTCTGACCCATCAAACTGGAATTTCAGATGTGGAAGAAAACAGACCAGTAGTTAAATACTTTTACCATATAGCAAAACCAGTAGAAATTGTCACCATTTTAAAACGTTGATAAGGTATCCTGTCGTATTTTAATGGATCAAAAAATGCAAAACATTTTTTCTGCATTTTTATTAGCTCTTATAAAAATATAAAACCCCCCTTTTAAATCTCTAGTGTTTCTCTTTTCATAAACCTAAATTAGAGCTGTAGTATTATTACCCCATATTTAGTAGTCCTAGAGAATAACTCCTGACCAGCATGGGACCGTAAATACTTTTCATTTAAATAAATGCAATCTCACTTTTGGTAGGATTTGTACGCAAAAAAGTATGTGCAAATGAAACTAAGTGCCTTTGATAAATGCTTTGGGATTGCTGATTAATTGGAACTAAAAACAGATGAGAAAATTGAACATATGTTCTTATTCAAGTTCCCTGGAGGATTTGTCTGGGAGCTTGGCATATATTAATAATTGCTTGGAATGGATTTAATAGCTGATCTTGTAGTTTTGCACACACAAAACAATCAGTCAATATAAAAAGCATGGTGTCATCTGTCTTTGTTAATTAGGGAATCTCTAATGCCTTTGGTAATAAAGGCTAGTAATTAAGCTACAATTAGAAAGGAAGCATTCAGATGTGGGTTTGCCACCTCGGAATTCATAAGCAGCAGGAGGAAGAGGGTAGGTTTTCCAGAAATCTTGAAATGCTCTGAGTTTATGATCTTTTCCTGCACTAGCACACAGCCAGGCTTGTTTGCTCCTCAGCTACTGGCTGCTCCCAGGGACGAGAGCGACAGCACTGGGGATGCTCACGGGGCACCTCCTCTCCATGCCCTCGGTGGCTCACCAGACACAGCCACTATGCTCCCACTGCATTAGCACTGACTGAGATTTCACTGTACAACACTGATGCCTGAGCTCAGCTCTTCAGGCGTGTTTAATGGCACCAGTATTTCTAAAAATATTGGCCATAACTTTTTGAAGGAATGTACTCTGCTGGCGCTTTCATGGGGACTTGCCTGAGGGTCACTTACCTTCCTGGGTGCTCCTGGAGTACCTGGTAGACACTAATCTGGAATGTTTCGTTATCAAAGCGTTCACGGATGTAATCCTTATATATCCTGAACTCGGCAGCCGTCACTGCTTCCCCCTCTGGGATTCTGGAGAGATCAAACCTGAACTCTCGGTAGTGGCAGCGCTGATGGTGAAACTCTCTGTCATGCTCCACTGAAACAGAAAAACAGCCCATTAGCCACCTGCTTTGTTCCCTTTCCCCTCGCCATCAAACAAGCTTGCGAGTTGCCACAACAGAAAAGGGCAAGAATATCTGATTGCAGCATCTTGTGCTGTTGTTCAGTTCATTAAAGCACGTGGGAAACACAGGACTCTATCTGGGCTATTATAAGCATATACGTGTTTATCAGACTCCCTTTGAAACAGTTCTACAGCTGGCTGGTACAGGGTGTGGGTGACTGTTGTGTTTTAATGATTTTTGGCAGCTTTGTGCTTGACAAGTGACTCTGGACATTTGCCACCGATAACGACCAGGCTGCTGTGGGAAGGAGCTGAAAGAAACAGATGGGGCTTTTCAGGAGTGCTGGTTCTTGGCCTGACTCTGCTGCTGCAAATTACACACGCACACACATACCCACACACCATATATCCAAATTCCGGTCCTTGAGGCTTTTCATGCCGGTGACCCACATTCGGTGCCAGCTGAATTCATCACAAACTCACAGCCCCTCTCCAAAGGGTCAAAGCTGTAATTTTAAAGCATCTTTAGTGATCAGAGTGAAGCAAATGTTCAAAGCGAGGGCCTTCTTCCACCTCCCAGCCCTGACTGTGAATTAACAAGTTCCACAGTCCTCCCAAGACAAGGTTAGGACGGTTCGTTATCCCACCAAGCGAGAGATCTCCCTGTCTTCTGCTGGCAGCTGATGGTCTCATCTAACACTGCTTGTGGATATCGAAGCTGAAGGTCGGGGCTGTGAGGAAACAAAGATTTTGAGGCCATGCTCCAGCAAGGGGGAGGAGAGGTGTCAGTGCCCCAGCTCAGCACGTGAAATAAAGTGTCCTTCTTGGAACAAATTCCAAATTAAACAGACAAGTTGGACAAAAGGAAATGGGGAAACAGAGGTATAAGGGATGAACTGACTTGCCCGAGGTCACACCGCGTGTCATTTTAAGAGCTGAGGTTTGAACCAGGAACTTCCTGTATGTCCCAGTCCCATCGTCTGTCCACTTGACCTCCCTGCAGCTTGACTGCACAATTCAAGTAGTTAGCTCTGAGATTTTCTTGGCAAAGAATGTATGTCTTTCTACAGGCCTGATTCTCTTCTGGCAACAGTAAATCCATTGTGTAAATCCATTGACTTAAATGGAATTACTCCTGAAAAATAGAGGAGTTTCAAGGCTGAGTCTGGAAAGCGCTATTTAAATTTACAGCACAGTACAATTGTGTATCTGCACTTGCAAGGGCCTCCCCTGCAGCAGGGCTGGAGCGTGGGGAGCTTCTGAGAACCAGGCTGTGTCCAAGTGCTTACAGGGAGCAGGTTCAGTGCTGCTCTGCTGGCAGAGGCTCCACAGCTGGCCACGGGCTCTTCCTCCTCTCGCACATCACTTCTGCAAGGAGTCCAGGGCTCGCAGTTTGCCACTGTGTGATTACTGTTCAGGGAAACACTTCAGAGCTCTTACTAATAGCTGGGATTCATCTTAGAGGAGTTTTTTAGGTATGTAACCCCTAAACCTTCCAGGACAAAGGCAGTTAAGTTCAGCAAATGGTTTTATAGGTTGGGCAGTCTTAGCATGGCAGGAGTGAACAAAGTTATAGTTGTACCTCTAGCTGCAACACCTCATACAGCCTCAGAAGGATCACTCAGTCTCTCACACTTTAAAGTAGGGGTATATTGTGAATATTCACCTGTGTTTGTAAACCACCTGGCAGGTTAAAGCTGCCCTATAAGTGCTAGTAACACTATTAAATGTGCCTCAGTTCCTTTCCTCCAAAGTATTCTAAGCAGAATAAGATATAAAGAGCATGATTTCAATCTCAAAGGAATTTGTCTATGCCTAAATTATAGAGGGGAGGAAAAATATTTTTAATATGCAATAGCTCCTTTAACCACAACTGTAGAAGAATGAATATTATGTTGTGTGGTTTTAGTTATATTATGGATAACATCACCAGCAGGGTGTGTTACAGAGAGGTCTAGCAGTAGGATGTACCAATATGATTTGCTACCAAAGACATGGGAAGGCTGAATTTTCAAAGGAAAGTGGGTGCACCTTTTCAGTGTACGTATGTGATGACAACTACATCGGCCAACACCGGTCTTTAGCTGCAGTTCATACACAAAGTCTGACAATAAACATATGAAGATGAAACTTTTTCGGGTGCTGCTAGAGTTCACAGTGACTCCCACTGCAGAGCCCTAGAAAAAATGTGTCATATTAGTATGAAAAATTAATGGCCAGGGTCATAAAATAAAGAGCCCCAAAGTTTGAACTTTCCCATGCTTTGCAGATGTTTGGATATAGGGTTTTGGGCTGAGCCATCTTTAGTGTTAAAGCAAACATTCCTGTGGCTATAGTCATTAAGATCATGAAAATATGTGGATATGTAACTGAAGAAAGAATCCCAAGAAACCCTTCAACTCAGTGTTTATTGTTTTTCCCCTTTTTCTTTGCACTCTGGACCTATCTGCTGACCCAGAAGTAACAAATCCTTTCAGAACTAATTTATGAGAAACACTGACCCTGAATCAACATCTGTTAGATGACTGCAGTAAATCTTATTACATAATTAAACACCAAAATCTATGTTAAAATAACGTTAAGGGTCTGACTTGAACTCATAAAAGCAAGACTCTTCATTATGAAGGCTGAAATCCTATCCTTAATTCATGCTGCTGTGCGTTGGTATTTGTGAACATATGGTACAGTATATATGATCGTGCACTTTTTGTAGACCCCAGTAATACCTTAAGCACAACAGGACGAGGTTAAGCAGGGGAGCGCTCAAGTCTGAGCTTCCTGGGTTTGATGGGTGTTAGTCAGACCTTTGACAACACTGCAACTGGGTTGTTTCCAATTAATTACCTGAGGAGTTTGAATGAGGGGGGTGGTTTGTTTTTTTTTTTTTAAAGGGAGGGAGAGTGGTATTTTAAGTGTTCACTGAAACAGTCAAGAGAATTGCTTCAGCTCTTTGAATATGACTATAGTTTCTCCATTAGATCTATAAAATCTGTGATCCCTATTGACACAACATACCATAATGAGAACTTTTTGGTTATTCTTGAAGGACTTAACCTCAGCTGTTTGTCAGCCATTAGGTGTTAAATGCTCCCTTAAAAGCCATTAAACAATATGAATATTTGCTGGTTATAACCCTTCTGCCCAAAGAACTTGAACTAATGTTCAGGTTTGTAGTTCTTGCAAATCACTACTACCCAAAGGGTTTTGGTGAATGGTTTTAGCCCAGTTCCTAATTTCAAACATTGGAAATTCCAGCTCAGAAACTGTCACAATGCAAATGTCTTGGCAAGGCAGCTGCCTGGGAGAGGAAGCCAAAGCTCTGGATGTGCAATCAAAGGTTGTAAAATATAAAAAAGAAGAACACCCTTGAAAAATAATTCTGTTACGAAACCTGTTATGTGTGCCTTAGCTGTGGGAAAACAGTGGATTTCCTCTCCTAAAGAAACAATCCAATGTCACTCACAGGTGATGCATGTATAAATGCTCACCTCTCCTCATTTCTAGAAGTGGTACCACATTTGGAGGCACAACCAGTGCAGACAAATGATGACCTAATTTAACACACGGCTCAGAAACTGCTGGTGCAAAATAACTCTTGGGCATAGTGAGTGTGGCAGTTAATCATAGCTATGGTAGGTGGGAATCATCAGACACTCCCTTTGGCATAGTCCCTCGGGAAAGGAAAGGTTGAGACAATGGGACTTGAGAGCTGTAGCATGGAGGCAGACAGCAGATTCATGAGAAAATAAGCAAGACACCAAAAAGCGTGCAGGGCAATTAAGGTGATCCAAACAAAACAAGCACCTATCTTAGGTTAGTGGTTATCAGTAAATTTGCCACACCTCTGCTGCAAACATGCAAGTAAGCTCAGTATCTTTGAAAGTCTGGCCTTGGCTATCTGTCCACAATCTGAATGCTGCACAGGCTGCATTCATCTATCTGATGCAGATAGGGCTCTGATCTCTCTGAAGTCTTTTGTCTCTCCCAACTGACTCTGTTGTGGCATTGTGGTGATGCAAGAGAGGAGGCAGGATGACATAGTTGTGCAACAACAGGAATGGTTAAAAGAAAACAGGATGGCTACATGTGCTCAGGTGTGAAGTAGTCAGGTATCAGATCCAAAAATATGAGAACGCTGGAGATAAAATGTCAACAAATACTTGGTACTTGTTTTGACGTGTCCTAAAGTATACTCTTCAGCTACAAAACTTGAAAACATTCAGATGCAGGGATGAAAAAGTGTAGTTACAGCTAGAACTCGTAGCAATACTGTTGAAACCAGTAACAAAAAAGTAATGTGGGACATAGAGTCTTGTGAAACTGGTTTAACACCACTGGTACTCAAATTTCTAAAGCAAAGGACACATCAGCTTAAAGCTGGGAAACTTGAACAGATCCCATAGTTGATCATTTTCACAACAAAATGTGTTGAGACTAGAAATAAGAGCCCCAACTGTTTTCAGCTACTTTTTAAATCACTACTGATAAATGAAAAGCTGACCTGAGCTAATCCTGTAAACACTGGTTGGACCACTGGTTTTGTAACAGGGATCGATGGTAGGCAAGGCATGACACATGACAGCAAAAATTATGTTGAGATGTAGCTTGCAGTAGTTATTATTTTTCTCTACACATCCCAAAGAAATCATACCATTTAGCCTTAGTGCCAAGTGCAGCAGCACAATGTCAATCAGTAACTCCTTGTGTCAAGCAAAGAACGAGTGAATAATTTTCCAAGAATGTCTGTGTTAAAAAATAATTATTACAGCAGTGTTAATAAGCCAAACCCCATGGAAGTCAAAAGCATTACTTCCACTAATTTCAATGAAATTCATGGGAGGCCTTTTGTCAATCTACCTACCTAAGTATTTTTATGCTCTTGTTTTCTGAGGATGTAACAAATCTCTTTCTCATAAGTAAAGTAAACACCAGGTGAATAGATACTGTGCTCTGGCTGCTAAACTGGGAAAGCTTCAGTAATTCCATCCCTCCTCCTCCTTGGCACGTTTGGGTGACGCACTTGGAATATATTTTGAATATTTAAACAAGTTAAAAACAAATTTTCCTGTTAACACTGTTACCTGATAATATGTTAATTGTTTTTATAAGGCACTTTAAGAGTAGTTGTCTTATTTATTGTAGTGCTCACAACAATTAAAGCTACTTGTTTCTTATTTACAATGAAAAAAAGCCCTAACAGGAATGTGCAGTAGAGTGTCTGTAACTTCTTTACTCCCAAAAAAGGCCAGAAGGGATTTGTGAAGGACTTTAATCTCAAATAGATTAAAGGTCCTGAATTCCTAAGACTGAAAGATAAGTCAAAGGAAAATAGATTCCAAAAGACAACACCCCCTCGCCTCAGCCTCTTGGCCAGGCAGGAGACTTGACTGCAGAGCCATCAGCAGTTGTCTGCAAAAGCCCTCAGAGATTGGGATGCCAAAAATAAATATGCTACATTGCAGCATGGAGGTCTGTCAGGTTTTTAGAGTCTACCTGTGCTTGCCTGGCCCCAGGGACTGAAGAAGTCATGTAGTCTAGTGGGTAGGAAAGTCTTTGTCTGCTTTGCCCCCAATAGCTGCAAAGCTGCAGAGAATGAGAGCTGGCCAAGGGCTGGCTTGTCCAGTGAGCCAGTGGATTGATTTTAGCTTTAGTGCTTTTGTGAAAGGCCACACTACACTTTGAGTTACACTGTTTTCACCCAGCAGCGCAAAAACTTCCTCAAATTTTCCTACAAAAATTACCTTTAATTCCTTCCATCACTGCCCCTAGAGATCCAAACCAAAACTTCAGAAACTCTCTTGCATTATTTCAGTGTAGAGCGTGAGATTCCTAGAAACCAGCTTTCCTGGGACCACCGCTCAGCCTGGGGTCCACAAGCTTTTTTGGCCTGTGTACATTACTGCTTCAAAGGAAAGGTCCACTCCTATCTACTGCTCACTGTCCCTTGGGAAATGGACTCAACTGGAAAATAATTTTCCCTTTCCCAGATGAGTTTTCAGGTGGATCCCATCCTCATCTGGCTCAGGGGTGGCAGGAGGAGGACCAGGGACCTCCCAGGATGGCAGCAGGGAAGACAGGGCCACCTCTTGGACTCTGGGCCTGCGGTGGTTGTGAAACTGCACTGTAAATCTTCAGGATGCCAAATTTGAGACCTCTCGATGGGATTCTAATTAACAGGCATTAAATATTCCCTCTATAAATTGCACTTCTTTGTCTCTAAATTGGTGGATAAAACCATGTCACTTATGAAATATAGGCCTTTTCTCCTTATGTTAGTGAGGTTCGAGAAGGAGGAAACCAATTAGGGGAAGGATCCAGCGGTCTCCACAGCTGAAAGAGCCTACTGGGCTCAGCAGGATTCCCGATTGAGCAAGAAGTGCAAGGTCAGTCCTTATATTTTTCTGAGGAAAAGGGGGAATATAATAAAGATTGCAATAATGTCATGCCAGGCCACAGTCTGCTATTGCACGTTTCCCTCATTGTGCTTGACAGCAAGAGTTACAGGGGCAGGGGCAGTAAATTTATAATGGCAAGAATTTGGGAATGTGAAGTTCTGTTATTGGTTTTCATTTGCTTCATTCTCTTGGCTACAAGATTTACATGCTGACATTAGGCAGCTAAAGCAACAGCTAAAGAAATATTTGAAGAAATAGTGAAAGAATCTAAATTGGGAGTGCTGTAAATGGAGTAGAGCAAATGGCCTGGGTCGTGTGATGGGATTTATTTTTTTTTAAGAGTGATAAGACAGCATTTGGAGGGCTTTTTTCAATTTGATAGTTGCATATCTCATCTAAAAGCTACTGCAGGTTTTTGGAAAAACCTAGGAAGAACAAATGCATACTTGATTTGGGTCTGCGAGATAAGCTTACTAGAAAAATAGTCTGTGGTGTCTCTATAACTCATTAATGCACCCCATCACCAGAGGCTGCTGCCGTCCTGCCACTTCTAAAAACACTGCCTGTCCTTCAGCCACGGGCCCCAGAGCTGAGGGCATTTGGGAGGGTTTGGGCTCATCTGCTGAACCCCTGTCCTGATGGTCTCGTCCCTGTCTGCCCTTTGCAGAAGGGGCTGCTCCGAGCCAAGGCAGGGCTCAGCAGAAGGGAACCTGCACCCAGACACTTGGTGCTCAATGTACCCATTTCACAGCTGGGTAAGGGGAGGTGAAGGTGCTAAGCTATTTCTTGTGTGGTAAATTCAGTGTGCAGCAAGGCAAAGTCCTGCCTCATCCACTGGTGGAAAGCAGGACTAATGCATGAATTTCAGGTGAGATGAAACCCAGGCTCCATAAATCCTGATCCCCAACCCCAGAGGTTAGAAACAGAGAGGTTCAAAATTCTTTAGTGCTCACTTTGCAAAGCGATCCGGGGTAAGGATTTTTGCTCTGAGAGGGGAGGAAAAAAGCCCTCTGGAGTTAATATTCCTCCTTTAGCCATCACTTCATTTTTTCAGCTTTCAGCATGAATGTGGTGTTGCCAGCAAGACCACCTAGCCACAAACCCAGCAGGGAGCTTCCAGAATTCTTCTAAACACTGACTCCTTGTTATAAATTGAAAAGTGGTAATAGCAACAGTGCATATCACATCTGTGCCAGGCTTCAGGCTGGGGAAGGAGCACTCTCCCTACTGCTGAACACAACTTGGAAAGATCCTTTCAGTCCACACATGTATCAGCATTAGCCATTTCTTTGTCAACAAATCCCTTAATACGTACCCTTTCTATCATGTACAGATGTCCAAAAAATAATGGAATACTGTACTACAAGATTAAACACTTTAATGTCAGCATATGTGTTGCATGACTCTGAACAATGGTATCATTGTGCATATACAAACAGCGGGTTGAAGGAAGATGGGTTTAATTATCTCCGAAGCAGCAGCAAGTTTTTCCTGACTGAACTGAACTTCAGCTAGCAAGGACTGCTCAGGGCAGAAATTGGTATTTCTCTAAGAAAATGCCCAGGCCCTCTCTGAAGTTCTTCCAGTGTTAGGGTTAGTGTTGTGCCTGCCTCAGGCAAAGCTTCGGAGGGCGGTGCGGAGCCACCTGCGTCCCTGGGAGCTGCCGAGGAACGCGGGGGGACGAGAGGATGCTGAGTGTCACCACATCCTCTCACCCCATGTGTCACCCAGGAGGCTTTTCAGTTAATATTTCTTAGGATAGTAGATGGCAAAGGAATATAATAATATAATCATGAAAGGACAGAGAGAAGTGCTGCCTTCTGCACTTAGAGACGTTCTCCTGCTGGGATTTCTATGCAGGCACTTCAAGGCAATGCTGGATGGTAAAACTATTTCTCCTTAAAAACCATCCATGAAATATCTGGGTAGGTTATGCACAGGTAATCCATTTTCTTTTCTAAGTGTGCCCTGATTGGTACCCACTTACGCTGTGGTTTCTCAGCTGAAATCAGAGCCAGACTAGATGAGAGGTATTGTGAAAAATTTACACGTGGGACTGCTCTGTGAACACGAAACTCTCCTAATAGTAAACAGACCAACCGTGGTGTGAATCCTGATTCGCAGTGTCTGTATGTGTATCTGGGGAAAGGAAAGTTAAATAAGCAGAGAAGAGTTGTGTTTCTTCAGAATGCCTTCTTCACAGCCTTAGCACATGGAACACGGCAGCACACAGTGCTGCAATCCATCTGCAGCTGCTGTAATGCACTTGGGATTGCTGTGGGATTTGGGGTGTATGAGGGAATGGAGAAATGGGGGGCAGGGGGACAGGGGAAAGAAATAAATGGGAGTTCATGAAGCTGTTCTTTAGACAGACTTCCTCTCTTTCTACCTTCATCTTCCAGGAATCCAATATAAGGGAATCTTCTGCAGGGCCTCCCCTCATCAGCCTCTCAAATCTTGTTTCTTTTCACCTCTTCGCTGGGGGGGGGGCAGAACAGGGCTGACCTGGGGATTTGCCCCCAGCAGTTCTCCCTTTCCCAGCACCTTGGGGGGCTGCTTTTCCAGAAAGACAGAGAGGCAAATTGGGGACTGTGGTGATGCTGCAAAACGTGGCTCCTCATATGGCCAGTATTGTGACCATCACAGAGTGTCTCAAGCTCTCCCACCGGGAGTGGGATTAACAGAGGCTGGTATTTACCCTCGACAGACCCCACCACCAACAAAGTGGAGCTGTTGCTTCTCTGGTATCTGAAAGATGGAGATGCACCTGGAGAGCAGCTCTGAGCCGAGGACTCCTGCAGCTCCCTGCAGGGACCCTGGGCTGCGCAGGGCAGGCGAAGGCAGCTGCAAAGATTCCTGCTCACCAAAGGCAATCTTAGCTGCTCTTTATATTCTCCTCTAGAAACATCCCTGTAGTCAAACTGAGCAGTGATCAAAATGACAGGCAGAAGCTCATCTTTACTGCTGCTTTCTTTTCTTTGTCTGCACGGTAATGCATCGCATGGGATAACACAGCCTGAGTTCAGGCACGCTGCTGTCTACTGCATCCCCCAGATCCTCTGGATGCAGCTGTGGGAGGTATGTGGAGACACAGGAATATATTTCTCTTTTCTCTCTTTGAACAGTGATGACTGCTACATTACACCACTCTCTTTCTGTAATTTGGGGGATGGCAAGACTGCCTTTTCATGGTGCTGTGAAATCAGACAGTGGTATCTGGTGAGGCCAACTTCACGGGGAAGCTGTGCCAGCGTTAGGTGTGAACTGCAAGTCACACATTTTGCCAGTGCATCCAAGGGTCAAGGAGATAGTGGCAGCCCGGGGAGGAGGGGGAGGAATAACAGATGAGGGTCAGGACAGTGGAGACTGAAGTGGCAGCCAGAGCACAGAAAAGGGTAGTACGGGTCTAGAGGAGAAAGCAGAGTGATGGGTGTCTCGAGGGGGAGGAGGCTGCAGAGCACAGAGAGGGAGAAAAGTTAGTGACAGTATGGTTCATTGAGAAAAATAATCCCCCTGTCCAACCAGCAGACAAATGGGGCCCAAGGTGTTTCCTGCAACCTGCTCTGAGGCTGGAGGCCCCTCAAAAAAATCACTGATGCAAAAACCAGCAGTCTGCCCTGCCTGCTTGTACACACAGCCTTGAGCAAATGGAAACAAATCCCCAGGCCCAAGGAAGGAGAGAGAAGTGGCTGAACAAATCTGGTCAGAAACAATGTGCATTCAGCTAGGGAAGATAAGAGACAGCATGAGAAACTACAACAAGGAAACCTAAAATGGGCTATTTGAGATGAAATGCAACTTTTGAAATACAAAGATCCAGGTCATTCTTGAGAGCTTCCAATTGTGAAACAGTTCTTCAGCTTGGACCAGATTGCATTTCATGGGGAAGACAAAGCCTGCAGCACAGGCACCTTGATCTGCAAGAAGGCATGAGCAGAGGACATGCAAGGAAAAAACAAATTGTCATATAGTAACTCTGTGATGCAATGATTTGATCATGCATAGATGCAACAGCATCAAATTTTGCTTTTGCATTCCAGTAACTACACTGGGGCAAACTAAGAAGGCTTCAAATGTAATTGATAAATTAGATACTGTTCGTAATAAGCAGTCTGAGTCAGTAATCTGAGGAAGGTTGCTGCCCAAATGTCTTTGATGTGTTTATACAAAAGAGACAGAAATGGCTAAATGTACCACTAACACCCCAGGAGCATGTTCATCCTCTGTCTGCAAGGCCAGGCTCCTCTGCCTTGCACCTGGCCAGAGCAAGAGCATATTGCCTACTAACTTAGTTTCAATTTTTTCCAAATCTTGATTCCAGAGCATGAAGAGCTTTCATAAAGTTGTGCTCGTAAACCGATGCTTTTCAAGCTTACATGCTGCTAATTATTTTCCGCTACACGATTTTTTCAAGTTGCCTTCTGTTCCTTGTTACTATTGGTGTATTATTATACAGCAAAAAGTTACTTAATACAGCAAAAGATTCAACAACATTTGCAAAACTGATATAGAAAGAAGGACTGGATTCTGGACTGGTACAGCTGGTTTAAGGTATTTTAGAAGTAAATGAAATCAAATGAGAATTTATAATCCTTCCTGAGGTCTGGATTCCATCAGACTAAACTCATTAGGCATTAAGGTGCAGGTGCAGCTAAATAAAGGATTGTTCTGCTTTCCTTAATACCATAGATTCACATCTTGAGTTCAAAATAAAAGTCTTTTAAAAACACATGTATATATTGTGCATCTACTGGCACCACTTGAAAGAGAAAGTTCAGCTGATGGAATCTTCAAATGCCTCATTTTTGTCAAAGGAATGTGCCCATTTCTGCACAGGCTGTGCTAAGGGACACGAGCAGAGAGGTGGCTGCACATTGGCCTCTTAAGGCTTATTTCATTTGCATTAGACTTCCTTTCATCTACTGAACAGCTGCCCAAATAAATAACATAAACCTAATTCATCTTCCTTTAATATTGTATTGCCACAACAATACCAGCATCCCCCCAAATATTCCAGAGTGTGGGTCTACACCTGCACAGGCTCCCTGGGAGGAGCACGGTGGGAGTTGCAGGCATGGGCAATGGAGCCTTTTTTGTGGTTTGCTGTGATAAAAGGAAATAATTCAAGGACCAGTTTTCCAGGTTTGAAACCATATGACTTGCTGGATTTCTTAGCTGAAATCCCAGATTCTGGTTTTGTTGAGAAAGTAGTTTGTGGGCTATTACAAAACAACCAGTTGATATCAGACACGCAGCCATCAGATAAGAATCAGCAAAATTTCAGCTTGGAATGCACACACTCCAGACTGTGCCTGAGACAGCAATCAGTTGGACCTTCTGAGCTTGTCTATGCAACAACAAACATCTGCGTCTGTCTTGGTCAGGCGAGGGCTGGGAGATTAGGGGGCAACAAACTATTCAGGGGAAAGGTCCATCTGCCCTGGAGGGGAAATCCCTGCAAAAGCAGAGCTCCTCTTGCATCCTTATTGTTACATCTATTGCCTGTTTTTCAGGTGTTCTGTGCATGGGAGGTCCAGTGATATTAACACAGTTTATAAGCCAGGATTATGAGATCGAAATACCGTGTTTGGAGGGATGGAAGGAATTTTGGAAAATGATTGGAGACCTCAATTACTGCTTAAAAAGCTATCCCAGAGTGCCCTTTCTCATGAAAGTGGAACTTCATGACCTGTTTCACATTTTTCTTTGAGATCATCATGTTTCCTCTGTGCTGCCAAGATAACTGAGATCAGGTGGGGCACTGAGTCCTGCGTTTGAGACATGGGAACTGCAGAGGAGCTCTTTGCCCAGCAGTGAGTGATCCTCACTGCCAACCACCATACATCCACGCGCTGTCTTTATGCCGGGGAGCTTATGCACACGATCTTTTTGCTTTCTAGGAATGTTTGCTGTGCAACACATTTATTTTAAGGAGAAACAGGCAGGGGGACTGTTTATTCTTTTAATAACATAGTATATGGGCCTGAGAACTATCAATATTAAAGATCTCTAAGGTGATGACATCCACATATATTTCTGTTGGTAGATGTAAAATGCTAGTGTCTTAGACCAATGGAAATTTAAACTATTATTTCAAGAACGTCCTCAGGAAGACATACACACATATATGTGTATGTATAGAGTGTGTGCTTGTGTTCCCTTTACACCTTAAATGTTGGTGGCCAAGCCCCAGGCATAACAGCATCTGAAGGTTGGGAGAAGATTTATTTTCAGTTTAATTCCCACCCACGATCCCTATTATACAAGAGGAATTTTTTTTTGGTACAAGATAAGCCCGTCGGTGACATCAGCAGCACCTAGCCCTGCATTCCACGATCCACAGGGCTGGATTCCTGACACTGAGCCTCTCGCTAGGGTTGGGCCATCCAGGCCTCCTGAGTCAGCCCCTAACAACAGCATTTTCTGTTTTGTTTTGGGTTTTCTGTTCTTCAAACACAATTTTGCAACTGCCTTTCTGGGGTAAAAGATCAGCTGTTGTAATACACACTGGTGTCCTCACATGGGTTTGGTATGAATGAAGGGAACGCATTTCACATCCTGCTGCATGCAGCTATTAAAAATAACACAGAAATTGGAGTATGGTGTTTACGAAAGTCTCTCTCAAGGAGCAGGGACACAGACTGTTCTTCTCCAGCTTGGTCTCCTGCCTCAGTCACTGCTCTCAGTTGCTGGGCTACAACTGCCAGTATGGGGAGGGAAGACTCAGAGTATTAGACACACTGACTTTGATTTTCCCCTACTCTGTAGTATTTTCAGTGAAACAGCTTTCACCTCACAGTTTTGGACTAACAAGCAAAATGACAGTTACTGTTTTCTAAAAAAATATTTGGGGTTTGCTTGATCTGGATTCTTCCATGTATTTCTGTATTCCGTGTGTCAGGTTTTAATGTAGCGTAACGGTCAGAGCTGTCTGTGGATATGGAGTCTAATATTCCTGTAATTTGATTATAATGCATGCCACCGAGTTACAGAACTGTTGTGTTCAGGGGTCAAAGTTGTGTTCACACCAATGGGAGAAGTTTTACACCACATGTCCGATTAGCTGCTACTCCTTACCTGCCTGGGGAGAGAAATGATTCATCACATAGTGCTGAAATATCTCCATCTCCCGATTTGGGCCAAGATTTAAAAGATTGGATACTCAAAAGCTTCTTTCTGAGTTGAAGAGAAAGATCTGTGCTGAATGATACTCTTTTAGCTCTTCTCTTCTGCAGTTTATTACAAGTATATTTGTGTAATTAAGGGGCCCAGTAGTAACGTTGTTAAAATACAGGTGGGCACATTTATTGTTTCCTCCAAAAGGAAACAACCAATCTCCAGCAGTTCTGTTTTTTTCCTGTCTCAACTGACCATTTACTGCCTTATGTAGCTAGCAGATTGTGAGGGTAAAGTTACTTCATTTTTTCTATTTCTTTTTGTCAAAAATAAAAAAAATCCCCTCCTTTCTCTTAACAAATGCTGGATTTTTTTAAGGATATGGTCATAAAGGGGAACTTAAACTCAGCATGATGTTTATAATGCCACACAGGCTTCAGGAAAAGTGATGTGCAGTCCTCTTTATTAACATCTAAAAAGTCCCTGTGGGATTATAATTACTGTGCAGTAATAAACAAATAAAAGTAGCAAGATTAAAATGTTCAGAATATTTTGAGTGATAGAAGCAATAAGTTTTAACCTTGAGAACCAGGGGAGGAGCAGCTTGCTAGCATGGAACACACGGGCAGAACAGATACGATTAGGAATTGATTCCTGTTAGTGGTGAATGATCATCACCGGTGGCACTGCAGATGCTTGGCTGATGTCAAGAAACCGTTGCTGAAATACTGACACAGAAGTATCCCAACACTACTGAATTGTAAGCACCAGAATTCAGATTTTCTAAATTATAATAACTTTAAATCTTCCATTTAAATGATAAACCTGAGCTTGCTTTCCCTCAGGGTGCCAGAGGACTCATTAAAGTCCAGGGGTGTTTCAGGTACACGAGCAGTGAGTACTGCAGCCCCGCTCCTAATCCTTACTCAGTAAGAACCTTGTCTCTCCATTGAAATTGTAACTCCCAACTACTGATGCTGTATTATTTTATGAGCATTTTTTTAGTAGTTCTCCCAGGGTTCTTCTGGTCTCTTTTAAAAAGTTTTACTGCCACTGTGCTGTGGGAAGAACAATTGGTAAAATCAGAGGACAGAGGCAGCCCCACCGGTGCCAACGAACCGAGGTGGCTGAAGGCAGGGCTTGGCCCACTGGTTCTAGTAACAGAGTCAAAGCTCGACCTGATTTACAGCCCCCAAAACTCAGTAGAGACACTGTGCCAGCTCCTCAGATGGTGTCAATTGTGGTGACTTCACTGCTGGGGTGGCCTCGCGCCAGGTTGCTCCAGCTGAGGATATTGCCTGGTGACATCAGTGGGCTCACGTGGAGGTGTAATTCAGCCCAGCATCGCGCTGGGAGGTTGCAGCCTAATGAGAGGAAACTTTTTGCTCATTTGAAAGGCAGTTGTGCACAACAGGCAAAACTTTAAAAAATGATGCGCTGCAAGATTCTCGGCCTGATCAGCGTGACAGTGTTCCCCTGTCATGAAGAGCCTAAGAAGGCACTTGCTCGTTTTAATTATAACTCAGAGGGAACCAGTGCCTTCCCTCTCCCCCCCCTTCTATTTTCTTAAAAGGAAGGTAGCTTTTAAGAACTTGCCATGAAGATCTAGGTTAAAGGATTTTCTCTACTACAAAGCCTGCATAGTTTCCCAGGCCAGGTGGACCCGATAGCACTGACTGCATGCTGAAAAATCTCATCCCCACCCTTCAGGCACTTCAGTTGTAAGCCTTTCCAGATACACTGGATAAACACTGTCAAAATGAACCTGAAAGGGTTGTTGTTGTTGGTTTAGCCCTTAAATAATTACGAGTTTGTCTGTCTAATTACAACATAATCTTGTTTAAACTTGGATGGCTATTTGCAGTATCTTTTAAATGAGGCAGAATCAGAAACAGTGAAAAACTGAAAATTTACAATTCTTCTACTTTAAGGCAAGGAAAAAAGAATTTTTAATCCTGTAAAATTTAATGCAACCTGACAACAAAAGAGTCTAACTTGGAAGCTACTGGAGGTAAGATAATGATGATGAAAAGTAGCGTGGGACCTCTGAGATGCAACAGAAACTTAATACTTGATGGATAAAATTTTTCAAACAGTTTAGAAATAGTTTAAGGTAATTTAGGGAAAGACTTGAGTGACAAAGCACATTACTTGAAGTGCCTTTCCTTCACTAGGCACTTTCTAAATTCTTTCTCTTTCATTTCTTTACTCTCAGGAGACTTTTAAATCCAGTGAACCAAAACAACACTTTGTTTGTTGGTATAGCGCGGGGCTGGCACAGATGGCAGACATTGCACCTGTTCCAATAAAACAGGAAAATTGGGAGATAAACCATAGCACTCATTAGGAGGAATCTACCGAAACATGAACAATTTGTATTTTGAATATCCTCCAGGAATAAAAGCAGAAATACATAAACAGTCCTTGTTTTCACCATCATCAGTTTAAAATAAATTTGTTTAAAGGGAACTTCACATTTGTTTCATGTACAAAGACAGTATGTACCACTAAAGAAACTATGGTTATTCTTGAACTTGTTTTAAGAAAGCACATGATTTCATCTAGCTACTCCTATTCTTTTAAAGAAAAATTATCTGTTGGCAGTTTTAATCAAAATCAGTTAATCGCCCTATTCCTTAGTTGTGGCAGCTTTTTTTTACTTTTACATTTTCTCATGCTGAGTAATATCACATTCTTAAAATCTAGCCCATAATGATCAGCATAGCCACATAAACAAAAATCCTTCTGCTTATCTGTTAATAAATGACTAAAATTGTGGGAGGAGGGGGGGTACCATAGAATTGCTTGGATAGTTATCAACAAAATTCACTGGAAAATAGGATTCTCTAGTGAGAAGGAATATGCTATGTAATACCTGATAGGTTATTAAATATCTTAAATGAGAAGAAACATTAAGTAACAGCTACTCAAAGGATAAATTTCTTCAAACATTTGCCTTGATATCCATGGTTGTGCTGCTCAGCATCCCATCTCTCTCTCTCTATTTTTCTCACACATAGACACACAAGCATTAAATACAAAATGTCATGAAAATTCCTAAGTATCATTTAATGTTGGCAGCCCTGCACTGTAAAGCCATTTATACAAAACTGTGGTTGGCAGCTCTCACTCTTCCATGGGAACAAATTAACATTGGCATTCCAAACACAGGAAAGTAAGGAAATTAGAAACACAGTTTATATTTGGCCAGTGCTTTGAAATACTGTACCATGCTACTGATGTCAATTAATGAAAAGCAGAATTTTGCGGAGAGGGTCTGGTTTTGAAACACATTAACACACGTTAAACATGTTTGCACAGGAACTGGATTGTAAGCATCTCGGTTCCAAAACAATAAAGCAATTACACTAAAACTTGTAGTCTCAGAGTTGCCATTAATTCAATCCACTCGATCTGGATCACTAAAGGATTTTCACTGACTTCAAGATGTAGACACCAATGTTTAAAAGAATGTGCATGGTATGGATTTGTGGGACTCACTTGTATGAGCTCGCACTTAAATTATTACCTGATGTAAATTAGGTAAATTTATGGATAAATAATTGAATTGTACAACATATACCCAGGGTCTCAACAAGCTTTGTAGTTTTCATCAACAAAATGAGAATTTCCGAGAAAGATATTTGAATTAGAATCGGTTCAAACTTTGCTACCTGTGACCTTTTTCGTACCAAAGATGCTTACTGACAAAATTTTAAAACACTTCTGGTTTTGACATGTACACCAAAAAAATCTAGATGGCAGTTTATCTCCTGGCACGATTCCACTGACTTCAGTGGAACTACTCCAGCTCGGAATTTGGCCCTGCAGCCTTTACAACACACTGTTTATTTGTACTGTGATTCAGATATTTTGATACCAGGAATCTTTCAGCACTGAAGTTTCTCCATATGAAATATGTCTTGTATTAAGAAATATCAGTTTCACATTTTTGTCAAACATTATTTGTTAAATTCTGTTTGTTGCAAAGATGGGAATTCAGCTGTAGTTCAACAACATGGATTGGGCTAATAATGATAAGCAGTGACTAATAGGAGCTAGATCATGTTTTGATTGTTTGCAGCAAAGGAAGCCTCCCTCAAAAACAATTTCAAGATTAGGAGAGAAAACTGTTTGAAGCTGTAGCAGAAACTACTGCATGCTCATTATTTCAACACAAGGGCATTTCTTTGGCCCAATTCTGTTCTCAATTGTGCTAGTGTAAATCAAGAGGGAGTTTATGGGAATTACTTTGGACGTACAGTTGTATAAATGAGACCATAGGGCCAGCTTCAGTAGAAATTTGACAATTTACACCAATGAAGACCTAGCCAAGAATTTTCTCTTGGGTTTTCATTTTCCAAACATATGCGTGTGCAGAACTTTATCCATGTGATTAGTCCTCGTGAGTAGTCCCATTTACTTCAAACAGTTGTAGAATGAAAATCTTCATCCTGAAATTAATTTAAACAGCTCACTCATTTCTTTAGAAGTTCCTTTCCATTAGAGAATATATATATATATATACAGTTCATTCCTGTGAGTATTTTGATGCAGGCTCCAGAGAGGACAACTGTACCACTGGAAAAGGCTTAAAATATTGTGGTCTCTCAGTGCTGTGTATCAACAAGTAGTCTCTATCTGGCTTGCTATCGAAATTTGCTTACTTGTGTTCTTGCTCAGATGACTTCATCTGTCATTGCAACTTCTCACTGGTATTCATCAAGTTAGAACAATTTAGATGCATAAAACTAAATGTGTTATCATTTTAACCACAAATTAACAGTTTCCATATAAATATTAGCATTTCCTCACTTGGTCCAAGGATAGAAGCCATAATGACACTAACAGTATATTTGATTTAAACTAATTAAAAACAGAGACTCTTGCAATTTAATATATTGATTTTACCAGTGGGACTTAAATCTTTTATAATAAGTGTACACAGCTGCACCACTCACCCACCGCCACTTTTAAACCTAATCCCTGCATTCCTCCTGACAATAACATGACAGGATCCACACATCCCAGTATTAGCCTTAACCCCGGTGACACTGCCAGAATGTATTAAACTAAAACATTGCAGTGTTCTATTTAAAAGGAGCCTGTCAACAGCCCTGACTAGGCTTTAATAGTTATAATCTTTTTTTTAATTAATGTTTCCAACCACTTGTGTAACCTTCTCTCACACATCTCTCCCCCCCCACCCGAAAAAGTGTTTCAAGCTTATTTACAGATGAAAACGTAATGCCTGGTTTCATGCTGCCTGCCCAGAGGCCATTAAACCTCCTTTGCAGAAGGAGCCAGGGGGGAAGCACACACATGCACACAAGCAAAACCGAGGGCAAGCAGCGCTCGGTGGGAGCAGGTCCTGTACGCTTCACTTGTGCCCAACTCCTGTTACAAGCATCACAAGATCTGGCCATCAAGGCTTGTCTCCTTCAAAGCACTTTACAAGCCCTTGTGTTTTGGCTTTTAAACTCCAGTTCCGGAGCAGGCTTCACCTCTCCAGGACAGCCTGTGTGGGAATGGAGGAGAGAGCCTGTCTCTGGGATAAACCCGCCGCAGAAGCACGCGAGTGGATGGGAACAATTTCCATGTCCTTTTCCCTTCTGTGAGGACATCTGTCCTCAGCTGCTCCATTCTCTGCTACCACCGCACCCGTATTGGCAGAAGTAAATAGTTCCTGCTCTGCCATGTTACACCTGAAAATTGGAAAATGAATTCATTTCTCTCTAGAACAGGTCTAGAACATTCAAAGAACACCCACCGGTTTACTGCACAGTCAGTGCACTTCATACCTTTAGTTTGCTGCAAGCTTTCTCCCTCAGCTAATCTTACACCACTAAGTGTTGCATATATCCATACTGTCCAAAATAATTACAGGATGTACCTGTTCAGGCTTGAGAGCTTATAACAGTGTTAGGTGGAGGAGAAAAGAAAAAAAAAGCCAAGGGCTTGGCCTAATGTATGGACAAACCATGTGATCATGACCAGGCATCCAGGGCTAACATTTAATCTGCTTTGTTTCAAGTGGGAAATATGTGAAGATCAAATAAGTTCAAATCCAGGTCAAATATCCTTAAAAATCTTTGATTTATATAAGCAGGAAAATGAGGTTTAAAAGAAGTGATTATGAAAGGGTTACTAAAAACACAGCTGTATGCGTACTCTTATATCTGAGGCTCTCCAAAGAAAAACTGTGTGACATCTATATTAACCTTTGGCTGTACACCAATGGAGGCCTGTAGTGAGCTGGAATGCAAGGCAGCCCCTTCCAAATTTTAACACAAGCCAGGTTACAGCTGCAAATGCCTGCAGCCCGTGCTCACTTTATAAAGTATTCCCCGAAGGAAATTTTTTAACTGTTATAGAATCTTTTTCTAATACCCTACAGTGTTAAAGCCTGTTATTAAAGGGCAAAGAGATGGTTCTCTATGCCAAACACTTGTCAACAAAAAGGATAGCCAGATGGTATGAAATAAAAGGAAACTTGGGGGCTCTTCAGCTTCTTGATTTACATTAACAAAAGCCACTTTCATGTGCTCCTTCCAAGAATGACTAATTCCTCCTCCCTCCCCCCC